>OY730192.1:18566323-19100584 GCA_963422505.1 Pseudognaphalium luteoalbum
TCCTACATCTCATAATCATCTTCAGTTTTTTATATTCCTAAATTAGTTGTTGAATCAATAGAAATCTGTAGAATATGTGATTACGCATCAAAATATACATACAAATTCATAAAAAAACGTGAAAACTCGTACTAATTTTGCAGTTCATACTTTTTGTAGGTTAGTATATGAAAAAAAAACAACGAATCAGTTGAAATCGGTAGAAATCGATCGTCTATAGTGTGTAGTTTACATAATTGATCCGAATTAGTGAGATTCATACCTTCGATTTGTTGATTTTTGTGAGATTGAAGATGATTAATTCGCAAACCCTAGAGATCATACAGAGCAGTTGAAATCAGTAGAAATCGATCGTATATAGTGTGTAGTTTACATAACTGATCCGCATAGTGACATTCATACCTTCGATTTGTTGATTTTTGTGAGATTGAAGTTGAGAAATTCATGAACCCTAGCTAGAGATTGTACAGAAAACTGGCTTTTGATCTGTTAATGTATTTTTTTTTCATTAAATGATATAATGTTGAAGGACGAAAATACCCCTTCCACTTTGATGAGAATGGACGGCTGTGATGTATTCTTTCATTCTTTTTGGATTTCATGGACTTAGATGAACGCAAGTCTATATTTGTTAGAATAATTTAATACTAGCTTGTACGTTATAAAAAGTATTATGTTTATACTAGAATGGTAGTAAAATACAATAGTCCACAAACGGGAGATGTTTTATATCTCGGGGGTTCTTATAAATTTCAAAGGAATATAACTCAAAATCCCAATTAGTGTAAATAATTTGTAGGGTCACTCCAATGAATCTGCTTAAATTGAGTTTTACCTGAACTAAATCTATGTGGCGATCGATTTAATCTCTTTTAAAAATTTTACAAAACTAAATCTGTGTGGCGATAGATTTAATCTCTTATAAATTACCTAAACTAAGTCTGTGTGGCGAGAGATTTAAGCTCGTAGAATAGTGATCCACCAAAGGTAATGTTGAGACGATGATAAAAACAAGATAAAACAAAACGGAGATGCTTCGACATGTATCCACCTTAATTTTGCATGGTGTGCTATGAGGACTTATATCTTATGCAGTGCAAGCTGTACTCTACTATAGATTTAGCCTTTGGGAGTTGCTAAAAAAAGCAAGCCTGTGTATCAAAGCTTTGTACTTTACGCAACAACCACTTGTACATTTAAGTAGTTAACGTGAATTTTCAGCTTTTGACACTATTCTTCAAGCTTAAGGATTCTTTTTTCTTGTAAACGAAAACACAAACCAAACCACATAGAATGAGAGAAAAAATATACTCATAATTCATCAGATACAGCCAAAAGAAGAAAAAGTGTGTTTTGAACAAATAAAAGTAGAGAAAAATTGAGACTCATGCAAGTATGCAACCTCACAAAATGCACAAAACACAAAGTTTATCTTCCTTCAAGACCCACCAAAAATAAACATTAAAAATACATTTATAATTTTCATCTTAGAATCAAGATCTCAAAACAGTAAAATCTGGGTAAAATATGAAAGTTGTCAAAGGTACATTAACATTATCATCTTTATCATTATTATATTCCATGATACATGTGTTGTCTCTGTATCTCACAGCTAGCTCAAACTTATGTGATATGTAATAACTTCTATTAAAAAACATGGATATTGTTCAAAGCATATCCCACATATTATGATACTACACATGACATATACATATATTATATATTACGTGTGTGTATCATTATCATTTCATCACTTATATATAAAAAGAACAACATTAGTTTAGATGATGACACATAAGCGCTCAACATATATAAGAAGAACAAGTTTCTTCATTGATTGCCACATAAGCACTTGACATTTTGACAAATCACTACATCACCACTATTACATATATTTTTAAAAAAATTAATCATAATCATTAACAAATGTATTTAAAACTAACTTAATATACATATTAATTCAATAAACATTTTCTAAATTTATTTTATGTCATCTTCTTTACCTTATCATATATATGATTGCTAATGAACATTTCTTTATTAGTTAGATTAGTTAGTTATCTAATACATATAATTATTTTCACATTTTTTATGACCTCATTTTTACTTTTAAACTCCTAGAATTCTACTATTGTTCTACCAAAAAAATTAGTTATTCCTCAATTTTATCTAAATGTTATTCATTTCTTATAACTTGATATGGTTCTTTGATAAAGAACCTTCATCAACATGCATGTTAGTACATTGTTTGGATTGAGTTCGTGATTTACAAGTTAAACACATCTCGCTTGTCAATTACGCCACAAAGAATGACATCGATAGATGATTTTGAACATCTTATTCCATGACCAAACATATGTCATTTTGTATACGATCATTTTATCAATAACTAACATATTAATTTTAAAAATACCACATTTAAAACGACATTCATTAATATCATATTGCGTCGATTCAGGTTGTATCCGAGCCGAGTCGAGCTCGAGTTTGACAGGGCTGGAGCTCAGCTCTATAGCTCGACGATCTTTGACTATGCAAGCTCGAGCTCGGCTCGAAAAGCTCAAAATATTATACAATGATAATTTTTATATTCAAAATTATTTATACTTGTTTAAAAGTAGATATCAATAATAAAGAATCATTACAAATATATATAAAAATTAAATAAATCGTGAAAACAAGTCAAAAACCATGTAAAATAGTTTAACAATTTCAAAATATAATAATAATGTCATTTACATATTAGACATTATATCGTATATATGTGGATTTTAATTAAGGCTTGTTAATAGCTCGAGTCGAGCTCTTAAAAGCTCGAACTCGACTTGATATATATTTCGAGTTTGATTTTGAAGCTCGAACTCAATAAAAGCTCGACTTAATCAAGCTCAAGCTTGAATCTAGCTCAAGTTGCTCGATAAAAACTCGACTCGTGTACAGTCCTAGCGTCAATTAAAATTACTATACAAACTGGAACCAGGGCTGTGCGTATGCATACCCGTAATCATACTAGTATATATATATATATATATATATATATATATATATATATATATTTGTATATACTCAAAAGCAGAAGCATATAAGAATCAATTGCGGAAAAATCTGCAACACAAACCCATAATGAATTACTTGAAACCTTGGGTGTTATTATTTATACGTGACTAATTAAATAGCTTATAAGCCGTCGTTATACAACAATATATATTTTGAATGTACACATAACAGACATCGAATATAAGTTATATGCATTTTTAAATACTTATCTCATATGAGTTTTTAAAGTTGCATGCATACGATAGTAAATGATGTAAAATTGGATAAACTCCAAACGATACACCCAAAGATTCAAACCCGTCATCTTGAAATGCGTTAAACATGTAAAGAGTTACTACTTTTTCACATAGACAAAATACATACAGTTTAAGAAAGTGCAATATTTTTTCAGTAAAGTAACCGTTTTACCTTATAAACTATTGATCCTTACATCAGTTTTGTTGATCGATGAGGAGTGCTTTTGGATGCAAGATGACCAACAGAACCGGTATTATGATATTCCTTTGATTAAATATGGAATCTTTCATCTTAACTAGTTTTTATTTTATTCAAATGATACTGCTATTTTTCAAATTGGTAGTTGACTCCCTTAATTGTTTAATTTGGTATCACAAACTTTAAATCAAATGGACAATCATTTAAACTAATTTTTTAAACAACAATTATGATTATAACTATTAAATAAACCAGCTATTGCCGACCATTAACATGGTACATTAATCAATAAAAGATTGCCCCCAGTTTACTATTATATGCTTTTATATATTAAGGAAAAATAGAATGCAATTGAAAGTAGGATTAAGTGCTTATAAGTGTAATTAACTAAAATCTGAAATTAATAATGTGTATCTAACTACCCAGGTTATTAGTGTATGAAGGTATACTTTAGAATAGGAGAAACATAAACAAGTAAGTAGTACCATATACCTTAAGAAATAGGGATAAATCTCTGGGAATGCAACCAACTTGGACTCAATGTCTATTGTGTGTACCCTACTTACGGGTAGAGTTTTTAATGCATTCAACTTTCAAAAAAAGTGTTTTAGTGTATTTTTCTGATGTGTCGCTCGGTTGAGATGCCACGTGGCTTGCGGATGGTTTGACATATCAATGGCACGTCAGCAAAATACACTAAAATACTTTTTTTGAAAGTTGAATGCATTAAAAACCCTACTCGTAAGTAGGGTACACGCATTAGACATTGAGTCCAAGTTGAGTGCATTCTCAGATACTTATCCCTAAGAAATACACAACCTCTATGCAATTAAAGTTTCACACGTGCACACTCAAAACAATGTTATAGATTTCAGCAACAATCACTAAATACTCATAATGTTGTAAACATATTCACAATTTTTTACCGACTTTCATATCATATGTATATGTATATATATATATATACACACACAGCATTAGTATACTAAACTTCAATATGATATATCATGGAACCATATATGCATCTTCCAATTTGATATCTTATACACATGTAAAGATTTTATAAAAATCATTGGTATGAGTTTGAAAAGTACCTTCTGTGAAGCCCGAATCCGTACTTACAGTTGGTCCTAACCTGTCAAAGAAGGAATAAATAAAATAAAATACTGATTCAAGATTTCAAGATGCTGTAAATGGAATGAAAGTACTGATGATTTAATTTAAGACCAAGTAATCCAAACTTTACCTACTTCAGATAGACCTTCACATATGTATAATAACATGGTATGATATCATTCCTGACATCATTAATATCATTATCATAACGAAACAATGCTCTATGTTTTTTTTTCAAACTAAGATGCTATAAATACACCTATACTCCTAGCATTCGTACTTTAAAAGTTGTGGTGATCATGGAGGGTGGAGATGCCTTTAGAGTTAGCAGTGCACGTATAAGTAGTTCTAATATATGGAGAAGTAGTGATAGAGATATTTTTTCAAGATCTTCAGTGGAAGAAGATGATGAAGAAGCATTGAAATGGGCTGCAATTGAGAAATTACCAACACAACTTCGATTAGAAAGAGGGATATTAACCGCAGAAAAAGGCCAACCAAGAGAGATTGATATCAAGAATCTTGATTTGGTTGAAAAGCGCAATCTTTTAGAAAGGCTTGTTAAAATTGCAGAAGAAGATAATGAGAAATTCTTGTTAAAACTCAAACATCGCATTGACCGGTAATCTCCAATGTCATCATGATTCGTTTCTTCTGTTCTTTATTTTCTCCTTCTAGTTTTTCTTTCTTCTTATGTTCGGATAAAAACAGTGTTGGGCTTGAACTTCCAACTATAGAGGTCCGTTTTGAGCATTTGAATATAGATGCTGAAGCATATGTTGGAGGCAGGGCACTACCTACCATTTTCAACTTTCTGGTTAACATCTTACAGGTTGTTACATATATTTTCAGTTTATACACCCAAATTTCTGCCAATATAACATTATTTCACCTCAATTCAAATTTCACCGCTAATATTTATCTCATTTCCTATCCAGGGATCCTTAAATTGTCTGCATCTTCTTCCAAGTAGAAAGATTCCGTTACCAATTCTTCATGATGTCAGTGGTATTATTAAGCCTGGGAGGTAAGAATTTTCTATAATATGCTCTGAATTATTTATAGCAATATTTGAAAATAACTGTAATATGTATGGTTTATGCAGAATGACATTGCTACTGGGCCCACCGAGCTCGGGAAAAACTACACTGCTTTTAGCTTTGGCTGGAAAACTTGGGTCAGATTTAAAAGTAAGAGAGCATTATCTAAATCAATTTCTAAAGTGAACTCTCCTCGTTGGCCTTTTATTGTAAACTGACTACTATGTTATTGAAAATGCCAAAATACTAAAATGCAAGAATTGATTGTATGTACGTAAATAAACTACAGGTATCCGGTAGAGTAACTTACAATGGGCATGAGATGAGAGAGTTTGTGCCACAAAGATCATCTGCTTATATAAGTCAACATGACCTTCATATTGGAGAAATGACGGTCCGAGAAACATTAGCTTTCTCTGCCAGATGCCAAGGGGTTGGAGCAAGTTATGGTCAGTTATACAGATAATAATTTTAGTAAAGGCACACAAATATTTGCATATGCAAAATGTTACAAATTTGACCAACCTTGATCTTGTATGATTGTGAGAACTTTGCAGAAATGTTGGCTGAATTGTCAAGGAGAGAAAAGGCTGCAAACATTAAGCCCGATCCTGACCTAGACATTTACATGAAGGTGGAATTAGAAAATAAAAATAGAATAAAATGATTAGAAATGCACTTCCAACAATATCTTGCTCTGCACTTCAGAATAGATTGAAACTTTTTGCTTAATTCTATAGGCAGCATCACTAGAAGGGCAAGAGGCTAGTGTCGTCACAGAGTATGTTATCAAGGTACCAAAATTTACTAATACTGGATATAATATAAATTCACGAAAGATATCGAACTGAGATGCTAATTACTATGTTTTCATATGAAGATTTTAGGCCTTGAAGTCTGTGCTGATACCATAGTAGGGGATGAAATGTTCAGAGGTATTTCGGGTGGCCAAAAAAAGCGAGTCACAACTGGTGCGTACAAATTGTAATAACTTGATAAATACTGCTAGAAACCAGAAACCATATAATATAAGTTTGATAAAAATGTTCTGGTTATGCAGGGGAAATGATGGTTGGACCAGCAAGGGCATTGTTCATGGATGAAATATCAACTGGATTGGACAGTTCAACGACTTTTCAGATAGTGAATTCGATTAGGCAATCGATACATATTCTTCAGGGGACTTCTGTAATATCACTTCTCCAACCTGCGCCCGAGACTTATGACTTATTTGATGACATCATTCTTCTTTCGGATGGCCAAATTGTTTATCAAGGTCCCCGTGAGAATGTTCTAGAGTTTTTTGAGTACATGGGATTCAAATGTCCCGAGAGGAAAGGCGTAGCAGACTTCTTACAAGAAGTAATCTAAATTTTAAATCATCAGCTTTACCTTTTCTTTTCTTAAGACTATATATTTTAAATCACACTTGCTCATCATAGGTGACATCAAAAAAAGATCAAGAGCAATATTGGATGAAAAGAGACGAAGCTTACAATTTTATTACTTCAAGAGAATTTGCAGAGTCATTTCAATCCTTTCACGTTGGAAGAAGGCTTGGAGATGAACTTTCTACTCCATTTGATCGATCAAAAAGCCACCCTGCTGCTTTAACAACAAAGAAGTTTGGTGTGAGCAAAAAGGAATTATTAAAAGCTTGCATATCAAGAGAATACTTGCTTATGAAAAGAAACTCATTTGTGTATACATTCAAGATGACACAGTTGGTTTTCATGGCTACCATAACAATGACACTATTTTTAAGAACAGAAATGCCAAAAGATACATTTGTTGATGCTACAATTTTCATGGGTGCATTGTTTTTCGCTTTGGTCACGATTACATTCAACGGTTTCTCAGAGCTATCTTTGAGCATTTTAAAACTTCCTGTATTTTACAAGCAAAGAGATCTTTTGTTCTTTCCCGCATGGGCTTACTCTATACCTACATGGGTTCTAAAGATCCCAATCACAGTCATTGAGGTTGCCACTTGGGTTATTATGACTTATTATGTCATAGGATTTGATTCAGATCCCGCAAGGTAAAAATTGTTCATTACAATAACACTCTAGTTCATATGATACATGTTTCTGATGAACTTTTCACATTTTGTAGGTTTTTCAAACAGATTTTTTTGCTGGTATGTGTTCACCAGATGTCATCTGCCTTATTTCGTTTCATAGGATCATTAGGAAGAAATATCATTGTCGCTAATGTATTCGGCTCATTTGGATTGCTTACTATATTTGTCCTTGGAGGATTCATCTTAGCACGAGGTAACATACATGCATAAATTCATTGTCAATTTTGATCTACATTCTTCAAGAATCGTATACGAGCCATTTTTCTTCACACAGATGACATTAAGGGATGGTGGGTATGGTGTTATTGGCTTTCACCTATGATGTATGGACAGAATGGTTTGGCAGTAAATGAATTTCTTGGAGATAGTTGGAAAAAAGTAAGTGCTGCTTAAGCTAATTAACACATGTTTATGATGGGTTACTCAAGTCAAGACGATCCTATCATTTAACCTTACGCTATATGTATAGGTTTCACCCAACTCCAATGACACAATTGGTGTCGCTCTACTTAAGTCTCGTGGAATATTTCCGGAAGCATATTGGTATTGGATAGCTGTAGGTGCATCAATTGGATATATGTTCCTATTTAATATTGGCTTCACCCTGGCTCTCGAATATCTCAACCGTGAGAACTTCACTTAATCTACATGTTTTGTACTCGGTAGTATATAATATTAATCTTCAGAAAAGCAACTTATCAAATACTTGTATTGCAGCCTTTGGGAGTCCTCAGGCAGTTTTATCTGAAGAAAGCATGGCAGCAAGAAAAGCTATGAAATCAGGACATTCTACCGAGTTATCAGCAAGACCTCCAGCAGGTAAACCATCCTTTAATCACCAATTTGCTTTACAGACAGGAAACCTACAACCTATCTCTACATATATACATATTGTATTCAACTAGACTTGAACCCCCAACCTTTTGGTTGATGGGCTCCTCCAATATCGCCCTTTGGTTAACCACTGAAACTTTTACATGGCACTTAGTATTCAAATGTTGTCTGCATTACAAATGCAGAAAGGAAGAATGAAGTTCGAATGTCATCAAGAGTGGGAAACATTAATGATGTTGACCATAACAAAAAACATGGGATGGTTCTACCGTTTGTGCCCCTTTCCATTGCATTTGATGAAATTAGATATGCAGTCGACATGCCACAAGAAATGATAGCTGAAGGCGTAGCCGAAGATCGGTTAGAACTACTAAAGGGTGTTAGTGGTGCATTTAGGCCTGGAGTTCTTACAGCTCTAATGGGAATAAGTGGTGCTGGTAAGACCACATTAATGGACGTTTTGGCCGGAAGAAAAACAGGTGGTTATATTGAGGGGAGTATCACCATCTCTGGGTACCCAAAAAAGCAAGAAACATTTGCTCGTGTTGCCGGATATTGCGAACAAACTGATATTCACTCACCTCATGTTACAGTATTTGAATCCTTACAGTATTCTGCATGGCTACGGTTACCTCCAGAAGTTGATTCAGCAACCCGAGAGGTGAACTTTAATGATTTTTATGAAAAGTTCATAGTCATATCTATTAAAGTATGATGATAATATGTTATGTTTTATTATGGTTAGATGTTCATTGAGGAAGTAATGCAGTTAGTAGAGCTAGTTCCACTTAGGGAAGCACTTGTGGGATTACCTGGAGTGAATGGGCTTTCAACTGAACAGAGAAAGAGGCTAACGATTGCAGTCGAGCTTGTGGCTAATCCGTCTATAATTTTTATGGATGAACCAACTTCAGGACTTGATGCACGAGCTGCAGCCATAGTCATGAGAACGGTTAGAAACACAGTTGACACAGGAAGAACAGTTGTCTGCACCATACATCAACCAAGCATTGACATCTTTGATGCTTTTGATGAGGCAAGTTCATATTAATAATATCACGAACTTTCTAGCAGATGTTGATACTGAAATTCTTGTAATAAAATGCAGTTATTTCTGTTGAAAAGAGGAGGTGAAGAAATATATGTCGGTCCACTAGGCCGCCATTCTTATCACTTAATCAAGTACTTTGAGGTTAGTATGATGAACATACATACATACTTTCTATACCTTAAGTTGAAATATATGAAAATAAAAACTTGTCGTCAATGAAGGAAATCAACGGAGTGCATAAAATCAAGGATGGTTACAATCCAGCAACTTGGATGTTAGAGGTGACTTCAGCAGCACAAGAGGCAACTCTAGGGATTAACTTTACAGAAGTCTACAAGAATTCAGAATTATACAAGTAGGGTGACTGTGACTTCGTCACTTACAACTCCTATTCTAACACAATTCGCTCGTTATCTAACCACATTTTTTATGAATCGTTCAGGAGAAATAAAGATTTGATAAAGGAAAGCAGTAAGCCAATACCGGGTTCTTCTGATATACAATTTCGAACTCAATATTCACAATCATTTTGGACACAGTGTATGGCTTGCTTATGGAAACAACATTGGTCGTATTGGCGGAACCCTCCATACACTGCTGTTAGGTTCTTGTTTACAACCTTTATCGCTTTGATGTTTGGGACAATCTTCTGGGACATGGGGTCTAAAAGGTAAGCCGACGACTTAACTGAAGCAAATAATTTTTTTCTCTTTTTTAAATGGACCTTTTAGTAAACTTGTTTATACAACTTACAGGAGGAACAAGCAAGATCTATTTAATGCAATGGGTTCTATGTATGCTGCTATACTTTTTATTGGAGTGCAAAATGCTACATCAGTACAACCAGTTGTTTCTATAGAAAGAACAGTCTTTTATAGGGAAAGAGCTGCTGGGATGTATTCAGCTTTGCCATATGCTTTCGGACAGGTGTTTTATAGAATTTTCCTTACCTTTTAATCCTTATCGATATGAATTATATGTTACTAATATCTAAACTGTTTACAGGTTATGATAGAGATCCCATACATATTTGTTCAGACTATTGTCTATGGGCTCATTGTATATTCAATGATAGGATTTGAGTGGACAGTAGTGAAATTCATATGGTATCTCTTCTTTATGTACTTTACCTTCTTGTACTTCACATTCTACGGGATGATGACAGTTGCGGTAACCCCTAACCACAACTTTGCTGCTATCATCTCATCGGCATTTTATGCAATATGGAACCTTTTCTCGGGGTTCATTGTACCACGAACAGTAAGTCTCAAACTATCGTATTTATTAGAGACTTTAGGCAATATAATGTTAACGTACTTTCCAAAAAGTATCAATATGAGCAACCTACTTTCTTATTACCTAAACTAGATACCCATTAAACTTCTAAACTTTGTTCCAATATTCCCAATCTGCAACTATTCTACCATCTAAAAGTTGAACTTATGTGGCGCTTATGTGCATTTACTTGATGCACATTTGGCACCCACGTGGCGCTTACTTGACGCTTAGGTGGTGTAAAACTGGTAAGCGTAATATTGGAACAAAATAAAAAAATTATAAAAAGAGATGAAAATTCATCAAAAAAGCAGGACTGCAGGATATTCATATCAGTACTTTTTGAAAAGTAGAGTGCTTTTATACATGTTCAACCCTACTTAATACTACACAGAAAGTAATTGGCTGGCTCAAAAAACTAACTTCTAAACCTTTCGACATGTTAAACAGAGGATTCCTATATGGTGGAGATGGTATTATTACATTTGCCCAATTGCTTGGACCTTATATGGATTGGTTACTTCACAGTTTGGCGATATAACAGACAAACTCGATTCAGGAGAAACAGTTGCGGAGTTCGTCCACAACTTTTACGGGTTTGAATTTGACTTTATAAAATATGTGGCAGTAATCATTGTTGGATTTACTGTTTTGTTTGGGTTCATTTTCGCGTATTCTATCAAGGCGTTTAACTTCCAAAAACGGTAGTGAACAGATCCTGATCAGCTTACCCGAAAGTACAGGAAGCAGTCTGTAAATCAAGAAACTTATTTCATTTTCGAGCATCGTATTAGATAGTGTTTGTCATTAGTTGAGTTCAGTGAGTTAAGTTATAAGTCCTCATGTAAATGTAAACATTATAATATATTTGTCCGAATCAAAGAAGGAAATTTTGAGCAGTACTAAAGAAACATTTTATAGTTTTGCATCATATAATTGTAACAATGACAATTGACATTAAAACACAAAGAAGAGTTCTAAGGGACATTTCATCAAACATGTTATAGACATTATCAGGCACATAACAAGATAACAACGAAGTATTGAAATTAGCACTTGTTACCTTGTTATGTAGCGGATTGCTGTGAAGGCAAGCATTTGTTAAATGTGATTTCCTGTAAAATTGAATCCTTGGAAGTGCCCGATGAAAATGGGCCAGAGTCGATAATTGTTTCTAAAGTTTCACTTTTTTTAGTCATTAAAGTTTTTTTTAATCGTTAAAGATTTGCCATAGACTTATTGGTTAATTAAGTTTTATTATTTATTAAATTTTACACTTTATGTGACATACTTTTATTTATTTTATTGTATGTAGTGAACTTGTAAATATGATCTATTGTATATGTTATTTCTTTTTTGGGTAAAACCAAAAAAGAAAACTTTTCTACATGGTCTTACCCAAAAAAGAAATTTTACATACTATGGACAATATTTATAAGTTCAATACATACACTAAAAGTTTTCATGGTTTGACTAATACAGTAATAAAAATTGTAAAGTTTAATACGTAATGAAACAATAAACACATTTAATTAAATGTTTGAAAGTTAAATGATTAAACTATAAAATTTTTAAAAAGCATTCATTTTGAAAGATAAATTTTATGGATTAAACCATCCAAATCATTATGAAAGATAAATTTAGAGGGTCAAATCATCAAAATTTTGAAACTTGAAAGATTAAATAAGAAAAAATAGTGAAACGTTGAGGATTAACCATTATTAACCCAAAAAGAAAATGGCCAAATGGGTTATTTTATTATACAGGTTGTTGAGTTTACAATTAAGACCACTACAATGGTAGCAAGAGTTGTGAATGGCAGGTCATTATGACAAAATACTGCAAACGAGTCACATCTATAAAGTAATTCGAGTTTGATTTGAGTTTGAGCTTGATCACGTTCAAGCTCGAAATATACTAAGTGGAGCTTAAGCTTTTTTAGGTTCAGCTCGAGATATTATTAAGCGCCTTAACCTTATTTAATATTTATACGTGAACATAGATACATTATTATTATTATTATTTTATATTATTAGTAGTAGTAGTATTATTATTGTTATATTTTACAATTCTAAAACTATTTTATAAAAAAATTTATTTGTTTCCAAAATTTATTTTAAATTTCAGGCTGTGGAGGTAACTCCACTAAACTAAATAAACTAATATACTATCTTAAATATAACGCATACTTCCAAAATAAAATTATTTCATTATCATTGTTAAAATTAAAAAATATGCTAATAAATTTGCAGCTAAAAAAACCATTAACTATGCGAATTTTAGAAAAGTCTATACAAAACAAAATAATAAACCAAGAATTCTTTTAGGGTTAATCATCATCTTTTTCTTTAAGAAAAATCTTGGAACACTCTCCTCTCTTCTGTTGCTTCATTTTCATCTTCAGAGTTCAGTCATTCAACGAAAGGAAGAAAAAAAAAACGTTTTGAGAAAAACTGAAAAACAATTTCACTTTGAAATAAAAGTGAAAAACAAAAAGAAAAAAAATCACATGGACCCTACTTTTTGGGATCCTCCATCTCATTCTTGCAAGCGCAACACCCAGCCACCACAACCTTCACTACGCGTGTGGTGTCGTCGTGGTGCCAAACTCTGCCCAGAATGCTTGCATTGCAAGTCGTCAAAGATATATTGTGTTCACAATGTTATTTACTACTAGTATTTTACTATCATAATTTTAAAAACAGCGTTAATTCTTACAATACTATTTTTCATCCATACCCACTAAAAACATTAACAGAAAGGAAGAAAAGAAACAGAACTCTTAAAATTTATTCATATATATAATTCATCCTAAGTACTTCTTGCCATATGTCTATTAATAAACCATTACAAAACATATTTGTGATGGTTGATAATTTGGACGTCACTATTATTTTTTATTCATACCACGAATTTAGTGGTTCATGAAGGAAAAATAATGGTGTATGAACCATCTTCCTTCGTAACGAATCTAGCTATTTTTTTCTTGCGTGTTTTATGATAAAAATAGTAATTGTAGAGTCACCTTATTTTGTATATGAATAGTAGAATTCATATACAGCTATGTCAAAATGAAATTTCTTAGTGAAACCTCAACTTTCTTACACATGAATTTCTAAAGCAATTACAAATTTACAAGCACTAGAACAGTACAATAGGAACAAGACCACCATTTTACATTTATACCCTCTTTGACGGTAAATAATTGTACATAACAATCTATATCTTATATATATATATATATATAAAAGAAAACCCTTAAACACATCCTCTCCCTTAATTAAAAGCTAATCCTTCATTAGCTAACCATTAGATAAAACACTGATGTCATTAGCCTTGATAATTGTGTTGCAAATTACTAAAGTACCCCTTATTCAAAATTAATCACCATCTGTGCATCAAGTTGTATAGTTTGTCAATTAACAATCTTTTTTATATTATTATCAATATATATAGCTTACAAAATTGTTATTATCAATCTGTTCTAGATAGTTTCATTAATTCATAGTTTGTTTATTGTTTCCCATTTTTGGCTTAGTATATTGGGCATCTTAGATAAGATAAATAATGTCTTCATTAAGGAAATACTCCAGCATTCTCATAGTACGAGCCTTAAAAAACAGCTGAAACTTATGTTGGCTGCTATAGACTTATGAACTTGTCATTATACCAGGGTAGCAGTGGTACATGTCTTGTGTCTTCAAGTAAGCTTTCAGTGATCTTCTTACTAACGGAGAGCTTACAGAAGAACTTTTATTAAATCGTCTTTAGAGGTCCATTACCATCATAATTTCTTATCGATACTCAAAAAGTTTTTGCTGACTCGTGCTTTTTTAGCTTCCATGCTTCTGTAGTCACCTAACATTTTCAGTTTTTACATGGAGGAATTAAAAAGCACGTAAATCTCATAAAAAAGTAGTCCACGGATGTTGGAGTTTTCAAGTTCAAAGCCATCTTACTTTGAACCATGGAAGGTAAGAATTTCTATTTAGTAGATTCAAATCATGCTACTATATTGTATATATACAAGTTTAAGTTTAATTAGTGTTGATATATTGGACCCAAAGTTTTTCTTAGAGTTAAAAGTGGGCGGGTTAGGTGGGACAGTTAAACCCTTTTATTTTTATTTTTTAAATATCCTTTTGGCACCAGCAACACAAGACTTAACAAGGATCACATATCTCACATATGGAGTATTATTTGGGGAAAAGGATGGATGATCCTGTGCTAAGCAGGTACTGGTGCTGGTTTCTTTAGTTTAGTTACCAATGTTGATGGGAAAACTGTTTGTTTTTGCTTAAAGCTACTCATATTCAGCCTCATCTTCTTTTGTCATGCATATAGATATGATTTTATGTAGGTGACAATTTTGCCCTATTTATATGGGAGCCTGTCTGTTCAGGTGGATTTTATTGATAATGGGCCAATTTGCTTGAACTTAAAACTCTTTAAAAAGGAAAGGGGATCAGCTTGGTCAAACGATTAAAGAAGGAAAATGATGTATTCAAATGCATGCTTATGATGTCATGAATTATTTTACTCCGTAGTTAGATTATTAAACCTTTTGTATATCTAATACTAATAGAAAACTCACTCATGAATGAACGAGTTTGAGCCATCGGATTAGGCTCCAAATTGTTTTTATGCATCTCATCTCATTTAGTTCATTTTCAAGTTCCTTTTATGTTTATTTGTTGTTTCGATAGTAAAACAGAACTCATGTGTTTGCTGCTTAAAATGTAGTTTAGAACATCTCGTAGATTCTTTTTAATTTAATCTAAATTTGTTTTATGTTTACTAGATCATAACCCCCGCGAATTCGCGGGTTAACTCAAGATTTTAATTCAAAGTTTATATCATATTTTTATTTGTTGTGTAACTGTCATATATTCCATTCATTTGGATAAAAAGGTTTCTTCTCACAAACAATTATGTGTGAGATACAGAAGTAACCAAACGAATCAAAGCAACTTCAATTTTATTACTTCGAAACGTATAATCTTCACCATAAAAATTTCATAGTATCATCTCTCCCAGTGGCGGATCTAGCAATTCGTTACGAGGTATGCACACCTTGATATCTGATTTCTTTTTAAACACGATAAGCGAAAATATGTACGATTTTGTTGGGTTGATTTCTCTAACCGCGTTAGGAAAATTTTGAATATACAATCTATTACATCAATAGTTACCTATTATTTAACTCAACACTACTAAATCAAAAGGTCCTTAGAGCAACAAATTTGATCGTTTAGATTTTATAAAAGATGACAACTAAATCATATCAACTTGTATGTGCAACTCCAATTGTTTACATATAAACTTTCTGTCAACAACTTTTGATTGTTGGCTCTTTTACTTAACTAATAATAAGTTTATAGGGTAAGGTTCAAATGAGACTAAAATTTTGTGTGAGACTAAGGGAACCAATGATATCATGCCACATGTACAAAGAGAATGTTCCATACTACAAAACCCATTTACCCCAAACATCAATTATCTCACAAACGACAAATCGAAAAATCATAAAACTTGCACCATAATTTTCAGCGTTTTATCCTCTTCGATTTGCCGTCCCTCAAGGCATACTTCCGACGAAAATTTTTTTTTCATTTTTTTGGTGGGTTTCATATGTTACTAACACATGTGTTAGAGTGTTGCGTTTAGGGTTTAGGGTTTAGGGTTTGGGGTTTAGGGGTTAGGGTTTAGGGTTTGGGTTTTGGGGTTTCGGGGCGGTTAGCTGGTAATGAAAATGAAAATGGAAGTGAAGAACAAGAATCGAACAAAATATATATTAAGTGATTGATCATGGACTCTTTGTGAATGCAAAAATGCTATGATGATGATTCTTTTGAACCTCTACAATTGAGTGTTAGAATGATTGTTCTTGTAAAATGGGTATGCACCACTTTTGTTCAGGGTATACATTTAGTAGTAAGATGTTAAATTGCTTCATGAAAAATGATTTTTTTACACTACTCCAATTGCTCCAAGGGTGTGCACGTGCATACCCTTGGTTATATACACATCCCACTGATCTCTCCATTGTATTAGTAACAATGTCCCACTCCTATTTCCCTATGTTATACACAAAGGCACATGCACCTCACATGTACTACAAATGCACATACAACTAACATGTACTACTATCCGTGCAAATGAAACGCATAACTAAGTTGTTAAATACAGTTGAACTAATCCAAATTTTATGTCTAAGTTGCCTACTTGATTAAAAAAATTGTATGGAAAAATATATAGCAACCCCAAGTATTCAATTTGACTCAAGATGTTGAATAAAGAAAGTGTGAACAACCAAATAACAACATTATATAAGAAACAAATAAAGGGAAAGATCATAAGGGAAAAGAAGAAGAAAGCAAAGCTAGACTTCAATGACACATAAAAATTTGACAAAAAGAATAGGATTAACGACACTTGGTTTTATACCATATCTCTATTATCTTTACTGATCAATAAGTTCTTACTAAAAGAAAAATGAAGAATTAAGATTAACCTGTCAATGGCATACATAAGTAAACTTCAAATTTCTAAATTAAATCAAGAATTAGTTCCCAAGGATGTGCATATATTTTGACTAAAAGATGCTACATGAGTTTGAATGAGCTTTAACTGAGAATTACATGTCTGACCCCACTTTACCACGATTTCATCTTAGCCACCTTTTAAACCCAATTCGTGCGAACCCACCACATCTTTCTGTACAAGACCAAGATTAATGGTCTAAATCTGCTTCCTCTCCAGCTGAAAGCAAGATTCTTTATTTTTACAAATGATTGAAGCCCTTTCAATATAACTGAAAAGTATATTAGATTAGCCATGCCAATGTTCAATATACCGAAAAAATACAAAATGTAAGAATCCACAAAATTAACAGCTACTAAAAGATGACGTACATAATGTAATAATGGTAATTCAAAAGAGGAAACTACCAATAAAACGCTAATAGGAATATAGCATCCTTGCACTCTTGCACTAACCTGGTTACATTTACTTGTAGGAACTGTTTAGTTCAGCAATATCCTGTCCAAAAAAGTGATCAGTCTCTCTTACTAATTAAGTCCACATTGCTAGCCTAGAAATCGTGTAGCAGTCTAGAATCAAAACAATACTCACATGATAATGTCAACAGGTTGTTCGAACGACTTTCGCGGGAAGGATTATATTGCCACCGAGAAGCACAAATCACATTTCAGATATAGCAACTGTATCCACCCCATCGACAATCTGATAAGCACCCCTATAGCACTAAATAAACATGAACTCGATACAAGATCGAATACATGGATTAAAAGATATATAGAGAGGAGCACAATTTTCAGGTCAGCCCTTACTAAAACATGACTAGTTTCAACGTCAACCAGTTTTGACCCGTTATTAAACATGTCTAAACCTCCCATCATGCCACCTATAACATATAGAAAACTGAGCATCTTATGAAAGCTTAATATAAATGAGGCACCTTAGGAACCATCCACCGATGTGTTCCAGTTTTCGCTGCCAAAAGGGGTTGTAGAAGTAGTTGAGACAGCACTGGGCAGAGAAGAAAGAATGCCACATTCAATTGTAGATTCTACAGAATTACACAACTACATTTAAATAAGCATTTAGATAAGTAAATACTTGTAGATTTCATTTTTTAATGTCAGACATGACTTTACCTCATTTGAAATTTGAATATACTTTAGATTATTATGATCAAGTTGACCAGTTTTCTAAGTTAGAGCTTTTAGAGAAAGATAACCAATAATCGACCCATTTATAGGTAAATGGGTCACAATTGATACCTCTAAGCAATACCTTCGATTAAAACGTGCCTTATAAGCAAATTTATGAGCAGGAGGAACCGTAAAGTGAACTTGATTTGGTCCTCAACGCCACATTGTGCATTACCTTCATAACTTTCAATGGGAACCTGAAATAATATCAAGCAAGTAACGATTATTACATATAATGTGAAATATATTTCAAGAATGTCAATCCTCTTATCAGTTTTGATGCAGAATTAATTGGACAAATAACAAAGTATTAGCCAAATTGATTTTAGCCGAGAATCAGATGAAGGAATGTGATTAATGGGATTTGCCAGATTGGTATATCCTGCATAGTTTGTTGTTAGTAATTGATACCAATTAAATCAAATGATCCCTTAATTAAATTTGCTTCTTGTACACTAAATTTTGGTAATCTTTTTTGCACAGTAACTGATACTTTGTGGGTACTCTCCCAATGCTAATGGATCCATAAACATGTCCATTTACAACGACGGAATTAGAAGGTCAATTATTTGGATCTGTTACAAAAATTGAAAATATGATATGGCAAAACTTTGTATAATATGCCGCGTACCATCCATACATTAAATCAAGTGCTCGTTGTGCCGCTCCTTTATTGTCTTTGCTAGCCAAAAATTGGACAAACCTGCTGGTTACCAGTGTTATGCCAATCACACCCTATTGAGAAGCCTACACAAATGCACCAAACTGTTAATCACACCCTTGTAAGAAGCCTACACAATTGCACCAAATGGTTAGGTTGATTTGCAACCTTAAACTTGTTCATTTAAAAGAAATTATCTGGACCTGGTATTTTTGCTTGTAGAGTTTAACTGTAAGTGCATGACAAAGAAGCATGTTATGTGCAACAACGGCTATAACCTCACCCATTTTAAGTAAATCCATAGACTACTTAATAGATAAATCTCCTGTTTTCACATAATTGAAAGCAACCAAAGAGAAAACGTGCATCAGAAACTCGGTTTTGCATCAACCTAAGACAAATTATGCTTAGTTTCTTCAATAGAGCATAATTATGTCGTTGCTATACTCATTGGAGCATTTCATCAAACACATGGTATGCATATAAAACTAAACAATTTGCAGTCAAGGAGACGTATTATAACCCTCCTCATCATTTTATGGAATTAAATATCAAAATACCTTAATCAAAACAGGATTCAAATTAGATTTTTACGAAAATTAACAATACCTACTATATCATTATTGATCATTGAACTTACATCCCCGTATACTAATTGAATTACCAGTTGGAGAATAAATCATAGATTGTAACCATGCTAATACAAAGAAAAACACCTAGAAGATGGTAGGAGATGATAAAAAGAAAAACCACGAAATCTAGAAGATGGTACGTGATATTAGACTAAAATTCAATTGTTAATTTGTTAATTGTTGTTTATAAATGAAAGGAAAAACGCTAACCTCTTGAATCAAGAAGATATCACAGAGCATGGTCGTGGTGTTATGGATTTCTCCCCGAATTTTAAATCTGAAAGTTCGAATTTCAAATTAGCATATGAAGGCCGTATGTTTTGAATAGGAGATAGGAGTTGCCGTGTTTTTTAATCAAGGAGGGGTAGTTAGGTAATTAAATAATAAGCTTATTGATTTATTGGCTAATCAAATGGAAGCTTAGTTATATTTTGATAAAACTAATACACAAGTGATTACATAATCAGTATCTCTTATTAGAGAGATTTGTTGTTTCGATAGTAAAACAGAACTCATGTGTTTGCTGCTTAAAATGTAGTTTAGAACATCTCGTAGATTCTTTTTAATTTAATCTAAATTTGTTTTATTTATGAGAAGGTGTTTTGACTTGTAGGTTGCATCAGCAAAACAGAATGGTGTTGCAGCTGCAGGAGGAGATTACATTTTGCAGTAGTTCCATCTTCAGGTGAAAATGGATCGTCTGAAGAGGGTTGTTTCTTCTCTCTCTCTCTCCATCTCTCTCTCTCTTTCTCTCTCTCTCTTTCCTTTTTTAAATACTATTTACTAATATGTTGTGGACGTAACATGTTCATAAACTTATTTGTGTGGCTATGTTGAACTATCATAAACCGTTTTAGCTGAAATTGGTTATATGGATCCCACAAAGTATGATGTGTTTGAAAAGAATATAGGTTCGTTAAAAGAAATGTGAATTTAGATTATAGGATAACATTGTATGCCATATATTCACGGGCTTTTGATGGAGGCTTTGTTAAGAGTTCAACGGCAAGCATGCTGAGTGGGAAGAGACCTGTTCACACTAAAGATTTATTTAAACCTATATTTTATTTTATGTCTTTTGTTATCTTATTTGCCATTGTGGTAGTGATCCATAATAATAATTTGTTTCTATGGCTTATCAAGGTTGCTGCTAAGAAGGTTGTTTGCCATTGGCAAGGAAGTAGATGGGGCAAGTCAAACTGAAAAGGTCAGAACCTGAAGATGTTGAGGTTAGTTACTCTTTCAACACATATAAATGTTATGTAGACATCATCTGAAGTTTCATATTTAACATTTGACCCCTATCTGGATGGATTGTTATATGTTCCAGGAATGATGGATTGCTGGTGTTTAAGTGAAAAGATCTCTTCTTGCCAACTATGCTTGTGGATTACTATGGAGGTATGGACTTACATTCATTATTATGGAGGTAAGGTTCTTAGGGGTGCGAAATTGTTTCAGGAAGTCCAGATTCGGAGTTTTGAATGGTATAAAGTAAGACTAAAGAACCTGCGTTTCGAATGGAATCAATGGGTAAATGATCCTGGATCGATAGATGATATGGTATAGGTTGTGATTGTGATTTTAATTTGGAAGTCGGAGCTGGATTAAAGGGCTGGAGAAGCAGTTTAAAGTCATCTGTTTCCAAGTCAAATTGGTTTATCATGTACTGTTTTATCATGTAGCAAGTGATGCTTGTGTAGATTGTATGTTGTGAATCTTTGGTTGTTGCATCACTGTATATGGAGGAATCATACATGACTGCTTCTGCCCAATTGTATCCATGTAATATTTGTAATTATTCGCTTGGTTTCTAATAAAATATCTGCCTTTTCTAAAAGAAAATTAATATCATTTAGCCAATAGTTCGTATTCTATTTCGGGCAAGTTGCCTTTATGTAAACTATTACTTGAAATTACTGTTAGGACTTTCTTTGTTATACCGAATCGATGTACACTTACATTGTATTGTCTTGAATTTATTGATTCAAAAAGGATGCTATAAAGTAAAATGTGTATATTTTTTGAACAACGTTGTGGAATTTTTAGCCGCATTTACTGAAGTTTAACCATTGCTTTTACTGTCACAAGAACTTGACTTGTGGCTTAAAGGCATTAAAAGCACGAAGTGTATGACGCGACATGATTCCAAATTTTATTAGAAGACATAGTATCTCTGAATAATTGTTTCAATATCAGGGCGTTTGACACGATCAATATCCAAACAATCCATTATAAGATGCTGACATACTCGCAAACATCTTGGAGAAATATGTCTCACAACATTCTCAGGGGTGAAAACGGGAAGTTCACCTCTCGTGATGAACGGAAGTGCTGAAGTAACTAGACTCTCCCAGGCCCGCCTCTCGCATAACACTTCCAATAATAAAACATCATAAGCACATATGTCAGCTTTTCGGCTTAGTTTGTATTTGGGTTCTTTACATTCAGGAGCTAAATAGCCTTCGGTACCTGTAAATATTACAACCTTACGAGCTTTTTCGTGTAGTAGTTGCATGAGGTTATTAAGGTATATATGATTCTAAGATTGCATCTGATTAATGAACTCTGATCTGTACAATACCTTGTATATGATTGGTGATTTGTTCTGAATTGGATGGGCCAGCATCATGAGTCCTGGACAGTCCAGAGTCTGATATCTTAGGAACCAAGTTTTGATCTAAGAGAATGTTGACAGTCTTGAGGTCACTATGAATGATGACATAATCTATGCGAGAATGAAGTTAATCGAGAACTTTTGCCACTCCTATGCAGATTTCGAGGTGCTGCTCTATGGTCAACCTCGCAACACGGTCTTTGTGTTTATAAAGATAATTATAATGTGAACCATTTGGCATTATATCATAGAAGAGAATCCCATCATCCTCTTCCTCACAAAATCCCACTAGAGATATGATGTTAACATGACCAGAACCTGACACCAATCTGATTTCCTTTTAGAATGCAGGAATTCCTTGCTTTGGCTCCATAGTCATACGCTTCACGGCAAACTTTCCATTGTAAGTATTTCTGGAGATGTGCAGAAATATGCCTTGTAACAAGGCACGATGCAACATCCAGTCCCAATATCAAATTTGGATCAAAATAAACCCTACAAATATCAAGGGCGTTCGCGATCAACGTCTAAGAAAACAAATCCACATCTGTCATTTTAGCATAGAAAACACTCAGCGTACAACCATATAAAAAGTAGAATATCTTCTCATTTTAAAGTTGCAACTTTAATAAAATCTATCGATACAAAAAAACAAATTGAGTGAGAAACTACCTGTATAACTGAGTATTGTGGCTGACTTTAGCCTTCTGAAGCTTAAATTCTACCCATTTATCAGAAACGAAGGCTGAAATACACAAAATCATCACCTAAGTTAAAGTTACTGGTAATCACCAAAAAACACATCTAATGAAGCAAAATAAAGCCATGGTAAACATGCCACAATCCAGTTCAAAAGAATATCATGATAAAATTAGAGAAATGTAAACAAAAGCCTACCAGTTTTATGACCTTTCATCTCGTTGATTTCATCCAGATGAACCTATCAGTATTAAAAACAAATAATATTCAGTGATCTTTTGAGTGGATCAATATTGAATTATGCTACACTTCAAAGTATGATCAAATCAAACATCAAATAATCAGTTCCTATATAGAACCCACGCAAACCTAATCAACATAAATCCAAACATAATAAATTCAGACAGGTAGTTAAAAATAGCATTTCAGATGATAGTTATTCACCTTCCTGAACACGAATATCACATTCTCCAGACAATGATATAAGATAAAAACACATTCATATGTAACTGAATCAAAATGAAAGTTAAGACGAAGAAATACCAAATTCGGCTCAGATAAAGTAATTAAAATACGAGATTCCACCAGAGGTGGCAGCGATTGCACCGACTGGAAACAGGAAATGAGATTGTGATTGACCGGATCGGAAGCGTGTGAAAATGTGATCGGAGTTGATGTAATTAAACATCTGGAAAATTCAGCATCGTCGGAAATGGAGAGATACAATAAGATAGTTATTTATGATTGCAAAACTATACCATCATAACAATTTAATGTTCTAACATGATCAACCACATTATTAAGTACTGAATAAATCAAATCCGTGTGCCGATGAGATCGATCTCTTGCGATAAAAGCATGAACTTCATTGTTCATTTCAATCCAACTACATCCAGCTTCTTTCACAACACCACTACACTCCATCCTCTTTCTCACTTTCTTAACCTCACCCCACATACCCTTACCTGCATAAATATTCGAAAGCAAAATATATGATCCGCTATCTTTTGGATCGTTCAACATTGCCATTTCTGCAGCATATTCACCGACTTCAAGATTTCCAACAACTCTACATGCACTTAACAAACTCCTCCAGATTATGGCTGCTGGAAGTATTGGCAATTTCTCGATGAAATCTTTCGCTTCATACAGCTTCCCAGCACGACCCAAAAGTGAAACCATACACGCGTAATGTTCTAAGCCAGGTTCAATACCAAAGTTTGCCATTGACTCAAAATGGTCAAACCCATCTTTCACCAGCCCCATATGGTCACAAGCCGATAGCACAGCTACAAACGTGACATAATTAGGCCGAGTTCCTTCATTCAACATTTTTTTAAACAATTTCAAAGATTCTTTAGCGTCTCCATGTTGTGCATGTGTTAATATCATCGAGTTCCAACACACAATGTCTTTGTACACTGTGGAGTCGAATAGAATCCGAGCTTCTTGTTTGCTTCCACATTTGGCATACATGTCTAATAATGCGTTTCTGACAAAAACATCAAGGTTTAAACCTGTTTTTACGAGCTGTGCATGAAATTGGTGTCCATGAGGAAGGCTAGCAAGGTTACTAGCTGCGGTAATCAACGCCACAAATGTGAACTCATTTGGTTTTTGGGATGAAAGTTGCAGTTCTTGATATAATTTAAGAGCAATTTCATTTTCTGATACTTGTGTATACCCGAAAAGCATAGCATTCCATACCACAATATCTTTTTCACGTATTTCGTTAAACACAAGGCGTGCATCAGAAGTCGATAAGCACTTTGAGTAGACATCAATCAGAGCACTGCCAGCAAATACGTCCAAACAGACACCGAATTTGATGATGAAACCATGTATTTGTTTGCTTAATTCTACTGTGGGCAACGAAGCTGAAACACCAAGAAGACTGACAAAAGTCAATAAGCTCGGGTCAATGCTGTAAAGTCTCATTTCACGGAAGAGATCCAATGCTTCGTTAATATTTTCATGCCTCGAGTAACCTTCGATCATTGCATTGTAACCAATCACATTACGATTTGGAATACTATTAAAAACTCTCCTTGCATCATCAAGACAATTACATTTTGAATACATGTCTATTATACCATTGTTCACAAATTCATCTTTTTCAAGATTCGTCTTTATTGTATAAGCATGTGTTTGTCTACCTTGCTCTAAGGCTTCAAGCGAAGCACATGACGTTAAAATGCTTGTACAAGCAAAACCGTCTGGTCTCCAACCATTTCTAGTCATTTTAATGAACAAATTCATCGCCTCTAAATCATATGAGTTCTGCATATACCCAGAAATCATCGTGGTCCACGATATAACGTTCTTGACATGCATCTGATCAAAAATCTTCCTTCCTGTTTTTACGTTACCACATTTCACATAAAAATCTACAAGCGCATTGCTAACTGATATATCCATTGACGCCTCTCTTCTTAACACAAAACCATGAATTTGTTTTCCGCCTTCGTAGAACCCAAGAACCGAACACACGCTTAAAATACTAGAGAGAACGTATCTATCTGGAACAACATCACTTTCTCTCATTTCTCTTAAAAATTCCAACGAAACTTCACTTTTTCCTGCTCTTGCATAACCAGTTATTATCGTAGTCCATGTTACAGCGTTCTTAATAGGTAAACCATCAAAAATTAATCTTGCATCTTCCACCATACCAATTTTACAATAAAAATCAACAACTGAAGTGCCCACATACACATCTCGATCAAGACCAGTTTTAACAACCAAACCATGCAAACAAGAACCCTTAACCGTACCTCCTAACCGCGTAACAGCCCGAATAACACTAGCTAAAACATACTCATTTACAGTCTCGTCACTGTCTCTTTGAAACATCTGAAACATCATCCAAGCTTCTTCACAGTATCCATGTTGTGTATACGCAGAAATCATCGACGACCACGTACTTATATTCCTGTCAGGCGTTTCATCGAACACCTTCCGTGCATCTCCTAAATGACCACACTTAGAGTAGCCACTGATCAATAAGTTTGCAAGAAATGTATCTAGCTGAAGCCCGGATATTAGAATCACTCCGTGAACTAATTTGTAATAGGAACTTGGGTTAGCAGTAACGGATGGTGACTGCAATAGCTTAGCAAGTTCTTGTTTTTTGGTTCTGCAATTTAGGATTAAAAGTATTAATGAAAGCAAAAGATAAATAAAATAAAAAAAAATGAATATATGTTATTCAATTCCCGGTGGAGCAGATTGTTGCTGTAGAATACAAAATGCAACAAAGTGCATTTACAGAAGCAGAAAAAAAAAAAAAAAAAAAACTTAGAATACTTACTTGACGAGTTGTATATATCGTCGGCCGACCGCAAAAAACATAATAGATGACCACAAAGTACGACTATTGTCAATGTCAGCTAACGATGATTCTTCCTTCCGCGATTGAATGTTGCTGGTGGCTTAAAACGTGACTGGTGGTTTGTTTTGTTTCAATAAAATAATTTATCTTTTCTAGTTTCTAGTTAACTAACTATGTTAACATGTGTTATACTAATTAGGATGTTGATTGTTCAATAGTTAGAAAAATGTGATCGGATCAACAGGTATTGAGGGTGAGCGATCGGTGTCAAAATGTGTGTGTTTGTGTATATGCATGTGTATATATAATTTGATTGCTATATGCAAGAATAAAAATATGTTCAAATTAAGTTATAGATTCGCAATAAAAACAATAAGCAAAATATCTTATAACTCGATATAGAGACTCATTTCAACAAGTATTCATGTTTTTGCTTATGACCTCTCAAAAATCAAAGACGACTCTACGGATCATATGATACTTGCTAGTTAAATAAATATTCATCATGTGCTCCAAGATAATAAGAATTCTTTGTTTGCTTCTTTTATTTGTATCTCGAAATATATATATATATATATATATATATATATATATGTATGTATGTATGTATGTATGTATGTATGTATATGTAGGGTAAGGTTCCAATGAGAACACTTCAAAAATAAGAACGGTAAGAACACTTCATAAATGCACAATTAACGAACAAAATCATTAGATTCACATTCATACATCTAAAATATGTATAGAAAAATTGATTAGAATAGATTTGAACTTTCGAAAATATACAAAAATCGAAAAAACGATTGATGCACAATTATAGAGATAATCGTGCATCAATCGTGTTTTTCGATTTTTGTACATTTTTAGAAATGTGCATTTGTTTTTCTTTGCATATTTGAGATGTATGACTGTGAATCTAATGATTTTTGTAGGCTAGTTGTGCATTTATGAGGTGTTCTCACCGTTCTTATTTTTTAAGTGTTCTTATTTGATCCAAACTATATATATATATATATATGACTCAAGCACCAAGAGTTCAAATTCTATAGTCGACTTCACCGCAGGGTTCACCAATTGATCGCGTTGCCATCACCCAGTGCTAGAAACAAGCCATATAAGACAACCCATGAACGACCGTTTCCCGGTGCTAAACACAAGTTATATAAACCAACCAGAGGAGGATCATCACCCCGTGATGAACACAAATTATATTGACCATTTCTGGTAAGCATCGTCCATAACTCACCTACTCACCTCCTTAAGACTAGTAACGTGTACGACAAAGGCTTAAAATGTTGATAGTTTTATAAATCACTTATTAACCTTTTTAAATGTAATGCTATTTCAATGAGGTATATATATATTTAATAATACTAATCTTTTAAAAAAATGGAGTGACAATATTTATCATGACTAAATAGTCAACACAAATAAGCTTGCTAAACTAATATAATGTAAGCTCATTTTTATAAAAATATAACTACATGCATTGTATAAGACATATATATCATTATTATATCATTATATAAGTATTAATCATCAATAATATGCATTATTTCACTATTCAACACAATTATTACTTACTAGTGTAAAATACACATGCGATAACACGGTAATTTGAATATCACACCATAGTATTATGTTGATTGATAATGTATGACAATATATGTAGAGAGGATTCAATTCGATGTCTTTGAGTTCCACATGCATAAATGCAATAATTGATGAATGATGGGAGCATCATTCCGCAACAAACTCCATCATGACTACAAACTGAAAGTTGATCAAGATCGCAACCTTTTGTATCTAAGATCACCTTGAAGCAATCATCAATCATGGGGAAAAGTATGAGCCAGTAATGCACATCTTCAAAAAATCAAAACAACGTCAAGTCTAAATTATTGTCAGAGGATTCCATATATATATGTATATTTGTTTTGAGCCTTTACACATACATTTAAGTTGTCACTCATAATTTATCGATTATTTATTTATGGTATATGTTAATTAATACGTGATTACATATTAATATTTATATATATTAATAATTTTATATAGAAATTTAACAATTGCATTTGTTTTCATTAAAAAACATATGTGATTACTAATTGTACATTTAATAATGTGATTTGTTATAAAATCACATCTAATTTTGTATATAATCACATATGATTTTCATTCAAAAATTAATATTTGATGAATAGCTTACCGATATATAATAATTCATGTATGATTTCAAATTGATTTTTACTTAATGGTATAATTATAGCCAATGATTTTAAATTCCGTCTTTAGTTACTCCTTAATCACATGTGATTGATACTTTGATGTTCACTGACATGTGATTACAATTTAGTTTTTTATGTTTAAATATTTTTAATCATCAATGGTTTGAATTTAAAGTTTAATTGGAAATATAAACCCGTATGATTACTTTTTAGTGTTAAATAATATGTGATTTCACATTACGAAACTTTAAAACCAATAAAAAATGAAGGAAAAAAAACTTTGTCGAAAGTATATTTTGTAAAATCTATTATCGAAAAGAAAAAACGTTGATTTCGAATAGGTGTAAGTACATAAAAATGTAATTAACTATGACTTGACATTCATAGTGTGTATACAACTATTCGGACTTCCATTGTGTGTAATAAACTATTTATTTCTTTCCATTGTATGCAATTTGGTGGCGTGTCAATGTGTAAGAATGACACGTGGCACCTTATATAGATGACATGTGGAAAAAATGTCGGAAATTACATACAATGGAAAGAAATATATAGTTTGTTACATACAATAGAAACCCGAATAGTTGAATACATACTATGAGTGTCAGGTGATAGTTACTTGCATTTTTATGTTCTTACCCATTTCGAATTTGTTTTTTTTTTAAATTTATTGACATACGGTTTATG
Organism: Pseudognaphalium luteoalbum; assembly: GCA_963422505.1. NCBI lineage: Eukaryota > Viridiplantae > Streptophyta > Magnoliopsida > Asterales > Asteraceae > Pseudognaphalium > Pseudognaphalium luteoalbum. The sequence goes on from OY730192.1 coordinate 18,595,806, forward strand.
AAATATTTATTTTTTATTTAAAATGTATAGTTATGTTTTTAAAATGGATCAATCTTATTCGTTCCTTTTTTTTATTATCCTTCCTCCTTTTTTCTTTCATTCTTTTTCGAACTTTTGTCTAATAATAATTTTAAAATATCTTAGACGAGGGCCTTATATTGAAAATGCTATAGATATCGGACGTTAGATTTGATCCACTAAAATAACAAAATAGATAAATCACTTACTTTTTTGTCATAAAAATAACTACAACAATGTACATATGCCTTTGTTATGCCTACAGTAACAATTGCAATTAATTGATTAATAAATATACATATATAAAACATAGTAATAATTATTAAAAATGAGTAGTGGTGATGGTATTTTGGCCACGAGGAAAACATATATTTCTACCTGGGTGATGAGATTTGATTTGCTTTATCTAATACTGTAACATACATATCCTTATAAGCGTATCCTAAATTACCCATATACATACACTCGGTGAACGACCCGTGACAACGTGAGCTACGACAATTAACTTTGTAAAAATAAATTGATTATAGTATGTGTGATTTTTGTTATCGAAGAGCTAATAAATGATTTATAAGTGTCAAAGTCATTTAATAGTTAGAATTCTGATAAATTTATTTGAGAGATTTTTAACATGATTTGTAGTAATGAAGTCACATAGCGTAAGAGTTAAGTTCTTTATTATACGGAGTATGTATTTGTTTCTTCAATTTTTAAAAGGATATATATAAGATTATTTAGTTATTTTGTATTCCGATTGTTTTGAAGTCTTACATTTATAAATATTTAGTTTGTTAAGTATGTTTAATTTATTAAAGTATAAGATTATCTCTTCTATAAAATTTTCATTAGCAATTTCAATTGCTTTCAGATCCTGCTATTTTACATAATATTTAGTTTGTTAAATTTATGAAAGTATAAGATTATCTCTTCTTTTGAATCCCTATTAGCAATTCCAATTGTTTTCAAATATTTAATATTATATATGATATTTAGTTTGATAAATTTTTTAAAGGATAATGTTTTTTAAATAACCATTTAAATATTATATATGTATACGATTGTTAACAATTTGGTTGAGTAAGTTTTTAAAGTAATTAACAATTAACTTCATTATGCATTCTGAAATTTGTTAAACATCAAGAATGAGATGATAATGATATTTATTCAAATTCAAAGAAACATGTTACATTTAAGAAGTAGAAGCATAACAAACATATAATATATAAAATGTAGAAAGATTCAAATATGTTATTCTTTGTTGAAGAAGTTTAGGTTAACAACGTAATCATCATCGATTTCTTAACTAAGTAAGCGAATTTATTTGATGAATTTATCGGCTTTTTGGACCCTTTAAATGACATTTTCTATTGCTTCTTCACCGTATCCTTCCTTGCAAACGTGCAACTTTATCCAATCATTAAAGTATTGAGGATGAAACTTATCTAAAAATCATCAATATTTATAAATTATTAGTATAATAATTAATATTTTCCTATGATTGACAGTTTACAAAGATTTTAATATCCCATTCATATTTTTGGATATCTTTTGATGATCATTAATAGTTGTATTATCGTCTAACAAAGAAATCAATATACAATACCTAACAAAGAGTTTAGAGGTTTTGAACCTTCTTTATGTTTTCTATCTACGAACAAAATGAAAACATGTTAGCAAATACAAACAAAGAGGAAAACTATTATAAGTGTATGTTAATCTACAAAAAAAAATGCTAATTAAATGGTTTTACACACAATCTATATACAACACGTATATGATAATTCGAATGAAAAAAAATAATAAAACAATTTTAATTTTTGGTACCTCCGTTAATAATATGAGCAGAAGTTTCTTGTGTAGTATGATGCTCTTTGTCATGTTAACATAAAAATAACAAATTTGGTTAGTAAATTAAAAACATCATGTATACTTTAAACATTGTATGTAACATACCTTGTGAGTTTGTTTTGGATTCGTTCTGGAATAGGGAGGTAATGAATTTATTGAAACTTAGATTTAAGGTGAAATTAGGACTTGAAATATGATTGAAGATAAATACAAAATTGGGCCTATTGTTATTGACCAACTATGAATTTTTTTATTTGGAAATGCTTTACATATATATTTAATCATTTGATTATATTTATATTTTTATTTAATATAATAACATGGGGAGGCCGGCCCTTTTTTTTTGTTTGCTTATTTAATTATTTTTTTGGGAAATCAATTACCTTTTTTGTATTTGTTTTATTTTGTTTGTTTAACATTTTTTATATAATGTAATAATAGTGGGGAGGAAAGTGTAACTATGGAGATTAAATATACACCATTAGATCGCAATGAATGAACCAAACGAAAAGTTTTGACATTTGATTTTATAAATTATGTAAATAAAAAGTTAAGTCAAATGAAATTGTACCATGAACCGGATTGTTATATAATTGTCAACCAATAATATCTAGCATATACTCTATCATATGCATATAATAAGAAGATAGTATATAATTATTGTAAACCATAAAATAGTTTTTTAAAACTTAAATTAACTATGAATTCAGTGTAACTCAAATAATTGTATTTTATAATTCAAACCTAAATTTCTATCCAAATTCAGTGTAACTCAAGTAACTGTATTTTGTAATTCAAACCTAAATTTTTATCCAAATCGTACATTGTTGTGATCATATATTTACATATATACATAAGCAATAACAATAGATTTTGAATAGCGAATGATAATCCATATTCAATGTTATTATGGTTGAATATGATATATGTTTGTCTATTGTTTAGCTTAATGTATATTATTTAAGGGATTATTAGTTAAAATCATTAAATATGTTAGTTACATTATTTAAAGGATTATTAGTTAAAATCATAAAATATTTTAGTTACGATTCTAACGTATTCATGATATTACGGTTGTTTGGTTAAATGGATGTCCAGTTTTTAATTTTATAATGTTGATAAAAAGAATTCATGTGATTAATCAATATAGATAAATAATAGTGAAGTCTTGGAAGTGTCAATTTCAATAGTTGTGGGTACACATTATAAAAATTGAAAAAAATGAAGGAAATAATTTTAACCGTAGGATCTTTATGGATGGAACCAATATAGGGTCCAGATTACTCAATTGTATTCTGTTATATATATATATATGTATGTATATAAATATATAAAGATTGAAAGTGTCAATTTCAATAGTTGTGGGTACACATTATAAAAATTAAAAAAATGAAGGAAATAATTTTAACCGTAGGATCTTTATGGATGGAACCAATCTAGGGTCCAGATTGCTCAATTGTATTCTGTTTTTTTTATATATAAAGAAGATATATATATATAGAAAAAGGCAAATTTTATTATAAAGTGGATTTCAAACGAGTAGAAGTGTTTATCGGTTCGGTTTTCAGTTTCCTCGGTTTATTCGGTTCGGGTTGTTCGGTTTTTAATTTTTTTTTGAGCAAAACCGAATTCACATTTGAAAACCGAACCGAAACCGAATTCGAATTCTGTTCGGTTTAAACCGAAAAACCGAATATTATTTTTTTTAATAGTTAATCGATCTCGGCTCGTAATTTTTCGTATTTAGGGTTTTATTAGAGTTGAACGTGAAGTTAATTTAAGGTTTTTATGTAAATATACTTGTTTAGAAAAATCTAAATATCACACATATACTACATATATTAATAATTTTATATATTATTAAATTGGATTCGGTTTTGAATTCGGTTTTCGGTTAAACCGAATTAAAAAATTCAAAACCGAAAGCCGAATTCAAAACCAAAACCGAACAAAAGACCGAATTTGAATTCAGTTCATTTTTCGGATTAAACGGTTTCAAATCAAATATTGAACACCCCTACAAACGAGAATGAAATTTTTTATGGGAATGAAGGATTCAACTAGAACACACGTCACTTTCTCAAAACCGACTTTCCTCCACGTTTATCAAACTTAAATATCTCCAAAACGGTAATTCGAAAAACATAAAAACTGCATTATAAACATCATAATTTTTTCCTATCGATTAGAGATTTGGACAAAGTATACTTTCGACAAGTTTTTTCTTCTTCTTTATTTGATGGATTTTGAAAATGAGTAACTTGTGTTAGAAGCTGGTAACACAATTGTTATAAGCGTAACACATGTGTTACAAACTAGTAACACATGTGATATATGCGAGTAACACATATGATATCAGCTAGTAACACATGTATTACTAATTTTATACAATTTGTGTAACAAAAAAAATCGTCAAAAGTATACACGGTAGGATGACAAGTAGAAGAGAAAAAAATGTTCATTTTTATGTTTTTCTGACTTACGGTTTAGCAGGTATTTAAGTTAAAAAATGTGATTGGTTTTGTGACACGTAACGCGCCATGCTTATCTCATTCTTATTTATAATCTATATTACTTCGTACTACATTATACATTTAACACTCTATCTCTTAAATTTTTTTTAAGACTAAGTAAAATGGGTCCCACTTACTACTTATTTTTTACTAACTACATTTTTCATCAATCAAATAAAAAATTAACCTTTAAAGTTTTTTTATTGGTTAAATATCAAAGTTGACACTAATAATGGGACATCCCAAAATAGTAATGTGGACATTTTAAATCAGACGGATGAAGTACAATACGTTTTCATTTTAAAACATTCATTCGCACCTTCACCCACCGTCACCAATTTCATCGCTGCGTTGCGCGGGTATACTGCTAGTTATAATATAATAATAATAATAATAATAATTATTACAACCTATATTATTAATAATTATTATTATATATTATTATTACTATAGGGTGACGTTCAAATGAGACTAAAATTTTGTGTGAGACTAAGGGAATCAATGATATTATGCCACATGTACAAAAAGAATGTTTCATACTACAAAACCCATTTACCCCAAACATCAATTATCTCACAAACGACAAATCGAAAAATCATGAAACTTGAACCATAATTTTCAGCGTTTTATCCTCTTCGATTTGCCGTCCCTCAAGGCATACTTCCGACGAATTTTTATTTTCATTTTTTTGGTGGGTTTCATATGTTACTAACACATGTGTTAGAGTGTTGCGTTTAGGGTTTAGGGGTTAGGGTTTAGGGTTTGGGTTTTGGGGTTTCTCCCCGAAACCCCAAAACCAAATTTTTTTTATCGAAAGTATGCCTTGAGGGACGGCAAATCAAAGAGGATAAAACGCTGAAAAATATGTTGCAAGTTTCATGATTTTTCGATTTGTCGTTTGTGAGATAATTGATGTTTGGGGTAAATGAGTTTTGTAGTATGAAACATTCTCTTTGTACATGTGACATGATATTATTGGTTCCGTTAGTCTCACTCAAAAATCATGGAGTCATTTGACTGTATTATTATATTATAGTCTCACCTTGACATTCTTTATTTTACTACTTCTCTCGTTCTCTCTCTTTCTTCAATCCCTCTCTCTCTCTCTCTATATATATATATATATATATATATCTCTGAATATATACATATATATCTTTCTTGAAAGATCTTTCTTTCTTACTTAATAAATTATAAATAATTAATAATAAATATTATTGACTTGATTTTTCGCATCAAATATCAAAAGGGTATTAACCAACAGGCAAAACCCTTTGTATTTAATCCTTATCATATGTATGAAGATCTAACCATTTGTATTTCTTTAACATTTTGCTTCGAGAAAATATGTCTCAGACTCACTGGGAAGCTGATAAAATGTAAGGGTTTTTTTTGTTGCTATGTTCATGGCTTCCTGTTAGATTTATGACTGTGTTGCTTATTTTCTTTTTTCAATGTATTGCTTTCTGATCCAACTTTAGTTTTGTTTTATCTTGTTTTTTTTAGATTTTTTAGGGTTTGTGCTTGCAGTATCTTATTTCATTAAGTTAATTTCTTTCTCATTTGGGTATTTAGATTTTTTGCAATTTATGCTATCTTGTGCCTGATTAAAGCCATGTTTATATAAAGTTTTCAAAATTAAGTTAGTCTTGACTCTTGATGAAAGATCCCCTAATTTTGGTGGGTACTTATTATTGATTATTAATAAAAAGTTCAAACTTTTGGGACTTTTGTTAACTTATTAAACATGTTATTCTTTGTACAAAGTTTCAAACTTTATCATGGTTTTAACTATTAAAGATTTTTATTTTTTTGTTAATTATTATTATTTACAGGTTAGATGTTTATATACATGACTACTTAGTAAAAAGGGATTTGAAGGCTTCTGCTCAGGCATTTCAAGCTGAAGGAAAAGTCTCATCTGACCCTGTTGGTAAGAATCCTTCCATGAAAAGTTGGATATTTCTTGTCTTACTTATCTTTTATTGAAGGCTATTTCAGACATTTGACAAACATTCCTATATTTTCCTTAGTTAAAGCTTGCAACTAAGAATTTAAAAACTTTGTTTCTATTTATAACTAGTTTGTAATTTGTAATTTTGGGATATGTTATAGCTATTGATGCCCCTGGTGGCTTTCTATTCGAATGGTGGTCGGTGTTTTGGGACATTTTTATAGCAAGGACTAATGAAAAGCACTCAGATGTTGCAGCCTCTTACATTGAGGTTAGCTTGCGTTATTTTTTGGTTTACATTTTTTTGTAAAATTATATAAATTGTTGACATTTGTTGTGGGACCTTATAACATACTCATAACGTTTATGTATACGCATCTAAACATAAATGAGTATATATTATTGCAGACTCAGTTAATTAAAGCTAGAGAGCAGCAACAACAGCAGCAGCAGCCGCAACAAACACCTCAACCACAACAACAACAACAGCAACAACAACAACACCAACAGATGCAAATGCAACAACTTATATTACAACGTCATGCTCAACATCAGCAGCAGCAACAACAACAGCAGCAGCAACAACAGCAGCAACAGCAGCAGCAGCAACAACAACAACAAGCACAACAACAGCATCAACAGCAGCAACAACGGAGAGATGGGGGCCATCTTCTGAACGGTGCGTCAAACAGGCTTGTTGGAAACGATCCTCTAATGAGGCAAAACCCTGGAGTTAATGCTATTGCTACAAAAATGTACGAGGAGAAATTGAAAGTGCCACTTCCAAGGGATTCTTTAGATGATGCCGCTATGAAGGTAAGATGAACGGTTGACTTTGTGGATTTCAAAATTACCAATATATATGTGTGCATATTCTGAGTATTCCCTTTCATAATCTTGGCAGAGATATGGTGAAAGTCCTGGTCAGCTTTTGGATCCAAACCAGGCGTCGATATTGAAATCTGCTGCGGCTGCAGCCGGCCAACCTTCAGGGTAATTTTGTTGCGTATTACTAGTTCTTGCGCATTATATATAAAGTAAGGTTGCTGCACATTGAAAAATAGTTCTTTAGTTTTTTTATTCGTGAGAAAGTTGATGGGTTTTCTCAAATTATTGGTGGGTAGTTATTTAGTGAACTTGTATATTAGCTTCTGCATGCATTAAAAGCATGGTAGAGCGTGCTTGATTTTTAATATAGTTGAAATTAATAATTTATTAACGTTTTGCAGGCAAGTGCTGCATGGTACAGCTGGCAATATGTCACCTCAAGTCCAAGGTCGGAACCAACAACTTCCAGGCTCCGCACCGGTGAGTACTTGTGTTTCGTCATTTGATACACTTTTCGCTATTGGAGATGCCACATTTGTCATAAGTATTAAACAATTATATATGAAGAAGTACCGAATGCATCAGAACTATTTCTAGCACCTTAAAGTCGGTCCTAAACAATTATTTTTGAAGAAGTACCTAGCGCATTAGAATTTATTTTAGCACTTTAACAGTCAGTCCGGGAGTGTTATAATACAAAACAAGGAGTGTTTACTCCTGAATATCTCCAAGAAAGGAAAAATCGTTATGCTCTTTTGAGTTTTAATGTCATATATTCAAAGATTTGAATTGCTATAGAATTTTAACTTATTATGCTGACTACACTTGAATAGGAAATAAAGACCGAGATGAGTTCAATCTTAAATCCTAGAGCTGCGGGTCCTGAAGTGTCATTGATCGGGATCCCCGGTAATATTTTGACTTTTCTCGAATCTGTCTTTTTGGCTACTTACTCAACTAACACCTCATGCAACTGACAACTACTTTTTCTGTAGGATCAAATCAAGGCAGTAACAATTTGACATTAAAAGGGTGGCCTCTCACAGTAAGTTTGTTCATGATTCCACATTTCATTTTTAAATATACGAATTCACGTCTTCATGGTACATGTGATGATGGTGAATAACAGGGATTGGATCAGTTGCGGTCTGGTATAATGCAACAACAGAAACCATTCATGCCAGGCTCCCAACCATTTCATCAACTACAAATGATGTCACCACAACATCAGCAACAACTTCTGTTAGCTCAACAAAACATGACATCACAATCAGCCAATGATGAAAGTCGACGGCTAAGAATGCTTCTTAATAATCGAAGCATCAGTATGGGTAAAGATGGACTCTCTAATTCTGTTGGTGATATTCCAAATGTTGGATCCTCAATGCCCGTTTTACCTCGTGGTGATCCTGAAATGATGCTCAAGGTTACTTTTCAATCTCATACCATCTTTTATTAGTAGCCATGATTCCATGAACACGAGTTATGTTAACTTAACATTATTAGTTTTCTACCGTAGTTAAAAATGGCTCAGTTACAACAGCAACAACAGAACGGTAATCAGCAGCAACTACAACAGCAACAGCAACAGATTCATCATTCTCTATCTGCCCCACCGCCCCAAAACTCAAACTTAAATATTCAACAAGAGAAGATTGTGGGTGCAAGTAGTGTCGGTGATGGGAGCATGTCAAACTCTTATAGAGGAAACGATCAGGTCGGGTGAAGCTTACTAATTTTAGGCTTTCACTTATTATGCTAGTTAATTAAGTATTTAAATCTTAATAAATGGACATTAAATGCGAATGCATTATAACAATTTTGAAAACACAGACTGGTAGAAAAAGAAAGCAGCCCGTGTCATCTTCAGGACCGGCAAACAGCACAGGAACGGCCAACACGGCTGGGCCGTCACCAAGTTCAGCGCCCTCAACTCCGTCGACACATACACCTGGAGACGCGATCTCAATGCCTGCTTTGCCACACAATGATAGCTCTTCGAAGCCAATAATGATGTTTCGACCTGACGGGCCAGCAAATCTTACGTCTCCATCAAATCAATTGGTGAGTGTCACGTGTGTGTCGTACGTAAGTCGGTATGGTTTTCTTTTATAGATTTTAAGGAGATATAGTTTTGCAGTGGGATGATAAGGACATTGTGCAGGCTGACATGGATCGATTTGTGGAAGATGGATCCCTTGATGATAACGTTGAGTCTTTTTTATCTCATGATGATACGGATATGAGAGATACGGTTGGTCGTTGTATGGATGTAAGCAAAGGTTTGTACGCCCACTACTGAGAGTTCTCATGTAAGTTGACCTGTTAGAATTCTCGTTTGACTTAATCCTTCATCTGATGACAGGGTTTACATTTACGGAGGTCAATTCCATTCGTGCTAGTCAAAGCAAGGTTGTTTGTTGCCATTTCTCTTCAGATGGTAAGCTGCTTGCCAGTGGCGGCCATGATAAAAAGGTAAAATAACATGCTTGGCAATTGTTATTATTAAACTCTTTAAATATATATATTTGGTCAACAAGAATACAAGATTAGTCTAAATTTTTGTAAACTTATAGTCTATGACTATTTATTTGTAAATTTGGTTGTACAGGTTAGTGTCAATAATTAAGGGTCTATATTGATGTATAATTTGTGATGCAGGCTGTGCTATGGTATACAGATTCTTTAAAGCCCAAATCAACTCTTGAAGAACATTCATCGTTGATCACGGATGTAAGGTTCAGTTCAAGCATGCCACGACTTGCAACATCGTCTTTTGATAAAACAGTTCGTGTTTGGGATGCTGACAATGTTAGTAGACTAATTTTGTAAAAATTTTCTTCTACTCTATAGTTATTCGCTTTCTGGCTTTATCTTGCTCTGAATAACATTTTGACTTGGACTTTGACGTTGGCTCTTCAGCCTGGTTTTTCTCTCCGTACATTTATGGGTCATTCTGCGTCTGTAATGTCATTGGATTTTCACCCGAATAAAGAGGACCTCATCTGTTCATGTGACGGGGATGGGGAGATACGATACTGGAACATAAAAAATGGTAGTTGTGCACGAGTATTCAAGGTATGAATGACAAAAAGTTTTGCTACTATTATATTACAATTAAATTGACATATTTCAAATTAAAGTTGCTATGATATTAATGGTGGATCAGGGAGGAACGGCACAAGTGAGATTCCAGCCACGCCATGGAAGATTTCTTGCAGCAGCTGCGGAAAACATTGTTTCCATACTCGACGTGGAAACACAAGCCGTTCGACATTCATTACCAGTTAGTTTCCCATCCTTGTACCCTATATGTTCATTTATTTTTGGTCGAGTGTACATATATTGTAATATGAGTAATAATACAGGGGCATACGAAACCGATTCATTCTGTTTGCTGGGATCCGAGCGGTGAGTATTTAGCATCGGTTAGTGAAGACTCAGTTCGAGTGTGGTCTCTTATGGCTGGAAACGAAGGGGAATGTGTACATGAACTTAACTGCAACGGCAACAAGTTCCATTCGTGTGTTTTTCATCCGAGTTATGCTTCTCTGTTGGTCATTGGATGTTATCAGGCAAGTTCTCTTATTTGTTTGATCATTATGAATTGATCTCTTGATATTTGTTATTTAATAGTGTTGCTATACGTGCCTAAATTTTAGACCTATAAACATGCCTATTTTTTTTAATTTTGGGGAAAAGCATGCTGCTCCATGAAGTGATTAACACGTGTCTTACATTATTGATTTCTCATTGTCTTTACTAATGATGTTAACGTGTGCTCCAATCATTTTGTTAGGCACACGAAGCAATTTTCTTGTTTATTCATATCTGTATTTTGATATGTCATATGTAGTCTTTGGAGCTATGGAACATGTCGGAGAACAAGACGATGACTTTATCAGCCCATGAAGGATTGATTGCCGGTTTGGCGTTGTCAACGGCTACAGGTTTGGTAGCTTCGGCTAGCCATGATAAGTATGTTAAACTTTGGAAGTGAAAAACTGTAAACATGAAACAAAAATGTTGTATGAATTGTTGTGTAACCCTGCTTTTGGAAGCCTATGTTTTTTTGGGTTACTTGCTTGTTTATATTTTCACAAAGTGTTGAAAATTAGTACAAACAAAACTCGTGGTCATCATTGCATGTTCTCAAGGTATTATCTTTTACCTTTTGCCTTTCCTCGGGTTTTTTACATTGAGCTAGTCTTGTTTTTAGATAGTGAAATTGTGTCCGGAATTTCTAAACCTCCTATTTGATCGACACTAGAGTCGTGTAAGTAAGGTTTAATTCAAAACTATTTCAAAAATCATATCCATCAACCCATGATTTTATGTTTTAATACAAAAATCATGAAAAGCATATGAAAAAAATGAACCTGACACCATTGCCGGAGAAGAAAACAATGGTGGTGACTGGAAAAAATGAGGATGGTGGTGACCAGAAAAATACAGCTACGATGGTGATTTATTTTGGATAAATTTTCCATTTTGGGTACTAAGTAGATTTTTGAATTGAAAGGGCAAAATAATTATAGGGTCAATCTGAGACGTGTTCATTGTGTATCGATTGTAACATGTGCATTTTGACTTTTAACATGTTCAACATGTATCATACAAATTTTAAATAAAAATATACAAATTGTATCATTTAATAATAACATATGTTCATTGTGTATCATCCCTTCATTTCATGCTCTTGCAACTTTTTCTTTTACTTAGCTGCTTCCCGGATCTTTCTTATTTCATACCTATAAGGCTATAATATGTTTCAATCCATACTCAACATTTGGAACTAAATCATAAATCTTAACAATCATTCGATTTAACCCAATTAATTAGGTTTAAAATGTTAAAACATAGTATAAAGATTATACTTTCAGTTTCTAAATCATCATCGTTGATTAGAACAGTGGATTGAAGAACAAAAATCGTCTTTGTGATTGAAATTTGGAGAAAATTGAAACGAATTACGCAAAAAATTATTGAAAAGGTGAAGCAGAGAAGGTGAATGACGAGAAGAAGAAGAAGGTAATGAGTGCGTGGTGGTTGTTGAATGGTTGCGTATCCTGAGTACTGAAATATGGTTGCATATTTGAACCACCTTTAATAATTATATATGATAAGATGGGCGACTAAGATTATTGTTTATTGTATATCTTGTTTCAATAAGATGTTTATTTTAAACCGATTCTTTCACTTAAAAAACTTCATTCGGAGTACTTTAGAACCTTAAAACATGTCCGTCAAGCAATTGTTCTTTTAACTTTCGACTTCAAATATAAACTTTACTAATCAACTTCAACTATAGAGTTATTATTGTAGCCTCAGTGACCAACTAGTCTCATTAAACAACAATAACTAAAGTTTTGTTGTCACTTAGAGAGTTAACAACGGTAAAAGGTCATTAATGACTTCTAGTGTTAATGACCTTTCACGATTATCATATATACTTTCAAGGTTTTGCTAAAATGTACACCCATAACACACACGATAAAATTTATTTAATGAATTCGAAACTTCCTACAATATCAACAATTACATTTAATACTCAAACCATTAGATTCTAATGTTGACTCTCTTTTTTATTAAACGCATATCTAAACACACACCTTACGCTCAGATATAACTTTTTAATGCTAAAAACTTTCAAATGCTGCAAGGACACACACAAGTGCACCTAGACGATACTACAAGGACTGTTTATTAAAAATAAATCAGCAATTCGGCTACACCGCCCAGCCGATCTGCGATTTGAAAACCTCCGCCGTTAACCGCCACTTCCGCCACCACGTTCTATGTTTTCATCCTGCAGGTCAAAGCTATAAAATTCGATTGTCAAATTGAATCATACCATGACAGACATGGTAAGTCATTGCATCATATATCTCTTTTTATCATCGCTAAATTGAAACGATATTAAAAAACCTAATTGAGAATTGACCTTACATATTTTTTATTACAGTATTCTGTATATTTTTTGTTAATGAGTTTTAATATTTTTAGGAAAAAAATTAAGCATTTTTCAGAATTTCAGCAGACTGTGTGTTTTATTATCGTAGGACCAAAAGATGACAGAAATATTGAAGAAGATGAATGATTTGAAAGATAGAGCTGAGAAAGCTGGTGCTAGTGCTAATGTACAAACATTACTTTCACTTCTACATACATTACAGGTTGCCTTTTCTTTTTATCTATATTTTGTTTCTTTTTAATTTTGGTATGTCATTTCCGATATTGAGGCGTTGTGTTGACTGCAATTAGGTGAATGATTTGACAATTGTAATATAGGTTCTCGAGAAGCAAGAAGCACAAGTTGAATTAGATTACAGTGAACAATGTGCTAGATTGCAATCAGAGGTTAGTGAGTTAGATGAGATGATACATAGCGATAAGCAGGAAGGAGGTTTTACGAAAAATGTTGATCGTTTGTTGGCTAATGCTGTTCAGAAACTGAATTTAGCAAAAACGGTACATCATACGATTCTTTTGAGTACTTGTAAATGTGTGTGTGTGTGAATTCCTATGTATATACAAAGTATTAGGATTAAATGAGAAGCTAATTTGAGTGAAAAAATATTGACTTACAATTCATATTTTTCGAAATTTTATTCTTATTTTTTTTATCATGATTTCCCATATATAGAAAAAGTTGTGGAACAAAATTACAGATTGCAACTTCGTTTCATAGATTTTTGAATCTATTTAGAATGCAAATTTGTGAATCAGAGCTGAATATCTTGAAAATGTCTTCTCATACCTTCTCACACAAAAGTTGCTTCTCTGATCTGAATTGTATATTTGTATATACACGTACACCTGGGATATTATAGTTTGCTAATGTTTTCGCTTATTGGGATTATTTTACTGTGGATGATTTGGTTTTGCTGATATTGAGTAGGACCTTGCCTCAAAACTTTGGGAAATTACATCTTTAAAGCGGCAGCATGATGACGTGCCAACACAAGGAGAACTCGTCCAGTAAATTGCTTTCCAACATCTAGAAAAACATCAGCGTAATATATTTGTTATATGTGAAATGCATTATGTCTATGCTGCAGGTATGAACGTCGGTTTTCAGAACTTAATGTACACATCCAGGTATGCTCTAATAAATATTTATTTATGATTTTGATTCGTGCATCAATTCTCTAATATGGTATCATTTTATCTACGTGTAATATTTTATCATTTTGTTTGTTGATGCACAGGGAAAGCTTCGGCAAACTCGTAAATACTATGGTACATATAATGCTTTGTTGGAAATAAAAGAGCTAATGCTAAAAGAAACGTCCTTGTTAAACTCAATGAGTTCTCAGGTAGATGAATTTGTATAACGATACTCTGACAATTCAAAGTTCAAATAACTGTTATGTTGAAACTATTTCTATGGTTGATGTTATCTAATTATCTCCTTTGTGTTTTGTTGTATGCAAATTTGCAACAGTTGCATGATGCTCTTAATAGTCCTGCTGGTCGTGTAACATTGACTAGTTCCATGGGTGGAATTTCAAAGAGTATTCAACAGGTGATGAATAGTGTATCATGTAATTGATCCTTATGTGTCATAGAAAAGAGTCACGGTTTGACTTTACAGTCAAATGTGTTACTTCTCAATAAATAATTGCATGAACTTTATGACACCTTCAACACCATTAAAACTCCCTTGAAATCGCAACAGTATTTAGTTTGAGATGCTTCCTGAAAATTGTGGCTACTTTTGAAAATCAAGTTATAGTTACCTTATCTGCATACATAAAAGAGCATATAGTATTGATCCGGGTTTGCAAAATTTCATTGTTTTTACATCTTTGAAGGGTATACTAAGTATTTGGTCACTCAAGTGTCACACTTTTCATGAGACAAGGGAGCTTTTGTCATATACTTTGTAGTTTGCAACATCCGTGATCTCAAGTTCTTAACAATCTTTGTTATATATTTGGAAATGTTAATTCTAATTTTAAGTAGGTTACTTGTGCAGAAGCTTCAAAATGTGCAACTTACACTGCAAGCAGAGCAAAAAGCTTGTGAAGCTCTGAAGAAGAAGCATGCTGCAGCAAACTTGGAGAAAAGGCGTTGCTATTCTCTGTTAAAGGCGTTTCAAGTAAGTAAAATGTTATATACTCCATACCTTTTACTGCAGTTGTACAGAAAGTGATATTATAGTTAACTTGTATTTAGGCATTCTTACTTCACCTTTTGTGACACAAACAAGTTAACCTCCGCAAAATATATATCATGCACATCGATGTGCTTCACAAGGTTCAATATTAAGCTTTTGAGTAGAGGTAGTGTCAAACCTCCAACATGAATCTAGGTTATTACTTGTATTTCATTGTCACATGGATATTACAATAACCGTATACATACTTGAATTGAATAATTAGTCGATAATCCCCATTTGGTTATGTCTATGACGTCCAGTATGGATAACATCAAACTTACAATTTGATGACATAGAGTTATAATGCTGCTTAATAGTTGGTCATCTTCTAATTACTGTTGTCTATTTATCAACTTAATCCTTTCACTATGTCATGTTACCATGTCACATTATAATATAATAATATGATATGTTTTGATGATATATTTTAGGTGTCCATTAATTTTTCGTATATATGACAAAATTAGTAGAATCTTATGGACAACGTGATGTATTTTACTCTTAACAGGATGAATGGACGAAAAATGAGAGACTTCGCAGTCAAACTCCCGAGATTCGCTTATAGACTCTCTCTTTAATGAAGATTTTTACAAGATCTAACCAGTTATACATAAGCTCTGCTTAACATGCCAACACTGTTTCTTTTTATTTTTGTTATGAGGGTTTGCTGGACAAAGCTGCTTTGTGCGCCTTTGAGTATCTTCTACTGTATGAATTTTTGTTATCCAATGTGTTTGTTATTTGATGTACTGAATTGTAAATTTGTATAATAAATATAGGTATAGGTTATCGCTTTCTTTCCTACTTTTGAGTTTTGAACTCTACCTGTGTGTGTGTGCTTTTTTTCCTTTTCTTTTTCTGGTATAGTTGAAACTGTCTGCGCTTTTAAAATATAGATTAGATTTTTAGTACAAGTAGTGGGTAGTGGTAAAATGGGTCGGGTGGGCAACTATATAAAAGTATAAACCGGGTTGGCTAGCCAACAGTTTCTATGTTTACTATATGTATAACTAATTTAATTTTTGTAATCATGGAACTAAACTGCAACATTCTAAGTGTTATACGGAGTTTACAATTATATAGGAGCAATCGTTCATTTGCCCAACTTATGGAATGAATTCTGGCCCGTTTGATTATTCGAATTATCTCGACTTGTTAGTGTTTAAACACTTTTAGTAAGTAGAATTGATTCTTACAATAATGTGACATATCAAGTATCTAACAGATTAATAATTTGTAAGTTGGAATAATAACGAATGAAAAAAAGAAGAGTGAAAAAGATAGGTGTGAATATCTTTGTTTGTTGATGAAAACATTACTTAAAGGTTATGTTTATCAGTTTGACGGTTTATGCTTGCAATCTTTTTTAGTCCAAAGATTGCATTTTTGGGCCTAAGGTCTACATTGGGCTTATGAAATTTTCTAATGGGTATTAAACGGAAATTGGTACTAAAATAGTAAAACCCAATAGAAAAATGTTTTTTTTAACAAACAAATGTGCCTATTAATTATTGTACGATATAATTATAACTTAATATAATGATTTTGTTTAACTTAATGTAATTTTGTTTTATAAATGTTGCTACTGAATTTTGTTTAACTTAATTTTGTTTTATAACTTAATTTTGTTTAACTTATGTCCTGCTGTATAAAAGGAAGGAAAAAGGTGGAGTATACTGAAGTTAGTGATGATCGTCAATATTCGAGTTGTGAGTCAGTTGCGTTGATGTGATCTGCAGTGGTACACGACCGATGATTAGAAGTACAAGTGATTATCCATAAATTCTTTTTGCCAAATTGTTAAACAAGACTCATAAAGTCATATTACACGCATCATACAAACTCATCTGTATAGAGGTATACAATTGGAATCCAGAAATCAAATTATTATTTAACCAACCAAAGGTATTGTTTGTATATCAAAATTCAAATATTATGAGTAGAAGCATTAAAAATGTCGTTCAAGTGGAATTATGTGGACTTCTCAATAAGAAATGAAGGCTGCTGAAACTATTTTAATATCTAAAAACCACATGGTCATTAAAAATAAGGTAAACATAAATAT
Source organism: Pseudognaphalium luteoalbum (assembly GCA_963422505.1). Taxonomy (NCBI): domain Eukaryota; kingdom Viridiplantae; phylum Streptophyta; class Magnoliopsida; order Asterales; family Asteraceae; genus Pseudognaphalium; species Pseudognaphalium luteoalbum. Next base: position 18,613,196 of record OY730192.1, read on the forward strand.
ATATATAAAGAATAATAATAATAATATTAAAAAAAATACTGTATATATAATAGCTAGTATGCATGTTCATTAGTACTCATTAGAACTAGTTCAATCCCACCTTTGGCATATTTGCATGTCATTATCAAACAACTTTATATTCTTTTCAACAAACATCAATCCCCTTCTAATTACGTCATGCTACTAGAATAACTTTCTATTTTAGTTCTTGCAGTAAAATGGCACGAAGGTTTGAAATTTGAATGATTTACTGATCCGTATACTACTAAAAAATCTCCGTTCATAGTCACTTTCTTTGTGCTCATTTCACTTTCAGTTACTTATATCATCCTTTGATTTGGACTTGGAGTAACATTATTGTATGTGTGAGTACTTATGGTAAATATATTATAGAGCAAATTGCACAGGTTATCCCTGTGTTTTGTCGAAATTTCACAGATCATCCTTAAGAAAATTAAATAGCATTGGACATCCCTGTGTTTTATATATTGATCACTAGTCATCGTTTTAGACTTGAATGGACATATATACCCTTATTCTTATCTATATTAGTTAGAAAAATAATTTTTCTATTTTATTTATTTTTTCCTATTTATACAAACTAATGACAATCACTTGTACTTTTAATTATTAATATTACCATGTAATAATTATTTTATCTTTCTTCCTTACTCACCTCGTCAACTCAAACATAAACTCAAAATATTCTCTTTAGAATCAAGCAACTATCACTGCAACCATCCATCACCAATACATTGTACCGCAACCATTCACCATGATCAGGGCCGGTCCTGAGCGTTTTGATGCCCCGGACGATACGACTGAAAAATGCCCCTAAATGTTATATAAAAAAAGTTTCAAACCTAATAAAGTTGGACTTCCATAAAAGTAAAGTGTATTGCATTCTTTTATAATGTTATTGTAATGAAATTTTTTTTACATAAAATTGTCAATAAAAGTTTTAAGAAAAAGTTTATCGGCGTATATATAGCTTTTGTAAAGTATATGTGTGATTACAGTTTCTTTCAACATATTTAATTAGAGATGGGGTGATGAAGTAGCAAGTTAAAATGTGAAAGGGTAAAAAATGTAACATCTTTGAGCAATAGAAGGGGATGCATTAAAATTGAAGGATTAAGTTGTAACTTTCTAGTAATATAGGGGTTGAATGAGAAAACGTAATAATTAGTCATCGTCCTCGCCAGTAACCCCAATTCCCAAAATCCTCCATTAACGGCCAAAATTTGGGCCGTGTTTTTCATTGCGATTTTGAAAATCAATTAAAAGTTATATTAAGTGTGTCATCTTAGGCTATGTTTGACGAGGAGCTTTTCAGAGCTTTAACTTTTAATTTTAAAAATAAAAACTTCAAAAATATTTTTTTATTTCTTTGCTGCTAACCATATTAATTTTTTTCAATTTCTCATTTTAAGTTTATCGATCAATTTTATACATTGAAGTCCTAGCAAAATTGGATGCCCCTATTTCTTTGCTGCCCTTGGCGATCGCCCTTATTGCCCTGCCCCAGGGTCGGCACTGACCATGATTACCACCACAACCACCCACCATGATCACGCCACAACCATCCAACTACGTTACCACCATGATCACGGAACAACCATCCAGCTACGCTACCACTGTCGCAACCAACCTCCACAACCATCCACCTCCGCTACCATCACAGACATCCGTAACCGTCACAACATAATTTTCGCATCCATCCATCATTACCGCCCTTAATTATTTGAGTTCATAATGTTCAGATTTATTCCTAATAATAATTTAAGAAAATTGGTTTCATTTTTCATTCTTTCTGATTTTCTAGTTTCATAAAAGTACTAGATCTAAAGATGTTTGTGCTTTTTTTATTTAGCCAATTCTATTTATTATTTTTATTGCGTTTTTATGGTGGATAGTAGTAGTCAATGGTTGCAAGGTTTAGCTAATAAGAGTAGATATTAGCAGTTAATTTTGTTAGTGTGTTCATTTTGTTTGAACGAAAAAACATAATAAGTGGTTAAGGTTAAAGTTAAGATTTGAGAAGATAAACAAGATATAATAGCCAAAAGAGAAAAAACAAATAAAGTGTGGCTGTTGACTTTTCACGAGACCAAAACAAAACGATTATTAATCTATTATAAAAGAAATAGAAAAAGATTAAAACAAATGAAAAGTTAAGTTTTTATTTAAGAAAAAAAAAGAACAAGGGTATGTTTGTCCATTCAAGTCTAAAAGGATGACAAATGATCAAAAATATCAAACACAAGGATGTCCAATGCTATTTAATTTTCTTAGGGATGATCCATGCATTTTCAACAAAACACGGGGATGATCCGTGCAATTTGCTCTATATTATACTACCTTTAAACCAGTATATACACTGGATCAACCCGTATATACACAAGAGTCATACTCTCTATAAGTTAAAACTGTATATCTAATAACATATAGTATAGGGAGGTGATAAATACACCAAATAATTTTGATTCCAACACCAAAATTATGCTATAACGAGTTGTACTGCAAGCTGTGACTAATGTACAGTGTGTTGTACTAAACATTTGTTGTGTTGTATGTATCAACTCCCTATAGTATATACCAGTATACATGGGCGGAGCTAGAATATTTCGTATAGGGAGAATATTTTTCCCAATCATTTTGGGGGGCAAAACTCCAAAACTATTATTAATAACCTTAAAAAAATTATTTTTTACCATAATTCTAAATTTTTAGGGGGGTGACTGCCCCTCATGCCCCCTTTAACTCCGCATAACTATTAAATGTGTTTAGAATATGTTTTTACCATAAAAGAGAAAATTAAAGGCTAAATAAAACTAATAATGATATTGAAAAGATCTTCTAGAAATACTCGTTCAACCAATAATTTTTTGTAAGTTGGGCTCGGGTTAAGTACACTAATAGGAAATGATTTTAACATATTTTCCCAATACAATCATATTAAATTATACTTTCTTCATATATATACTGTATAAAAAATAAAAGGATAGTTGGGCTCGGGTTAAGTACACTAATAGGAAATGATTTTAACATATTTTCCCCAATACAATCATATTAAATTATACTTTCTTCATATATATACTGTATAAAAAATAAAAGGACTAAGTATAAAGGTAGTAGAACTCGTCATCTAGATTCTTAAATAATAATATATATATAATTTAAAAAAAAATAATTTTTAGGATATGTGATGTCAACATATCCTATATTTTAGTCCGTTAAAAAAAATCAAGCAATATTATATTATTATTGTTAATTAAACTTTTGATGACATCATAATCCATTACCTATACTATATTAAATAAAATCCTCCTCACTTCAAAGAGAGAATCAAGTATTAATTAACGTTGTTAACAACACATGCTCTATCAAGAATAGGAAAAATGACTAAATGTGTACATAATAAAAGGTTGAGAGGTAAAAAATGTAACTTAACATGCTCTATCAAGAATAGGAAAAATGACTAAATGTGTACATAATAAAAAGTTGAGAGGTAAAAAATGTAACTTAATAGATATCTACAATATTAAATGTTTGATTGGTTAACCCCATCTAATAGATATAACATACTCCATTTATCCCATAAAAAGTGTTCCCCAACATTATCTTTTGAGATTAATTAAGAAAAATTGAATAAATGTGAGACTTGCCTTTATGATCAAAGTAAGTTTAACTTAATTTTTATACAAAATAAATGATTTAGAGTAATAAATTATGATAAAATAGGGAGTTTAATAACTTTTAATAGTTAATTACTGCAACTGGATAATTATTTTGGAACATATATAAATAGTATTATTAATATTTATTTTGGGATAGATGGAGACATCATTTGTCCGTAAAAGAACCTTATAGAAAAGTTGCCGCAAATATAATCACTTTTTAATAATAACATTATTATATTATTATATAATAACAATTCTAATGCATATTTAGAGTGTGTTTGATAACATATTTTATTTGAGTATATGAGAGTTTAATTCTATTTTTTTCATTTGTAAACTCAAGCTATAAGCAATGTTTGATAACTAAAAATATATAAGCTTATTGAAAAGTAAACCTTTAAAAATGAGCTACTTCAACCATAATGTAAGAAAATGTAGAGCTTATAGAAGATAAAATTACATATAGATTACTTATTATATATATTTTCAATCTTATTTGAGTTTAACATTTTGCGTCTTTTAATATTGATTCACATTTTACACTATAACTTCAACCCCAACTACAAACTTAAGGATACATGGTATGTTTGGCGAAACTAGTTGTTAATTGGAGCTGGACCTTATTTTTAAGTTAGGAAGTTCTTCCTAAATATTTTTCGGGAATTGATAAAAGAAGCAAGAAGGGGTTTTGGATAAGAGATTATTTGAAAAATCAATGATTCAGATGCTTAGACAAGAAGCATCTATAAACTGATATTTGAATTATTTTGAAAAAAATGGGAAGTTATATTTTACAAAAACAAAGTTGAGGGAAGTTGAAATCGAGAGAAACGTGGGAGTGTGGATCATGAAATGTTTGATAATATATATATATATAGGGTTGAGTCCTGGTGAGAACAAGTGGATTTCGTGAGAACGGTAAGAACATATCTTAACCATCCATTTCTTGATCAAAGAACCTGATTTTGGAGGTGACACTTTTGTAAATATCATGAAGTTTGATTTTGAAGGGTTCACATCACCTTTGCCCATGTGAAGTTTTTTTTTTATTTAGCTTGACATCATTTTGTTCATGTGAAACTTTTTTTTTTTAACTTCACATAATTTTGCTAATGTGAATCTTTTTTTTAGCTTCATATCATTTTGCTCATGTGAAGTTTTTTTATTTTTATTTTAGCTTCACATCATTTTGCTCATTTGAAGTTTTTTTTTTTAGATTCACATCATTTTGGTGAGGTTAAGTTTTTTTTTTCTTGTTAGGTTATGATGCTATAATTTTTTTTATAGGTTCACATAGTTTTAGTGAGATTAATTAAATATTTTTTTTGTTAACATTAGTTTTTAAAGAGATTAATGTTTATACATATCAATTCACTACTTCAAACATTGTTTTTAACAAAAAATAAATAAACTTCACCATGTTAAAACTATTGTGAAGCAAAAAAAAGTAAACTTCACCTAACAATCCTTATCTTAACATTCCAAAATCAAACTTCAAAGTATTTACAAAAGTGACACCTCCAAAATCAGGTTTTTTGATCAAAAAATGGATGACTAAGATGTGTTATCACCGTTCTCACAGAATCTCCTTGTTCTCATATGATCTCAAGTCTATATATATATATGTAACACCCACCAAATTAGGACTAGTAATTAGTGCCTAATTCTCTGTCAATACATGTAATTAGATCTGTGATAGGCTAATTAATGTACCGATATATATATTGTTGAATATATATACGAATATGCGATTTAATTAAATCGTACAAGTTTCAAATCGAATGTAATTCGATTCAAATCATACGGACGTTGGTGAACATTCTTATCAAATAATGTAATATTAATTAAGGACACTATTATATCACAAATATTATTTTGATAATATTTCATAACTATTTTGTATCGTACAAACAAAGTCAACGCGATAAAATGTTAAATGCGCGAACAACCGAAATAAAATTTAAGCTACAATCTATGACTCAATTATTAAGTATTTGATGAAATACTTCAAGTATAATTTTGAACAAATATCCGTATTCTGGAACTTCTAATTAAACGTAAAACCATTATTTAACGTTTAAACGACCGGGGAAACGAACACCGCACGGAGCGCGAATACACGGAGTTAAAAAGTGGAGACCCACACTCCGGTGGGCCCCCACCGAAAATCTGCCCAAATAGGGGGGGGGGGGGACCCCTCCCCCTTTTCCTTTTCCCTCACTTTCTCATCCTCTCCCCTTCTTTCTTCTTCCTTTTCCTCTCAACTTTCACCACACCTCCACCACAATCACTAAAAACCACCACCAAACCACCTCGAATTCTCTCGACCGTTTGAAGGAAAAGATCCACCGCGTCACGATCTACACTCCTACCTTTCCGGAATTTCGATTCATCACTTCGTAAGTTTCTGGCGAACTCTCAAAATTCATCGTTTTCACTTATTTTTACATGTTTATAGTTTGTTTAAGCTTAAAATGTCCAAATATGGGTTGGGTAAAAGTCTCAGGTCGAACGGAGGCCGGAAAACACCTTTTCGACTCATTTTTCGACCAACAGCTCGTTGTGTCGCAGAGGCTCCAGGCCACCTGCGACACAAGCCCTTATGTCGCTAAACTCTCACTTATGTCGCATATAGCGACACAAGTGAATATGTCGCATATAGCGACACAAGTGAATATGTCGCAAAACCTAATTCCGTCGCATATAGCGACACAACATTTTATGTCGCATAAATTGCGGATGTCGCACTTAGCGACACAAGCCCTTATGTCGCAGAGATGATCTGCGACACAATAGACTATGTCGCACCTAGCGACACAAGCCGTATGTCGCACGCTATGTCGCATGAAACAGAACCAAGAAAACACAAATTTTACTAAGTGTCGAGACCTAAAATTTTATCACTCGATTTCACCCAAATTCAAGTCCAGATGCGTTTTTCACCAAAGCTCGACCCCAGCCAGGGGCTCTGCCCCTTGGACCTCGCCAGGGGCTGCCGCCCCTTGGACCCCGCTACCAGGGGCTTGGTCCCTTGACCCCCGTCATTAACGGGCTTCGCCCTTACCCTAGGGTCACGAGTAACGGTGTTATATCTAAACTTTCACACAAGGTGTTAAACTTGTATAACATCAAACACGAATGCGACACAACTTCTAAAACACATTGGAACTTACTTTTAGGTATAACACTTAAAAATCATCAAAATAATAATGTGAGATTATTATTACAAACAGTCACCAACGGGCCATACATATTTTCAAACACTTAAACAATCAACCAAATTGTAATCATTTGGACATTCTAGTTGGACAAACAACTACAAGGTAGTCTTATTAGATGCCTTCACATGTTATAACCATCGCGTGTCGTGGACACCCTCAGGTTACAAGTCTTTGGACTTCGATTCTTGGCTAATCAATCTCAGTTTATTTAGATAAACTCTTCAGGCTCAGGTGAGTCTCATGGCCCATCTTTTTACTGTTTTACTAGGGGTGTGATACATTGCTCTGTTTTTAACACATGAACGCGAGTACATATTTCAATATACTACATGAGTTGTTTTCAACTAATCAAACCAAAGTCCTCCGTCAGTATAGTCTGGTAATACGAAAGTAGCGTGAATATTAGTATATGGTACCATATAGGATTGACCCACCTCGTCCGGGTTAGTCGCGCTAACCTCTGCAACGGACGTACTAATATTTGGGAAGACGAGAGTAGATTAGGCTCTCGTGAAGGCACCTCGCTCGGAATTCCCTATATGGGACCCGACCCCTCGAGTTAAGCTCAGACTATGCGCTCATGGCTGTATACATAACTATTATCAATTGTTGGATGCAAATCAACGATTAAATCTTTCGGTTCACACTCAATTTATTTGATTTCTAAACCTGTGAGCTCACCAGCGTTAGCTGACCCATTTTAGCATGTATCACAGGTACACAGCAGTAGAATTGGACTGCCCAACAGAATGCATATTAGCTCGAGTCTTCATGCAAAAATTCAAGAGATTTTACTTCCTTATTAGATTTTATACAACTAATTATGTATTCAAATCTCTTCATACTACGAACACGAGCTATGTATGGGATGATTATTGTAAACCTTTTAATATTAATATATTTTGTTAAAACGACGCATATAGAGTCGTTCATTATATACCTTGTGTGTTTTGATTATTGATTAGTAGCACCCCAAAGTATGCTTCCGCGAAACTGTAAATTTGGGGGTGTTACAATATATATATATATATATATATATATATATGTATGTATGTATGTATGTATGTATTTATAAAATTCCTTTATCTAAATCTCTTAATGCTTCTCTTATTTTTTTTATAAGTGTTTGATAAAAGTAGCTGAATATGTAAGCTTATAGATATATGTTGTTATAAAATAACAAAAAAAAAACACAACAAACATTTATATAAAGAATATTTATGTAATTTAGCATTTCAAAGTTATGAACTTATTTTGAATGATGGATTATAGGGTATTCTATAGGCCGTTTGGCAACAAAACATAATATGTAATTTAGCATTTCAAATTATTCTGAAAAGGATAAAAAAAATTCAGATTCACAACCTTCAACTCTAGCCACACTGTTCAACTCTAGCTAGTTTTTCCTCAAATATTCCATATGTAAAGTTAGTTCAACTAGTTATTTTTCTACCGCTTATTAGACCATTCGTACTCGTGACATCAGAACGCCCATTTTTCAGGCGCCATGTCAGCATAACACCAGAACGCCCCTTTCACCTTCAACCATAACACCAGAACGCCCCTTCCCCCTCCCCCTTCCTGGACTCACCCACCCACTATCTATATTTAATTTTCATTTATTTAACAAAACAAATACAATTTAATTAAAATATAATACAATATAATAATTAAAATAAAATACAATACAATACAATCATTAAATTAAAATACAATACAATACAATAATTAAAATAAAATTCAATACAATAATATCTAATTAAATAACTATTCCGTTGTACGATTTAAGCTGGAAAGTTTGGTAAAAGCGTCCAAATGTCCTCAGTGAGATCGTCCCGTAGTTGGTTGTGCACATTTTTGTCACGTATTTCCTTTATTCTAGATTGTCGATCTTCAACACGAGTCCTAAAATCATGACGAGATCGGTTAGCAGTCGTCGATCATTTCCTGCTCGATAGATGATATTGCAAAACCGTTATCCTCTTGGATCATGTTATGTAACATGACACAAGTATACAACTGTCTTCGCATTGGTGGCCTAACATGAAAGCTGACATCGCCTTGTTCGTCAGTAAATGCTTAACTTGTTCCAAGGTCAAGGCCGAACACCAAAGACCTTCGGGATTGCTCCAACAACCTGAAATTCCTCAATGGAAATGGGAGCAAATCTCCATGGACTTTATTACCAAACTACCGAAAACTTCAAACGGTTACGACACCATTTGGGTGATTGTGGACCGTCTCACGAAATCTGCCCATTTCCTCGCCATCAAAGAAACTGACAAGATGGAGCGTCTGGCTCGCATCTACATCAAAGAAATTGTTTCACGACACGGTGTGCCTATCTCGATTATCTCGGATAGGGACAGTCGTTTTACTTCCAACTTCTGGCAATCATTACAAAAATCTCTCGGTACTCGTCTGGATATGAGTACTGCTTACCACCCGCAAACTGATGGCCAGAGCGAACGAACTATTCAAACACTGGAGGATATGTTATGTGCATGCGCAATTGACTTTGGTAATTCTTGGGAAAACCATTTACCACTGTGTGAGTTCTCGTACAATAACAGCTACCATACCAGCATTAAGACTGCACCTTTCGAGGCACTCTACGGACGTAAGTGTCGATCACCTATCTGCTGGACCGAGGTGGGAGATACCCAACTCACTGGTCCAGAAATCATTCACGAAACCACCGAGAAGATCGTTGGTATCCAAAACAAACTCAAAGCCGCACGTGATCGTCAGAAAAGTTATGCTGACGTGAGACGCAAACCACTCGAGTTCCAGGTTGGGAATTGAGTGCTACTCAAAGTTTCACCTTGGAAAGGTGTCATCCGATTCGGTAAACGCGGGAAGTTGAATCCCATATACATTGGACCATTCGAGATCCTCGAGAGGATAGGTCCAGTGGCATATCGATTACAGCTGCCATCCGAGCTCAGCAGCGTGCATCCCACTTTCCACATTTCAAATTTGAAAAAGTGTCTGTCTGACGAGACACTTATCATTCCACTCGATGAAATCTGGGTTGACGACAAGCTCCATTTTGTTGAAGAACCCGCCGAAATAATGGACCGTGAGGTCAAACAAAGTCGTATTCCCATTGTCAAGGTCAGGTGGAATTCGCGGCGTGGACCGGAATTCACCTGGGAACGGGAAGACAAAATGCGACTCAAGTACCCTCAGTTATTCACTGAAGCTACTTCAAACACGACTACGAACTAAATTTCGGGACGAAATTCTTCTAACAGGGGGAGAATGTGACACCCGCCAAATTAGGACTAGTGATTAGTACCTAATCAGTTATAATACATGTAATTAGTTCTGTGTTAGGCTAATTAATGTATCAAGTAATATATATTGTTGAATATATACAATCATGCGATTTGATTAAATCGTACAAGTTTCACATCGAATGTAATTTGGTTCAATTAATACGGACGTTGGTGGACTATTTTATTAAATAATATAATATTATTTAATAACGCAATTATATCCAAAATATTATTTAGATAATATTTCGATTCAAATTCGTATCGTACAAACAAGGACTACACGATTAGATTATTAAACGCGCAAACAAATCGGAACAAGTTAAAGTTATATTTTATAACGCAACCATTAAGTATTTGGTAAAATACTTCAACAAAAATATTGGGTAATTATTCGTATTTTAAAACGTATATTTAAACGTATAAAATAAACATTTAACGTTTAAACGAACGGGAGAACGAACACCGCACGGAGCGCGATTGCGGGGATTGAAAAAGGTGAGGCTTTCACCTACACCCCACATCTCTTTCCCTCTTTCTTTCATTTCCATTTCAACAAAACAAACACACCTCTTAAATTCTCTCCCAAAATTTCCATCAATTTTCGGATTTGCAAACCAACCAACAAAAGTTATATTTTCGGAATCACCATCAAGCAAGGAACAAGATTTACAAAAGCATCATCATCGTTTTCGGCCTCCTCTAGCTTCGATTTGCGATTGTAAGAAAAACTCTAAAATCTTAGATTTACTCATTTTGATGTTATGTTTTGATGTTAGATTGTGTACACAACTTAGTTATGCCTAAATAAAGGATTAGAACATGATTTCATAGCCTAAAAATGAGTTAGATTTGTGATTTGGGTCGGAAAAACGCGACAGGCGCTGTTTCTGGGCTGGTGTTCATCTTTGCGACACAAGCCTTGTGTCGTAAGGTTGTGTCGCATAAACCCATTGACATCGCATTTTATGTCGCATCAACCCTTGTGTCGTAGACTTTGCGACACAATGATTATGTCGCACCTTGTGTCGTATACCCTATACGACACAACCCTTATGTCGCTATTGATTTAACACCGAAAGCTTATGCGACACAACCCTTGTGTCGCTAAGCTCTTGTGTCGCATTCTTATGCGACACAACCCTTGTGTCGCATACCAGACCTTTGTGTCGCATATTGTGTCGCTAAAAACAGAGAGTTTAAAACTCATTTTTCACTAAGTTTTGAGACTCAAATTTGACACTCAATTTTACCCAAATTCAAATCCCCAGCTCGACCCTAACCAGGGACTCAGCCCCTTGGACCCCGCCAGGGGTTGCCACCCCTTGGACCTCGCTACAGAGTTGCTGCCCCTGGACCCCCGTCATTCCAATATACGATAATATAAGAACAACAATAATACTTTGGAATTATTATTACAACCGTCACCAACGGGCCAAACATGTTTTCTAAAGACAAACGATTACAAACACATAAACAAACATTGGACATACTAGTTGTGTACAACTATTCTAGGTGGTCTTGCGGGACATCTACTTACTTAACATTATGTGTCTAGGCATTTGAAGGATTTTGGGTTCGGAGAATCTACGATTAACATCACTTACGATTTCTCGTTTATTGGTATAAACGTAACTTGCAAAGGCTTAGGTGAGTCTTACAGCCTCACTTTTACTGTTTTACTTACGGGGTGAGATACATTGCTTACTTTTATTGAACATAAGTACGAACAACTTATTTTACTATACGGGATTGCATGAGTTACTTACTTTTACTGAAGTCTCTCCATCATATATCGTTAGTTATGGACTTAAGCGCGAACACTAGTTAATGGATCCATTAGGGAAATGACCCTCCCCGCCCGGGGTAGTAGCGCTACCACGAACCGTTCTGTATAAACGGGCGACTATTATTCGTTACTTATGCTTGCTCAGTTACGAGCATGTCACGGGAGCAACTTATTACATACGGGTTAAGCTTCGATTATGAGCCTCATGGCAACGGTATAACTTACTTACTTTACATTGCGGGATTGCAAATAACTGATTTACGCCTGCGGGCATTATTGATGAAATCTTGTGTTCAAACACTTATATTATTTACAAACCTATGAGATTCACCAACATTCGTGTTGACCTTTTTAGCTTTGTATCTCAGGTACACAGACGGAGTAGGATTCCCTCAGGATACTAGCTAGAGTCGCATGATTTCTACATTGCATTTAACGGAGATTCTTAGCATTATCTTTTGTATTTATTATGATTATGTAATAGAATCTCCCGCCTTACGCGCGGACTCTAAGGAACTTCATTTTTGTAACCAGAAATTCTATGTTTCCAAACATCTTATGTAGGGAAATGTAACTATTTTACAAATGTCGCATATAAATGTCGATTGCTTTACTTTTGTGCTGTGATATTTGATTAGTAGCGCCCCGAAGCTTGCTTCCGCTAAACAGTGATTTTGGGGGTGTTACAATATCCACATGTCGTATGAAGCAACAACTTCAAGCATAATGGTGGGGTGTCCGTGATCATCTCTAGTGTACTGCCCTGTCAATGCATACAGTCAATGCTCACTAGCATTCCTTTAAACCCATGTTTCTGCTCATGTGCTGCGTATAACCGAGCAATACCTGTAGCCGTCGGCTTTCTCAAATATTCCGCCGAGTATAAATCGAAAACATACTTACAAAAGTTGCTTAGACGGTCGGTTGACGTTTTTTCACCTATTTGTAAGTATTCGTCGAACATATCAAGCATAATGGTCGGGTGTCCGTGATCACCTCTAGTGTACTACACTTTCCATGCATTCAAGCTATTCTTCAATTGCCAATGCATACAGTTAATGCTCACTAGCATTCCTTTAAACCCATGTTTCTGCTCGTGTGCTGCGTATAGCCGAGCAATATCTTTAGTCGTCGGTTTTTTTAAATATTCCTCCGAGTATAAATTGAAGACACACTTACAAAAGTTGTTTAGACGGTCGGTTGACGTTTTTTCACCCATTTGTAAGTATTCGTCGAACATATCAGGGGGCGTGTCATACGTCAATTGGCGCATGGCGGACATGCACTTTTGTAGCGTGGTAAAACTAAGCCGACCAAGTGCATCCGCTTTTTGTTTAACATATTGAAAGTGTTCGGGAATAGGTTCGATAGAGTAGTCAGATATATCTTGTACGATTCGAACAAATAATTGTCGACGCATACGAAAGCATCGTTCAATCAAGTTTGGAGGATACTTTGAGTGCTCGAAAAAGTAGTCGTCCCACAAACGTTGTTAGGCACCTTCACGATCTCTTGAAATGTAGCCTCGACTGCGTGGTGGTCTTGAACTTTGACCGACGTCGCTATTTTGTTGAGCCTTGTGTTTTTGCAGAAGTTCAATAACAAGTTCATCTTCGGAAGAAGATTCGCAAATCAAATTTATCGAATTCATTTTTTGAGTTTTTTTTGTTTGAAATGTAAAATTGAAAGTGGGTGTAAAATTGTGATGGTGAATGAGAGCGTTTGATGTGTGTTGGTGGTGAAAGGGTTGTGAAAGTGTATGAATTTTTGATGAAAATGGTGGATGTAATTTGTAGTATATATAGATAGACAAGTGGATTGGAAAAAAATATTAAAAAATTTGTACCGTTGGAGGAGCGTGCCACATTTTATTTTTAAACCATTTGAAAACGGTCAAAATTAAAAAAAAATTATGTTTTTTTAACCAATTAAACGTTCGCAAGAAAAGGGAAAAAAAAGAAAAATCAAATGGGCCCCACATGAACGCTCATTCTTCGCTCATTTTTACCCACACGACGCCACTAGAAAGCCTCGGCAGAATGCCGCGTTAAGAGCGTTCTGACGTTCTCGATCCTTTAAACGCCCTCTACGTAATTGCGTTACGAATGATCTTATATCTATAGCCTCTAAACATTTTATTATCCGAACAAAGTGAGTAAGTTGAGCTACTATTAAAAAAGACAAATTTAAATCTTATATTCTTATGTGCCAAAAATAACCACTCTACACATTTAAAATTAGATTTGATTGGATAGATCAATGAACTAATGATCAAAGTAAAAGTGTAAATAAGTGGATCAACCCCTATATCTCTCTCACACATACACACACAAGAACACATATTCTTAAAAAAGGGATCAGACAAAACATCCACACTCTAGGACAGAGTAAACAGCAGAACAACAACTAGCTTTTGCTCTTTAATGCTCTTTCTCTCTCCCAACACACAAACTCTCTTGATTCCTTTTTCATATTTTCATAATAAAATAAATTATTAAAAATAATAATCCCATGATATCTTTCTTTTTGCAGTTTCTCCAATTATGACAATATTAAGTGAGTTGAGATGAGATTATGGCTACTGCTGTCTTATTATTAAATAATCATCATCATCATCATAATAATAATAATATGGCTCAAAACAACAACAATAATAATGCAAGTGATGATGTTAAACCACCCACTATTTTACATGACTTTCTTGGCCGTGCTACTACTCCGGTAACGAAACTCGCCGCCAGTAGCGATGTTGCCGCCGGTGGTTCTTCCCCTTCTGCTTCTGGCTCCGGTGGCGTTGGCCGTGGTGGTGGGCCCGTATCCACCACTTCTGATCTGGGTTCTGGTAACTAGCTAACCTCATTTTCATCCTGTTAATTTCTTGAATTATTATTTTTCCATATGGGTTTTGTTTGTTTAAGATTCTTCCTTAAAGCTAGATTTTTATTGAATTTTAGGTTTTAAAAATTAATAGGGTTTTCATTAAATTAGTTTTTCATGTTTTAAATTTGGGAGATTTATGTTCTTTAGACATTCTTCACAAAATTTTGTCAAGATTGGGTGAGTATTCAATGTTGAGGGGTAGGGTTTATTCTTTATTTTCAGAAAATGATCATATTTTGGGTACAACATTTGATGCATTAAATACAAATTATTGTACTATGATTTTTCTAGATTTATTACCTACCTGAGGGACATTGTGTATTTTAAAGAAGTCCATTAATTAATTGTGGGAAGAAGAAAAACTGAAAACTTCTTTAAGAAAATGAAAAGAAGATGTGATTTTTGTTTATGGGTTAGGTATTTTTGAGTGGGTTGGTTTCTTTGATAGCATCATCATAGTCAGTACTCTCTCAATCAAAAGAATTGCAACATTTTTTCACATATTGTGATGCTAGAATTACTTTCTTACCCCTACCACTCAGTTTCTTGATTTTAATCTAGAATTGTTAATTAATGATGTCATGATTCTTGATCAAGACATCAAGTTGTGTGGCCAGTTTTTACATTTGTGCTGTTGATTGATGATAATTTGCTTGTATTAACCATGGTAGAAAGGCCGGTTGGAACACTTTTTGAAGGAGTGCCATTCTTTGGTCAAAGAAGCGATTTTTCAGGCTCAAAGGTTAGGTATTCAGGTAGTAAACGCAGTAACTCAGATTCCGGTTTTATGGCACCTTCCAGAGAAGGTATCCCCCAATCGAGACCAGATTTTCCTGAGACCTCACATCTAATGAAGGTATTTAGAGATTTATTTATGCCTTTAAAACTTGAATTATCGGTGTTGGTTTGAAATGCCTAAATGAGATTTACATGTGGGGTATGAACCGAATTATATGCTAGGAAAGTCTTCTTAAAGAGCATGTAGCACATGTTTCACGAATCCATTCTAATGTATGATGTTATGGTTAGATGCTGAGAAATGTCGGGGCAGAGAGACCTAGATGGCCGCACGAGGATGAACCATTTATGGGCATGCATCAAATGAGGCCAACTTCATCATCTCATATGATACAACCCGCAACTGGTGTTAAAACCGATGCAAACGCATCTAAATGGGAACGAGCCATTCCTGTAAACGTTGGACCTGTACTCCAATATCCACCACGTGCTGGTCAAGTTGTACCTTACGGGTATCAACCAGTTTCAAACAGGTTCAAAGATGCCAATGTGGGTCCCCCATTGATTTCGCAGTCTGCTGCTGATGAAGGATCTAGGACTGGAATCAAAGGGTCTGGTGGGATTTTGAGCTCGGTTAATGTTAGCGGCGGGTTGGCTGAACCATCCAGCAGCAATTTGAAGTCTTTGATCAGTAATATTGAGCCTGGCTCTTCTGCTCCACTTCCGTAAGTATTATAGTAATCCACTAAGAAGCGTCAGATAAGAAAATTCAGAGAACTTGTATCATATAAAAGCACAAATTCACAGAGTTGATTACATCTCGATTGCGGTGTTGTATAATGCTGGAAAGTTTGAAGTTTCATAGTTTCTAAAATTCACAAGTTTTATGGTTGTGCATTCTGCAATCTGATGCAATAGATGCATGTTGTGCATATGCTGATTTATTGACTTTCTCTAATGCAAAATGTCTCAAAACACTATGAGTTATGAAATACTTCAATAGAAATGTATTATTGACAAATTTGTGAGTATGTCGACTAAAATGATTTATTTTGTGATTTTTGATCACTTCTCACGGTTAGCACCAATATTTGGGTTCTCACTGGAACCTTCCCCATCCTATAATATATGTAGTAAACTTGTATTTATGGTTTTAAATCCTTATTTTTACAGTCGTCAAGGATCTACATCTGCCAGTCGCCAGATGACCATATTTTACGGCGGTCAAGCCCATGTGTTTGATGATGTCCACCCAAACAAGGTCAGATTTGTATGCTTTTGTTTCCAATTGTTTCTGCTAAAAATCTTTGCATGTAGTTTAAAAATCAATTATCTGATCTCAGGCAGACGTAATAATGGCGTTAGCTGGGTCAAATGGTGGATCCTGGTCGACTAATTTCTCACCCAGTTCATCCCTGAAACCACCGAGTGGTGAGGCTATTCCTGTGAGTGGTGAAAATGACACAATCATGGCTGCTGCTAAAACAGCATTGTCGAGCAAAGATTTACATGGGAGATTATACGTTCCTGGGAGCTCAAGTCATGGGCATGGGTCGAATGATCGAATGCTAATGCTTTCTGGTAAGTTGCTAGTGGATCAAAATCAACACCATCAATTATCTGTTATCATTAAACAAAAAGTAGGACTGTATGGATGTGTTTTTTGAAAGTGATTATGTGATTTTGACTAATACGAATCAAATAATTAGTTATACTAATAGATTTTTTAGTATTTGACAAATTCTGATTATCTAGAAAATGACAATATAAAATGAACGGCTAGTAGTATAATATGTTTATCCAAGCATTAGGAACTAGTTTTTGCAACTGCAAATCACAATTATCAGATAGGTAGTTTTTAAGTTCCAGTCCAAACACCCTTATGCATGTTATAATTACTTTAATATTTTGCCATGAAAGGATAAAAATAAATATGAATTTAGTTTTGGGTACAGGAGGGCAAGGTAATATATCAATGAAAGATGCAAGAGGGCCTGCTGCAGAACAAAAGCACGACGAAAAACAGTGAAGAAGGTTTTGGAAACTTATGGAAGGTATTTCATCGTTAAATGGATGATTATTGTTGTAGGAAGTTGGCTTAAGTTGTAGTTTAGCTTGAAGCAGATACTGAACCTCATGTGCAAATTATACAATGCTTATCGAGAAGACATCTTTTTGGCCATCTTGATTTCAGATATATTTTGAATGCCAACAAGATTCACTTAAAGCTGCTTATTAGTCAAATAATTTAAAATACCCTTTTGCCCAATTTAAAACATTAACTATAACATGAATAGGCAAATTCAAAAATATATTGGATAAAATTAGCGATAGTTAGGGTAGATTGGGGAATACATGCAGCTCTCTGCAAATGTAACGAGATCGTTAGGTTTGGGGAGAAGAGAAGCTAGACCTGAAAGTAAAATAAATATTGATTTGTTAATGATTTCTTGTAATATACTACTATAAGTTAGAAATAATAGCAAACTCTCAGGTGCTTTTGGTTCGCAGAATATATTCGATGGAACTAGTTTTCAATACAGGAGGAATTTGGTGACTATAACTCCGTTATGAATTGGGATTGAGATTCCAATTCCATCGAATTCTGTGAACCAACACGACATTAATATACAATTCTGGAAAGTTAAAATAATAAAAGACTGCAGTATGTCAGTAACATAAAACAAGCACCAACAAAACTAACTTGTGGTAACTATGTACGTGGTTCTATAAGTACATATACATATACATATGCTGATATGCATGTATATATAAGTGCAACCAATTTGTGCAGTGATTATTAATAGCTTACAGAAGATGAACTTACCAAGTTCATATGCCTTGTCAGCAACAGTGGCTGCAATATGTGCTGAAATCTTTCGGATACAAGAAAACGGTGGATATATAAGCCCCTTTGCAAAGTCTTGTTCCGTTACTTGAGAAGCCAAACCTTCAGCTGTTAAGAATTTCAGTCACCATAAAACTTATAATAGAATGCTTACCTCGGTTGTAAGATGACCGTAAGTAATTTTTTTGCTAATTGGTAGTAAGATAGTTTATCTGAATTACTAGTTGGTTACCATTCCTCATAAATGTAAATGTTGGTTTTTAACTTACATGCTGCCAAAAGCAAATCGTCATGGACACGAGTTGCACCACACATGATCAATCCCAACCCGAATCCTGGGAATATGTAAGCATTGTTTGCCTGCAATTTTTATGAAACTGTAAGAATGAAAAGTAAGGCAATTGTGAAATGTTAGGGAGCGGTTTTGAGAATTTAGGCTTAAACCTGGCCAGGCACGAAAACTTTGTCTTCGTACGTCACAGGTTTAAACGGGCTTCCACTAGCAAAAATAGCATGACCCTACGAAAAATCGAAACTTAATAAAATAGGACATCCCAAATTAGAACTTGTTGAAATACTGCAAAAGTTGCTACTAGTTTACCTTGCTCCATGTATATGCTTCTTCAGCAGTACACTCTGCTTGTGAGGTTGGATTCGATAGAGCCATAATGAGAGGTTTCTACACATCATCTTATCAAATCAAATATCGAATACTTAAAACCAAAACCATCATCATTTATTATGCTTGAGAACTAAAACTAACCTCGTTAATAGATGACATGGTCTCAATAACTTCTTGAGTAAATTGTCTCCCAACACCGGATGTTCCTATTAGTACAGATGGTTTGATCTCCTACATAACATATTTAACTAAGCAACATGTTTCCAAAAGGCAGTGAATGGTGATAGAATATCGGTTATGTACCTTTATGGCATCTAAGAGATTGTTAATCTGTTCATGTTCGTGAGCCCATGGAAGCTTGAAGTGTTGAAGTGACTCTTTACGTGAGCTCACGACCAATCCCTGTGCGAAACATACACATTACGTTTATCAAGAATATACGTCTCATAATGAGCTCTAGTTTGTAGTTTATGATTCTTGTACCTTAGAGTCAACAAGCCAAATCTTTTTACGAGCTTCTTCCACACTAGCATCCGTTTTCTTTGATATTTGGAGTGCAATAAGTTCTGCTATACCCGTACCAGCCTTGGAAACATAAGAAAGAGACTTATTGTCGGTTTTTCATTGGTAAATTGCGATTCACAAAACATTGTGGTTGTTTGTATGTGCAAAGAAATTTCACCTCTCCAGCCCCTAGAAATAAGAACGTATGATCGGAAAGGGTGCCACCAAGTACTTTAAGAGCCGAAAGCAAACCTCCAAGAACAACAGACGCCGTACCCTAAAGGAAACAGAGATATGATGGATGTTATATTATGATATGATCGATATCTGAACACACATGCATAATTCGAAGATCTTAATAACCTGTATATCGTCGTTAAAGACAAGATGGGTTGTACGGTATCTGTTAAGTAATGAAAATGCATTATGGTTTGCGAAATCTTCAAACTGGATAAGAATTTTTTCTCCGTAGTTTCGCTTAACAGCAGTCATGAACTCCTCTAACAATTCGTCATACACCTCCCCTCTTGCTCGTTTTTGTTTGAGGCCAATGTAGAACTCATCGTTAAGCAACTTTTCATTGTTAGTGCCAACGTCAATGGTTACCGGCAAGCACTGTGATTATAGATAGATCTTGAAACAGTAATGCTAAATGTGCTTTAAATACAGGCCTAAAGATATGCCTATAATTTATTCTGAAAACTGATAAATGATACTCCGTAATTACTTACAGCTGGAGGACGAACTCCTCCTAATGCGGTGTACAAAGAAAGTTTTCCAACTGGTATCCCCATCCCCTGGCATCCGAGATCTCCTAACCCCAATATACGCTCACCGTCTGTAACAACGATAACTTGGATATTTCTCTCAGGCCAATTTCTTAGCACCTCAAGAACCTGCCCTCTGATGATTAATATATGTATTCAGTTCAGTTATATACGGAGTATATAGTAACAATTGAATTATGGGAAAGAAAACAACAAGTCCGTATATACTTGTCTTTTAAAGAGATGTAAAGTCCCTGAGGACGCCTGAAAATGCTCCCGAATTTCTGGCAAGCTTCACCGACAGTTGGAGTGTAAACGATTGGGAGTAGTTCCTCTACATTGTCGACTAGAAGCTTATAGAACAATCGCTCATTTCTCTCCTGTAACATAAACATACATATCATCCAAAGCGACTTTTGTCTTCTGCCCACTAACTTAAATCCAGTCAATTCAATCATGTTGTCCTGTACAATCTTTTTTTTCTTTGACAACATGATGGTTGGATTTGAGTCGGTGGTCAGACAACAGCAGTTATACCTACACATATATATAGACATGTACAGTGTATAAACTGAATCAATAAAAAAATATACCTGAAGATCGACCATAGCCATGTATCTTTGCAATGGCACCTCATATTGACGAAGTATGTGCATAACCTTTTTCTCCTAATTTCATTTTGAAAAAACTAATCAAGAAAATGATACTATATGTTTTTTGTGTACAAACTCTAACTACAAGAATTATATGCTTACTTGAAGCTCTTGGGTCGATATGGTGGGAGGAAGAAGACCGTTCAAGTAATGTGCCTCTCTTTCTCTTTCGGTGAATGCTAGCCCTTTGTTATGGCGTGGGTCTCTCAACAAAATGTGACCACTAGATCATACAAATGTTTAAGTCATAAAATCAAAGGAATTGTTGAACATAATGTTAGCCACTACTATAAGCACAAAGTTTTCATTAAAATGATTTTGAATCACCTGGAAATAGACATATTCCAAGGGGTAACAAGTTGATCTTCTTGTACAATAATACCATTGCTGTTAACAACACCATTTCCATCGTTTGCCATCGTCCTACAATCGTTTTTGAAATTCAATGATCTAAGAACATCACAGAAGATTTTGCGTTAAGAAAAACAAGTGATAGTAATGATCACAACCCAGATCATAAAGCAAATTATATCCCATCAGATTGACAATTATGTTATAAAAAAGAGCCATGGAACAACATGAATGTATGACCTACCCACAAAAACAAATTTGTTGACCAAGACAATGTGTATATACTCAAGAACTTTTTGATTATGAGTAATGTAACTTTATAAAATAAAAAAAATGGGATCTTGAAATGTGAGAGTAGAAGAATGATACCAGAAAAAAATTGGAGTTATATATGTGTGTTTGTGTGTGTTAAGGAGAGAAAATGGGAGAGTAATTATAGAGTTGAAGGTTTCTTTCTTTTCATTGTTTCATGCCTTTTTTTGCTGCAAGAATTATAAGGTTTCTTCCTTCTTTTATTTTTATTTTATTGCAATTGCAATAGGAATTTTATTAATTTTCTTTTTTTAGTCCAAGGAAAAAATGCAATGTTTAAAACCCGGGTTTTTAGTCGATCCAGAAAACTATTAATTTCTGGTCGGACCGGTTAGGCCGGAAGGTCGGACCGGTTAGGCCGGAAGGTCGGACCGGAGTAATAGTATACAGTAGTACTCCCTCCGTCCCAAAATAACTGTCCACTTTTGACTTTTTAAAGTCTTTAATTTTCAACTTTGACCTTTATTATTTTTATATGTTATATAATATTTGATGCAAAATATATGAATGGATTTAGTTTTAAATGTATTTTCATTGGTATAATTTTCATCAAGTATTATATAACACAAACAAAGATATTAAAGGTCAAAATTGAGAAAGAAAGACTTTAAAAAGTCAAAAGTGAACAGTTATTTTGGGACGGAGGGAGTAGTATTTAGTGAATTTTTTTATTTTTTATAAATATAATTATAATTATTAATTAAATCATGTATAATAATTATAATCCATAGAGTAATAAAGAGTGATGACACATCAATATAATAATTATATAATCCATAGAGTAAACATCAGTAAAAAATTCCCTCATTACCCTCATTATTCTTTGAAATATACAATCAGTCAATATTTCCTAATTATAAATGATTAAATGTACATAGAAATTGTTAAAAAAAAAAATGAAACCGGGTCAATGCGCCGGTCCAGATCCCGGTCCAACCGGCCGGGTCAGCCGGGTCGTTGATTAGTCAACATATTGAAAACCCCGGTTTTTTTAACCCGAAAATCTCTAAAAATGTGGTCCAACCGGTCCAACTGGGTCGGTCGAACCGGGTCTTAAAACACCGCATACATGTTATATATTATAAATTGAGACAAATATCATAAATGTGGGATTCAATACCAAAAACAATTTTGATTGAGTGATCTAACATTACTATTCTTTATATTATTAATTAATTGTAACAAAAACTTTGTTGACCGGATTATAAAGAGCCATAGATGCCCATGTGAGAATATTAAACACCGTTCCAATTAATGTAGTTACAAGTATTTATTCACAAAAATAAAATAAAAAATGGTAAGCCTAACGAATTGAACACATATTTTGTTTTTAGCCATCAAAAATTTAATATAGTAATATATCAATTTTTGGCCGGTATAACGGTATTACATCGTCGGTGTGCTGGTTTAACCGAAAAACTAGTGTGGTCATTATGATTCAAAAACTATGAGAAGACCGAACTAATTAAATAATTGTTATAAGGACCGATCCTCTACTTAACATGAGTGATTATATTCCCTCACAAATTAAGAAAGTCTCACTATTTTATCATAGAAGTGAAACATTTTTTCCTTCCTAATATAGAGTGATATATTTGCTTAAAACATGCGCACAAAGTCATGCCTAAAATATTATCGTTACAAATGTCAAAATCACTAGTTGACATGACGAGGGAAAATGTACAAAATAGTTGTGCATGTTTAGGTAATGTGTATATTGTTATTCTTTTTTAGGTTTCAATATCTCAACATGACCTCCCACGTCGGTGTTAAACATGAGAGGATCTCATATTTAAGCGTATAGATATAAAAATCAACCTAATGATATGATGATCATACATGACAACAAAAAATGAAAAAGTAAGAGAATACTAAATGTTTAAATCACACACGAATAACCGAATAGATTAGGTCAATCTTTATATTGATATATTAGGTCCATGTATATCAACCTCAAATGACACAACAATTTATAAAAGTTACATTACGTGAGTACCATACTGATTACGAAATTACAACACAGATGAATTATGTAGTTGAATATATGTTAAATCATGTAAATATATAAGTAATATAGTGCGAATATATGTACACTAACATCATAGATTAAGGATCAAATGAAAAAAGGTAGATTGTATAACAAGATGAGAAATACTTTGAAATCTAACTTAAATGACTTAAATAAACTAGTTTGAATTTTTTTTTGCAAATATGAATGACACAATCGTTTAAACAAACACAAACAAATTGTTAAAAGTCTCATCAGACAAGTCAAACGCACAAACGTACTCATCAACAATTTAACAACGGATGTGAAACTTGTTCCAACTTCCAAGTTCTAACGTTAAAAGTGTAAAGGTAAATAACAGTGGCTTAATAAACTAGTGGAAAGTTAACTTTGTTAATAGATTTTTGTGGCAATTTTATTTTTTTTAACCTTTTTATCTTCTTTACTTGCTCCAAGAATTTGGCATATATACATTTTTTATTATTTTGAAATATCATTTGTAGTGTTGAACTATTGATATTATAATGTGGGACATCAATTGTAATGTTTGATGACAACACAAATGAACTAGTGTAATACCCGGGCGGTGCCCCGGGCAAACGTCTTTTTGTGTCTTAGTTCCGTGTTGACCGAACCCGTTATGACACGATCCTCTTGTGATCCGCAACCATGTTGACTCGATTAACCACACCGACTAGCACGTACATTTTGCCAAGTGGAAATAAAGCCTAGGAACACTTTTTTTAGTATGTGATACGTTCCATTGCTGTTTTCACACAAACATTAATACAAGATGTGCACTTTGATGTTAACAATATGGAAGTAGATTACACAAACTTAATTAAAGTTGGGTATAATATACACTTATGATAAGTGTTAATACATTTACGTCATGACTTGTTAAAGATATATATATTATTCTTTAAATTTTTTCTTACTCTTGTGAGCATCTACAAAAGCTACTAAATGAACCATAACTTAAACAAAACCGATCACATGTTACGCTTGTGTCAGTAACCTAAGATACTACAAAGAAGGTTCATTGTGCTCATCACTTATATATTGAGCCAAGTTGCACCTGACCTAAAATAAGGAAAACAATCTCAAAACCATGCTTAAACCTACACTTGAAGTACAAAAAGCACTTCTCATTTAACTTCATTACACTGGTCCTTGCATCTTGGGATTTTCCAATCCTTTAATGCTCAATTCATTACAAAGTAAGATGCACTTGCGCTAAAAAGTCATAATGGCAGCTTATAACAACAGTTTACAAGTCCAAAACTGCATTTACAAGACAAATATACATCATATATATGACCAATCAAGCCAGCTAGTTGAGTTGCTACCAACTTATAGTTCAACAATTATCTTATGTTGTGCTCTTATATAAATATAGACAAACATCTCTCTATATACTTATATGCATGGACGATCGATCCCATGAATGAAATCCATCCTAGGCCCAAGCCATGACAGTGAGATCAAAGACTCAGCAACATCATCATCTACAAATAATATAAAACCAAGAAACATGAGGATATTGTGCTATGAATGTTCCTACTTAACACTACATTTAAGAATATTATGAGCTTATGCATTCTACCAATTCTACGACTCATACTTAAAAGGGTTAATCATGGTTTAATCATCAAAGTTTCACATTTTTTGGTTTTAACCACTCAAGCTTTTTTTCCCTGTAAACTAAAAAAATGATATTATGCCAAATTGTCCATAAACACAAACTTGTGATCATACCGGCAAAAAAAAACAACATATCCATGTACAATAGCGAATAAATATATTACTACATCAATCAAACAAATTTACTTTAATCATCATAGCCTTACCATTGAGGCTCATGATTAAGCTATTTTATGTAATAAATGAGAATACTCTATTGTCATTCTTAAGTAAAAGTCTTATAGTAAATATCAAAAGAGATTGGATAATTACTATTGAAGATATCGGGAATCTAAATCTAAACTAGCTATATAGAAAAATATTGATAAGTTAGAGAATTTACCATAACGGATTGATATGATAGACCTCAAAATATACCATGAACAATGAAATTGCTATGATCCAACCTTAAGTAGCGTTGGCAAGGATCATCACATAATGTGAAGAGCAAAACAATTCAAATATGAAACATATGTATAATATTTGATATTATATGTAAATAACAAATGAAAGAGTTGACAAATACGTACAACCACGTAGAGCTACATCCTCACTACAACACTCAGATAAATAATCAAATCAAACCCATATTACTTTACCCATCCTGACCCGACCATTTTGCCACCAATAGAAAATGCATTTACTTCAATCTAAGATTGCATTCCGAGGATCAATAACAGTGAGTGTTGGGCAAAACTACATTCATGGGAACACCTTAAATGCTTTAAAAATAATCCTTGCATGAGGTGAATCATTCAGCTTCACACCAAGTACTCCTCTGTTGTGGTACCACTCTATTCATAACAAATACTTTTGTAAAATTATAAAAAGCAACAATAAGATAAGCGAAAAATCCAGTGAAAAAAATGAATAAAGAGACTCGCTGGAACTTCAACTATCTAATTAATATATCTAATTGCCTCATAATCCTAAATAAAGATTAGATCATAGTAAAGGGAAATAACCCCTGCGATATTTTTGTTATAAATGGAAATTACGATTAAATTAGTAAAAGGGGCAAGTCACAAGGGGTTAAATATAAGGATTATACATATCCAGAATATAGACTCTTCCTACAAATAAACAAATTAAGTGAGTTGACCGAACCATGGATTGCAATAAGGCAATGACAGAGAGGATGCATACTATCATATGAAAAATATGTTTCATGACCGTTTCCTTGTGAGCATCGAGATTAATCATCATTACCCTGAATATAATTTAATATTAGAAGAGTATCAGCAATATGTATGCCAGCTGAGTTTCATCAGCTTGTTGAGTACCATGAGCTTTAAAATACAGTTATATATTTAGACGGATGAATGCATAATGTACGCAAAAAAATACATGTCAAAATAAACAAGAAATCCACCTCCATGATCCTCACAGCAGATGCGGAAGCCACCACCGATATTGATAGCGTAACCTCGTTCATTAGCAAGTTTAGCCGTCAAAATGGTTCCTTAGGCCTACATCAAATTGTTCAGTAATACCCTACATATAAAAATGTTAAAAGGAAACGCTGAACCATAGCACAGTTACCTGTTTATGGAATGAGAATTAATAGAAATATGCAGATCATATCATGTCAACTTTGAGAGATATCCACTAAGACCCATTTTGCTCACGCATTAGCTGCATATACTAAGAACAAATATAGCTCTAGAGATATGATATACAATTACAATAAAGTAGCCGAAGAGAAAGAAACAAAAATTGATTGCCAAAACAACAACAAAAACTAAATGGCAGACCAACAACCAAACATCACACGTAAACGTAAACACAGTGGCATATAAGCATACAATAAATATGCATAAATAAATAAAGCTCACTGAAAACCTTAAGTAGACTTCTTTCTTCTTTTCATATTGTTTTCTTCTTCTCATCCCTCTAAAAACAAACTCAGACAACCAGTAATTGTGAAGGAAAAATAAACAATATAATATAATAAAAAACAAGTACTCGGTATTAACAATAAAACCTTAGAGTATATAGCGTCTACTCCTAGTGTTTGATCCGGATAAGTTTCTTCTTTACAATAAGTTACGATTTCCATGTTGCATATGAAATTTTAAGAATCATACATCAATAACAAGGAATATCATTACGAATAATGTCTGCCTTGAATCAATCAATCAATTATTATCAATTAAAAATATAAACTTTAATTGAAAAACAGAATTAATAAATTTAGGTTTTACCTGTCGATAGGATGATTTTACTGAGAGTCGGTAAGTATAATTGTGATGGGCATGATGAAGAAGACAAGTTTACTGATAGTCGGTTTGTGGACATTGTAGCCGTCGATCGCCATCGTTGGGAGATTACAATCACATTATTTTCCTTTTTTGAGACAAAAATATGTATAATTCGTTGTGGGAAATAGTTTTACTGATCGGGAGTTACGTGATAAACCGCTAAGGAAGTAATTTGGGATTCAAAACTGCCGATGGTACTTTGAACGGATGGGATGACAAGACAACAGACTTTAGACGGCTAGGATTGAGAGTCAACTAAAAAACAGTTAAGCGAGCTCCATCAATGTATATGAAGAATTATATGGCTGACCAATCATCATTTAGATATTTTACATTTTTAGTCCTTTAATTTTTTTATATTTACATAAATGATCTTTTATTATAGCTAACTCCATGATTTATCCGAACCACTATTTTGTATTTAAATAAATGATCCATCGATCAGTGCCTTTAATTATTCATTTTTTATAGGATGTGATAAATGCAATATCTAAATTGATTCACACACTAGGTTGTATAATAGTGTTAAAGCTGATAATACAAATGTACAATAGCTCAATTTTTATATATAAATCAAACTGAGTGTTGTATTTATAAGCTCCAGCTTTTTATTTCATTTATTTGACTTATTAATTAGTGGGGAAATATTCTTATTATTACTTTTTGTGGGTGAAACAAAACCAGGAAAAGGGGAAAGGCGCGCCTAAACCGGTTAAGAGCCCTAGTAGTAAAAATCAAATCAAATTTGTTTTTTCCCCAAATCCCGCTCATCAATCTAATTCCAACAAATAATAAAAAGCTTAAAACTTTTGGGGTTTTCCAGTATTAAATCGGAAAACCCATTTCAGAAATATGGATCATCATCCTCATCGTCTTCGTGCCAAAACTGGAGATAAAAAACCTATTTATTCTGGGTTTACAACTTCTGAGGTCAGTTGTCATCATAATTCACTAATTCTTCTAAGTTTTGAAGAAATCCTACTCCTTGAGCTTTTATCTCATCTGGGTATGCTTTTTTTTAATATTCAATTTAAGGGGTAATGGTATTTTAGTTAATTCTATATATCATGTGTTTGTGTTGCATATAGAGGTCTGTTTTTACTATTCTTAGGGTTATTCAGCTGGGAATTTTGTTTTGCATAAGGTTTGTTTTTTTTGTTCTTTTTTTTAAACAAAATATTTTGTTGACTATGTTTAAACCCCTAGGTAAATTGTAGCATAGGAAGTTGGAATGTTATGTAAGACAATGATATGTTGGAAATACTATCTTTTTTGAATATTATAATTTTGTTGAATTTTTGTGGGCTAGTGTTTATATGTAAATCACTAAATCTAATGTTGTTTGATTGGATCCTAGTGGTGAATAAAAATGTACGATCTTCGGGTAAACCTCTAAGTTAATGTAATGTTCATATAATTTGTCGTTTACGCGATATAGTACTATAAATTTCATGATGT
Source organism: Pseudognaphalium luteoalbum (assembly GCA_963422505.1). Classification (NCBI taxonomy): domain Eukaryota; kingdom Viridiplantae; phylum Streptophyta; class Magnoliopsida; order Asterales; family Asteraceae; genus Pseudognaphalium; species Pseudognaphalium luteoalbum. Next base: position 18,642,252 of record OY730192.1, read on the forward strand.
TCGTTTCCCATGATTCGAATTTGCTGTGTTGCTGCACTAGTTAGGCTATGAGTGCAAGTGTTAAACTTTATATTTGTATGTCAGAAAATATGCATAATCTGGTTTTTAAATGGGTACGTTGATTGAAAGTACGCTCATAATCGATCATCTGTGCGTGAGTATAAGTGATCTTTTTTTATCTTCATAGATGGAGAAAATGGAGAGAGTGCTAAAGGAATCAAGGGGATATCTAGGTGAGGAGATTTTTAAGAATTTGGCAAGAAGATTCAAGTAAGTTGTGATCCTTCACTGTCACAATATCTACTTTTTATATATTAATGATGATGGCAATTTGGTAACCTAATATGACAAAGTTACTAAAGAAGGGAAGTTCTGCAATAATATTACGAGTACATTTTATTGAAGCTATTTTGGTTTTCTCAACAGTCGTTCTGCAGGTCGTGCAGGAAAACCTGTTGTAAAGTGGACTGAGGTGAGTGCCCTTTTGTAATACAGTACTTGCTAACAATATTGAGAAAAATGAAGTTGTTTGCATGTTAATCTTAGGCTTGTTGGTGTTAGGTCCAAAGTTGGATTCTCGGTAGGCAGCAAGTTCTGGTGTCAAAAGATGGCCAAGAAGATTGTGCAGTGAAGAATGTGAATGAAACATCTGATACTTCTAAAGGTGATTTTGTTGTTCTCTAAAGATGTAAATATACATGTTAATTATACCAAAATTTACTTGTCATTAGTAATTATGAAAATAGTAATCAACATTAATCATCTATCCTATCTTGTCAGCATTAATGTGAATGTTTGCATATGTTTGTATATATGTTACATGAAGTTGTGACCTTACGTTGTATAACATGCAACATGTTATGCAGGAGAAAAGGCTATAGATTTTTCGAAGTTGGAATTTGAGGCAAAGTCATCAGATGATGATGCATGGTAAGGTTAAATATAGCGAGATAAAGATTTAATGAAGCTCAAAAAGTCTTGATATATTGTTGATGAATTTTTGTTCTACAGGTACGATGTCGAGACTTTTATTACACATAGATTTCATAGTTCAGGGGCACCTGTAAGTTTGTATCATTTTTACTAATTATATTTTATTATTTGTTTTATTCTGTTCATTATGGAAAGCATGCAGAATTTGCAATTGGAGAGAAATTAAGGTTGCGTTTAGTTGTGGAAAATTTTCCATAATTTTCCATCTCCAATTTTCAAAGAAATGAAAAAAGTTTTTGTTTCAAGAAAAGTGTTGAAAATTTAGAAAATGTGTTCAAAAGTTGTGTATTTTCCATTTTGGAAAAATGATGTTAGGAGAAGGCATTTGGAAAATTCTAGAAAAATGGAGGGAGATATATAAAGGAAAAAGGTGGAAAACTTGCAAAATGAGTTTTCCAACTTCAAGTTATATCATGGAAAAATGAGTTTTCCATTTTCTTGGAAAACTTTTCCGGAAAATATTCATTTTGAACTCGTTTTCTAACTTTCCACTTTTCTTAGAAAATTTTTCTGGAAAAGTGGTACACTTTTCTTCAACTAAACGCACCCTAAGTTTAGATGAATTTTTAATTTCAGGAAGTTCTTGTAAGATATATTGGTTTTGGGACAGAAGAAGATGAGTGGGTCCATGTTAATAATGTCCGCGAACGATCAGTACCTCTCGAAAACTCAGAATGCAACAAAGTTATGGTTGGAGATACTTTACTTTGCTTCCAAGTTCGTAAGCTTTAGTTTATTTTTTACTTTATACGTTACATTTTTTTAGAAAGTTCTGATTAGGATCATGAATCTTTTGATGCTAATATTGGATTGGATTAATTTTTTTGGTGCATCATCAGGAGAAAACAGATCAAGCAAGGTATTATGATGCTCAAGTTATAGACATTCAAAGAAAGCTGCACGATATAAGGGGCTGCAGGTGCATTTTTTTGATTCGCTATGAGCATAACAACGCTGAGGTAAGAACACAGATTAATATAAAGTAGAACAGAGTTTGATTTTTGAGGTCAAACATGCAAATTTCAAGTTCAAAAATCGACATGGATACTTAAATATTGACAACAACGATCATTTTGTTATAGTAACTACACAAATAGAAACATGGCTTGTTATAAAACTGTAGCTTCTTCCATTCAATTCTGAAACTGATATATGATCTCTTTGACCTCAAAAGTCAACATGTACTTGTATGATATATACATGAATGTTACATTTTTTGAATTTTCTTTTTGTTATTAGGAAAGTGTTCGGTTGAAAAGACTCTGCCGTCGGCCAGAATACTAGTCACTAGATGCATTATTTTGTCTACATATATTAGATGGTTTTATCCATGTTGTTTATTGATTATCTAGCAACGTTGTTGATCTAATTATGGATTTGTTGCTAGCGATTGTATTGCCAGTTGAGTTCTCGAGCCTTTTTCCCTAAACTAAATTGTCTGTCATTGGAAAAAAATTGGCATCAGAGTGTAAGAAGCTAAAACATTCATACATATATATTGATGAATTTTTGTGTTCAGCTGTAAAACTTTGGGCTTGATGCTCTATGATGTACTATGTTTTGTTGCTGCAATTATTGATGTTTTTTTTTTCATTATTGATGTAATAGTTTATATCAACGAGTTCATTTTGAAGGAATTTCCCTAACCTAAAACACGTAGGAACTAGTTTTCGAAAGCAATCATTAAGTCGTGAGATAGTCTGTGATGTGAACTATTACAAACGATAATGTGCTCGCCTTGTAATAACAAATCCGTAAAAACATAGAGTCCCATGATAGCTTTGTCAAATGTCCTACTCCAATACTCCATGTATATCATTGCTCATCTTCATCTAACTTAATATATAAAAGTGAAGATAGATTCAGTTTAGTTGTAACTCAGACCAAGAGAGTTTATAAATTATGAATGAATTTATCCTTATTAACAGGTATCATCCAATACTATAAAAAAACTATAGTGATGTCAGCTGATTTCTAGTTATTAATATATTCATAAAAAACTAAGTGGTAGACAAACAATTAAAACAAACTATATATATCCAGATTCTACAAATGATCACTCAAGAATTGAACTAGAGAACTTATAAATAAAAACACCGGATTTTGACGTTATGACAAACTTCTGTTTACAGCTTATTACAAGGCTTTCTTAATGTCTTAGAGAACTTCTGAACAAAGCCCCAAAATCCATATTCCAACATGCAAATTCTAGTTAACTTCAACAAAGTATTCTTGAAGTGACCACACATGGGCAACTGCTCCCTCAAGAAATTCCAAATTACAGTAACTAATGAGAATATTCTAGTTCTGTCTCTCTCTCCTGAATGCACGCTCCACTTTTAGGCTGCATATTCAGATTCTGCTTCCAAAACGTCATCACATTCAGTTTCCATAGATAATTCAGATTGTCAATGAGGTTCCGATATTCAAACAAACATGACAATCTTCACGGTGCAATATTGGTGCATTATGTACGTGTGTATTTATACACAAAAACCAAGTGTATAAAATTTTTCAAAGATATAAACATGGGATATATATATAGTCGTCCTTACTAGAAGATCCTTATTCAATGTTTCCAAAACCGGTTGAACCGGTCCGGTCCGACCGAGGAAATGGATAATTCCGGGCGGTTGAAAACCGGTCTTGGCCTAGGTTTGACCAGTTAACGAACAGTCGATTTTTCCAGTTTTAACTGGTTCAACCGGGAACCGGACCGGTTGAACTGGAATTTTGATTTTTTTTAAACGTATTTTGGGTCGGTTGGGCCAAAACATTATCCTTATTTGTATGTTTATAACTTTATATACAGACTTTTTTATTTGATAAGTTGTTTGCATGGGTTTTCTACTTTGCATGGATGTAGATTAACATTAAACACGATTTTTTAAAAAGAGGTTAACACGTACCATACAACATTCTCAATATTAATCACATATCGAGTTGATGAGATTGAATCTTATAGTTTCTTACTAGATTGTTTTTTTCTTTCTTTATGAAATTTTAGATATAAACAGCATGCCCAATGTAAAAAGTCTTACAAATCTTTTTTTTCTTGACACATCAACTTCTAAAAAAACTTTAGACAAAAGCTTTATCTCCAATGAATAAAGCTTTTGCAAAGCTTTTCTTTTGAAACTTACACACACAATTTGGTGAAAAAGCTTTGTTCAAAAGCTTGAGATATATCAAGCTTTACAAAATAAAAGCTTTCACTCCAATGTAGAAAAGTTTTTCCAAAGACTTTCTTTCACACAAAAACTTTTGATAAAGCCTTCATTGGAGATGCTGTGCATTTCTTATTCTTTTTTATTGACAATATATATACATGTCTCATAAGTATATAACATGTGTCATTATGTGTAAATCATCCTTTAATAAGAAGAGAGAGAAAAACTTGTAAATTTGAAGTTTTGAACAATTAAACTTGCTTTTTGCTAATATTACTTATCATCATCCTTATGATAATTATCAGAATAAGTATATCGGGTGATGAAAATATTGTATTACAATTTTATTATACATTTGGAGGTCAACTAAGTATATCATGTTGTTTTTGTAAGCTGCCAATATATGAAAACGATTTCGAATTCGAATCTGGCTAAAATTTCATGGAATAAAATGCAAATGGTACCCCGTGTAATCTTTGTTGTTTGTGATAAAAAAAAGCCCTAAGGGCTTCTTTTAACATGCATAAGAATTTGTACATTCAAAATTTATCTTCTGAATTCTCAATTTGTTACCTTGAATTTAATTAAAGTACAATTATTTTATGCATGTCTGAATAGCTTAACCAAAGCTTTTAGGGCTCTTGTTAACAAAACTCAAATAAATAATGGTTTAAAACTGTTTATCTTTGACAAGACAAGTATATTATTTTATGTGTTGCATATATGAGAGGATGGTTAATTTGCTGTAACAAGCCAACACCACACACACACAAAAATATCAATAACTTATAAACCCTCAGTAATCTTTAATTTGGAGTAACAAGCACAAAGATGTTACAAACTTTAAGAGCTTAACACAAGAGTACTGTAGCACAACAAAAGAAAGCCATACCCCTTCGAATATTCCTGCAGTATGCAACATTGTTTGGCCTTCTAAACCTAGTTTTTTTTTTCTAAACATTACAACCTTTTCTTTTGTCTTCCAAGAGTCAAACAAAAGACCAGTTAATGAACACAAATGCTATGCAATGAGGGTTTTCTTCATCGTTCAAAACTTTCCAAGCTACTGCTCGTTCATACGATACAGGTCTCCCCATGCTCGTTAAGCAAAGCCCGCCTGGGAGACATGCAAAACCCTAAAACAAAACCACCAAAAAAATTATGCTTAACGTTAAGAATGTTAAAGATTTATGTTATATTAAACGACCATTGTTAAAGCAAGATTAACCTGTTGTAGAATATGTGGAAGCTCAGAGCAAACATTATTCGTCCTTCCACCGCCTCCATCAAAGATCTTGTCGAGAGTAATATCTTGAAGTGAAACTAATGTTGTCTCAAGCATATCTAACCCTGCTTGATTTGCAAACGTGAAATCGGGCAAGGCCTGCAAAATGCGACATTTTCAGTATCACTAAAAAGACTTGCTGCGTTTGGTTCGCAAAATTCCATTGAATTCAATGGAGTTAGAATCTTAATTTAAATCCAAATGGGTGTTCGATTAATAATTGAATTGTATTAGAACTCACCAAATTCCCTCACTCAAAGGAATTCACATTTCATAGAATTCAAATTCCTTGACGAATTCCAAATTCATCAACAATATACCACGAACCAAACGGACCTTAAGGCTTAAGTTTTATACTAAAAATGTGTCATGTAATTAAAGAAAAGCATTACCTTTAAAGAGCAGCACATAATGGCATCTGAATGATGCCAAAGTGTTTTAAGCATTGAATCACTTCGTTCATCAACAGTTTTGAAAAGTTCTTCACCAAGAAAGCAACTAAACATAAAAGTAATCAAACGGCAATCATTCATCACAATTTAATTATCGAATGGTAGAGGTTAAGTTGCACAGAGTAAAAGTAATTAAAGGAGTTACCGAAAGCTTTGACATATCCAACGAGATAGCAGATGAGCTTCAGGGGTACCAGATGGAGCTTGAAGACTTCGTGGGCCAAAAGGCGATGGAGAGAGTGCTAGTGCGACCCTTTGGACAGATGATATGACACTGCGCACATATTGTCTAGCCATGGCTGCTACGTTTTCTTGAAGATGAATCTCGAAAGCAAACTGAAATGCTATAGTCATAACGGACTTTGTGGGTCCAGATTGGCCGAGGTAATCTGCAGGCGTTCGTTTGCCAGGTGGACCTACCTCGAGCGTAGATGCAAGGTCACGTGTAGGATTCTGAGAATTCTGTGTAAAACATGAAAAAAGTTAACACAGCCTAAATGTAATGATCAGAAAAGAATGAAACTTAGTAATTTAGCAGAGGGTTAGATTTTACCGATCCATTATTAATCGGGATTATACGAAAACCAGAAGGAAGGAGAGGTGCATCATCGGTGAAAGAGGCGTCAATTGGAGCAAAAATAAGTTCAGCGGAAGTGCCGATCGCATTCTCATCAACTCCACTACAAAGCTGGAAACAAACAAATATATATATTAGGCTCCATAGAATTGTTTTATACAAAGCAAACTTATAATAAAAATTATGATTTTCCCTTCTCATTTTGAAAGAATTATACAACCATCTCAAGACAGCAGCCGTCTCTCCTTTTTCACAAGAATGTTATGTTTGGTTATTTATTGTATTAGTTCCTTAGATCATCTATATTGGCCAGTCCCGCGATTCGAATATTACAACATTGAACCACAAAAAGTACATGCAAATACCATCTCAAACCAACTGTTGCACTTGATATTATTTTATTCTGATATTGCAAAATCTCATTATCTTATGTACATCAGTTATATAAAATAATTCCAAAAAACAATTATATTCAAATGTAGATGGATGCACAATTCAAACTAAAACCAAGTGCAAACCACTGACTTGCAAAAAGAAGATATCACCAGGCATGAGCATGTCTTCAGCCCGATAACGAGACATATTTTCAAGCTTAATAACCTCCATAAACTGCTACAAAAAGTAAATTAAATTGACAATCAACAAAGAAATAAAATAAAATAAAATCATGATTTATTTAAGTAATTAAACTTGCCTCTTCATGCTCGATGGTATGAGCCAATGGAAGAATAACCTGCCCACCAAAGCTTCCATTTCTAGCTAATGGTAAGCCACAAGGGCCACCTTTAACCGAAGCAGCCGAGTAACCATCGATACTGCTATCCGCCCATTCCGACCGGTGTTCTCGCAAGAATCTTGTTAGTATTGCAGGAGGCACATTCTGCCATAAAGTTGACTTATGGTCAAATTTATCACTTGTTATATTCAAAAATGGCATTTAACATATAGAGATTTAACTTTGTAATTCAATAGTGACGTAAAATAATCTATAAACATCACAAATGTGTAACGTATTTTTTGTATAGAATACGGTATGTTTGACCAGAAAACTTACTTGTAAAAGCATTGAAGCTTTAGCACATAGCACGGCGTTGCTGATTGATGGAAATCCATCAGCATACATAGGAGCCGCACCCATTACCTTATCAGGAGACGAGTTAACAAGAACGGTTACATCATCAACCCCATCGCTTTCTATCATAGACCAACCTTCATCCGTGAAACCATTAATAGCTTCATTAAAACCTCTGCCAGATAAGCGGTAATCTTTAGCGTTTCATCACACAAACACGGTCTGAAAATTGCTCAAAAGATACGAAATAAAACCTGCTCATTCTTTGACCTAGGGCACGAAGAGCAGCCGGTCGCCTCCCCCAACTAGTGACCATTGGTTGAGAAATTTCTTGTGAAATCTGCCTCAGCTGGCGAAAAGCCTAAGTCAAGAAAAGTAAAGCGTATATTAAAAATATAATTCTTAAAAGCAAAATTAAGAGTAAGTCGAACACTCATAAATTCATTAGTCATACTGCGAGTGTCGTTCGTTGAGCAAGTAACGTTGATGACTCATATAAAGGGCGTAAAACTTCCGGGACGCTTCCCGACTACATGAAAAATGGAGAAAAATAAAGTTAGAGGCTAATACAATATAGCAAAACACGAGTATGTTTTTTGGACTTGAAGGAATTTTTTATTGCCTACCTCTAAGTCAACATGGTCAACTATGTGAATGATAGAGCCACCACCATCACAAGGTCGTATGAGGTACCCACTTGGCAGAATTTTGGCTCTCACAAAATGAGGCACTGGTGGCATAGTAGGGCCATTTTGAGTGTTGTTCAATGATCTTTCACAAACCTTAATATGTTAACATAATTAAAGTCATGGCATTTCCTTCAAAAAGCTAATAAATCACATATTTGAATCACAAGAGTTTGTTTTTGTACCACTAGGCTACCGTCCTCCAAAGCAGATGTATAACGCAGTAACCAGAAGTCACGTGCTGGTGCTAAGGTAGTTGGTGCATACAGCTATAAAAACAAGAACATACATAAGAATTAATCGATCAAAGTTAGCAAAGATTGAGGATTCTATTAGTGCAGCAAAACTTTTACAAATAGTTCCCACTGTATCTGCTAACCTGCATGTAAAGCAGCTCGATGGTTCCATTAGTCCCGGTTGCGAGCACATTGAGAACATCCACAGCTCGGCAATCACGAAACCATGACGGCCGATCTTTGAGGATTTCAGCAACCTATGATTGGATCTTAAATATCAGGATTGCACCATTCCGGTGTGGGATGATGGATTGTTTAATGTCAGCTATAATAAAGTATAGAAATCTCATTGAATACGTGCGCAAAAAACCTGCATGTTTTAAAGGTTCCTAGCAATTATAGGAGGGCAAGAACTTACTCTTGTAGGTTCAAGACCAACAAGACCACATGCACGTGATGCAACACCAGTGCAACCATGAGAAATAGCAATGATTCCATTGGAATCCGGACCAGGCTGCAAAATTGGTTACATAAATAAATTAGGACAAAGAATCAGGATGATCTTAATGGAAAATAATGATGATATTTCATGCTAAAGACAATTTAAGATTACTATAATATATGAAATATTGTGTTTGGTACTCAAACATCTATTTAAATTCCAGTCTGTAAGCCCTTGTCCTTAACTTATATAATTAAGAGACTGATCTATGTGAGATAAGAAACTCGACCAAGAAAAAATATAATGAATTTCAATGTCAAAAAGTGGTAACGGCTTCACATGCAATGAAACTTCTATTTAAATGTACTTAAAAGTGATACATATATGCCCATTTAACTGAACAAGTAATGTGCGTAGATGATTTACATACCAAGTGTCCATCTCTACAGTACCAACTTTGACATAGATAATGAAGAGTATCTCATTTGCAAGATCATGCATAACTAAAAAATAAGTATAGATGAAACAAAAGAGTACAAAATTATTTAACAAAATTTGTTTATTGCCTGGTATATTACTAGGGTTTTCTCAGTAAACAAACAACAAAAGTTTCACCCCCTCAAGTATGGTTTCACGAGTCATTTAGACATTTTTGTGGATCCAAGCATATGGTTCTACAAAGGAATAAATATGTATCAAGTCATATTTGTTGAACTAAGCGAGTAAGCGTTACCAAAACTAAAAAAACAAAGATTTATAGTGAAAACAATGAATTGTTGCCAAAGGTATATTCTTGCTTTTAAAATTGTAAAGATTTAACAGATAAACAATAGAAAAGGGAAAGGAAAGACAAAACTAAAAATATAAATAAACAAATAAATAATATCTAAAAAGGTAGGATGTGGAGGATAGTGACTCAAATGATGAGATTCTAATGTGTAATAGAAGGTTAGCAGGTTTCTTCAGAAAGAATTCTAATTAAATTAAGAGATAATATTGATTAATAGTTAATGGAATGATTAAACACTAATACAATATTCAAAATCACTAATTAAAGTAAGTGGAAAGAACCTTCATCCCAGGCATTTGGACCCACTCCACAGCAGTCCCAGTTGCCTTTGATAAAAACTCTGTTAAAGTCTCCTCTGCAATGGACAAAAGCCTAAAAAACATACAAAAAACACACAATGTCCAAATTTAATATTACATATCATATGTAGTGCTCAATCCAGAACATATACTAATAATTCTTTCTAGTAAATGGGTAAAGTGCATTTACAAACTTACCCTGCAGGACTAGCATCCCTTGGTGGATGTTGAGGACTCAAGTGGTGTTGACCGCTCGTCACTACTGATTCACAACTCGTGTCCGTGGTGACGAGCGCCGTCTGCGTTAACATATGATAATATATCAACATAAGTGATAGGGAAACATTTCACTATAACCTAAACTGACCTTTCGACACTATAGGTCTAGAAATTTTGGAAACTACGAGAAAACTCAATGTATGAAAACACTAAATTCATTTACGTTTTGAGTCTGCTGGCGAAAATAGCCGTTTTCGTACACCAAGTTAGAAACTTGTTTCTGCAACCTATCATTTTCTTCCATTAACAACTTATTCATTGCTGATAACTTCCTGTTCACAGCTTGCAGCCTTGATGCCTCTTTTCTTTGCTTTTCCCTACATCTTTATATACAAAAAACAAGTTCTAGCTAAGAATGCCAGAAAAACATGCTATAAGATTACCACAGAGCTTTTTCTACTCCTGGGGAAATTTGTATAATACATTCAACATGAAAGGGGTGTTTCAAGATCCATAACTAAAAGTGGTAATTAAAAAAAGTATTTCATTAAAAAACCTTGAAAAAGATTACCAGTTAAATCTTTCTAGTCCAGAATGGGATAGTTTCTTTGCATTTGAGATTAAAGGAGTGTTTCAAGATCAAGAACTTCAACTTTTAACTTAAAAAGGTCACAAAAGTTTGATCAAGATTACCACCCCATTCCTGCTGATCTAAAATGTTAATTCTTTTTAATGCATTGAATGTAAAAGTGGTTAAATTAAGATCAAGAACCGAAACTTTTGACTAAAAAAGGTCAAAAAACTTGAAAAATACTACTAGTAGTACCACCCAATTCTATAGGTCCAAAATTTTAAATTTATTATTTAATGCACTTAAAATGAAATAAATTTCAAGATCAAGAACAAATTTTCTGAAAAGAATTTGAAAAGGATTTATCTCCCACTATTCTTTATGAAATTTAACACAAGGGGTGTTTTCAACATCAAAAATTTAGCATTCAAAATCTGAAATTGTACCTTCTGTTCTGAAACCAAACTTTGATCTGTTTAGGCTCAATGTTTGACAGAATTGGGCACTCCCTGATGAGTTGTTGCCGGCGAAGTGAACTTGGTTTTGGGCAATCATGATACAATCTTTCTAAAGCTTCAACTTGTTCAGGTGTGTACCTAACATATTTCCCATTATCCAACCCCATTGGATCCCCTTTGCATGCTGAACTCACCGCCATCATCACTCTAATTCAAAACCCACAAATAATATCTCATAAATTCACAATCTTGACTCACTTTTTCAAATAAAGTCAAGAACTTAATAACCCTAGTATCTAATTTTTATCAAGAATTTGAATTTAGTAAGAAATATTCAAGCTTTTGATGAACCCAGATGGAAAAACAGTTGATTTACAAGACCCAGATAGGATTCCCTCAATTTTAAAGTAACAAAAATTGAGATTCAAGAAAATATATATAAGTTGATCTATATACATACACATACATATTACATATACACAAGAAACATGAGAGCAAAAGGGAAAGAACATGTGTGCACTATTTAATTAATAATTCATTCATTAAATACATAAATTTAGGAAAGTGACAAACACACCTTCTTGTTTTGAAGTGCAACGTTGTCGTTTACCCTTGTTTTTGTCTTCTTTTTTTAGGCAAATAAATTTCCCTCACAACCACGTAGCACCAAGCACGAAATGCATATTTTCCATTATTGGATCACTAAAGATTGTGAATTTCAAGTGACACCCAAGTTGTAATTTTTGCATAAAATGACTCAAAGTATTTTTGGTATATGCTCAAATGACTCCCAAGTATAAGAAATATAAATATAGTGGAAAGAGTGAGAAAGAGGTATGTGAAATGGTGTTAAATTAAAAGAGAAACCCCAAATGGGAGACAATAGGAGACCAATTTGGGATCATCATTCCATTTTATCCTCACTTTGTACCAAACATCAACACAGTTTTAGTTGTAGTGAAAATTGAGACCACTGTTCTCTTACCTTTCTTTCTTATTTAAGATGAGATGATCACACTACGCAAAAAAGCCACCTACTACTATTTTTTTAAGTTAGATGTCCTCGTAGTGGTTTTGGTAATTTTTGAATGAAATAGACAAGTTGAGCCTATTTTAATGAAGAACCATTATGTAATTGTATGGGTTTTTTTAAATCCTTAAGAACTGACGGAGTACTGGTTACTGCTCCGTTCGAGAAGTGTTCGCATCATCATTTTGAATTGTCTCCAAGAAATTTTAGTGTGTAGAGACTAGAGACATTATCTGATTGGTAAATAGTGTTGTCAGTGAAATTTTTTAAAATTCAATGGATAATCAAGATGAACAATTTAAGTAACACGGAGAGTATTAATTAGTTAATGCGATGACATCAATAGTTCACAATCTGGTGCCACTTCAATACTAATTATTTACAACTTAAACATACGAAAACACTTATGTCGATGACTACCCATCGGATGTGTTTGACAACCACTTTTTAGGGGATTATTGAGGATTCTAGGAGCTTGAGATTCTAATTTTAAGAATTTCAATCCCTTATAATTTCACAATCTTTGTTTGGCATCAAAAATAAAATAGGGTTTCTTTGAATGAGAATCCATTCATTTGGAAGCTCCTAAAACTAGCTTCTTCAAAGAATCCTCATCCCCTAATTATAAAATTACAATGTTACCCTTCTTTTCATTATTAAAAAATTAGAGTTGTATAATATCATGTACTTTAATGTCATTTTACATTAATAAGCTCCAGCCCCAGCTAGTTTACCAAACACTTATTAACAAATAATATCTCCAGCTCCAGCCTCAAATAAAAGCTCCAGCTCCAGCTTCTAACCTTCATCTCCAACTCCATCTCCATCTCCATCTCCATATACATCTCAAGCTAGTTTTGCCAAACATACTCATCATTTTTAACTGGAACCCACTATTTCTTATAATTTTCATTTTAATTAATAAAGCATATACATTTATAAATAAATATCGTATAATAGATGTTACACTAGTTAAAACAATCGTGACATTGTTAAAAATGTACCTCATTTTCAATAAATGTTACCGGCGAGTAATAATTCAATTAATTTTCAAATTCATCAACCACAAATTCAGAGCTTCATCTTGGATGAGGTCGTTGAACACATCCATGAGTTAAGATCATTGATGTCATTGTCCGATTCTACAACAATGAAATTAGCAAGCCAAATTCACATATCATATGAGGTGATCACTTCAAGCATAATCGTTGTATATCCTTGATCACCCCTTGTGTATAGATCTTTCACATATCAAAGGATCCAAGACATGCGTTTTATGCCAATTGGTGTATGACATATCTAAAAGGTTAAACTAAGTATACTTCTACGGTTGTTTTTATTTTTTCTTATTCTTAAATTAAAGATGAGTTCTGATAATGAGTACCCTAGTGACACTTGTTAAGGTTTCAAAAATTATGTTCAAACCATTAAAAAAACATCAACATTTCTTATACGAGTATATCAACATTCATTACATTAATTATGGAGTATATGCAATATAAGCATTAAAGGTAATGATTTGAACATAATTTAAGAAACCTTAAAAAGTGCCCAAAGGATGCTCATACTCAAAATTTAAAAGAAAAAATAAATGTAAAGTGATCTTTGATAGGTTTCTGAGAGTGAGAAGAGATACATTCGTTATTTGAGAAACAATTTTTTTTACATGTAATTATAAAAACTTATTTAAAAATGAGTGATAATTTTTACACTATCAATATTTAGCCATACACCATTAATTATGCTTTAAAGTGATGCACGGTACAACAAATGATGAATAATGAGTGATGTATGACTAAATATGACGGTGTACAAGTCACCGCCCTTTATAAATAAGAAGTTGAGAGGTCGGAGTGTCAAATTCTACGTTTCGTTAAGTTGTTTTTCTAGTGTTCGTTGAAATTTGAGGTTCTTCTTGTTCTTGTACTCCCACATATCTAACACTTTTTAACATTGCTTATGAAAGTAATTTGCCGCTAGAATATGTTATTAATTGCACCACATAAATTTATTTTGAATGATAATATGTATCCGTGTTTCAGTGTTTGAGAGAACGATATCTATATATATTGATATTTGATAGTATAAGCCTTAAGTACGTTTAGTACTGTAATAACTAATAAAAATAACAATGCCGATAAATAAAAATGTACGTTTTGTATGGTTTTTTACTTTCTGTAATTTTATCAATAAAGAATAAAGAATAATAATGATACAAAAAACTAACCATAATAATGTCTAATCAATAAAAATAGGGTTTATTGTTTCAAAGTGTATTATATTTTATATCGTTTACTATACTATGGGATGTACCGTTCAAAACTTTTATTGTATGTTGTGAACTTGTCAATTTCGTTTATTATATGTACGCTTTTTATTTTTTGACATTCTATTGTATGTTTTCTCACACATAGAAATAATATAATATCAAAAGGAAAAAGTATACATATAATAAACGAATTGACAAACTCAACATATACAATAAAACAAATGAGACTTCATGTCATACAATAGTAAAAGAATCAAAGTATAAAACCATACAAATAAAAAGAAGAAAATATAATCATCACAAATAGCATCACTTCGACGTCATATTTTGTAGTAGCTGTTTTTGCATGTCAACACACTCTAATACTCTATCATGTTCACATGACCCATCCATTGCAACACTTTGTTCGTAAATTTAAAAACTAAAAAGTGATATAAGTATATAATTTGCTCGTACGTTCTTACTATCAGAAAAGTTATATACGTTGGATTTTATTATAAATATAGATATATACATTTTCAATTAATAAATGATATTATGTAGGATAGCATAATATAATTTACTAATTTCATCTAATGATTTTAGACTTGCAGTAATATATTGTTTGATTTGATCATTGCTACTACTAAAACCTTGAGTTGTATATTTGAAAATGATCCGTGAATGATTATTCAATTTGCTGGAAAGAAAAAAAAAATTTAGTTTGAAATTGGAAGAGGGTCAGTTGCATTTTGGTTAGTTGCATTTTGATAGAAATGAGATGTATGTGATCTCATATACTCCGTATTAATTTATGTGATCAACGACTCAGATTCATAACTCTTAATTTTACGTAAAATGCAATGTATTGAAGATGCAGTGAATTTGGGTTGTTGATCACATGAATTAACATCTGAGATCGCATACATCTCATTCCCGTCAAAATGTAGTCGTCCCTCGTAACCTTACTCGAAAAATAATATATATATATATATATATATATAAATATATAAAACAAAGATTTTTTCTTAATTTTTAGAAATGTCACATCATAACATTTCCTTTTCTTTAGAGTCTCTTAACTTGCCACATCATCATATTATTTTTTCCTTAAAACCTTAATTAGTAATTACTAAGACTATCATTTATCAATTATACTTTATTATAATAGCCTTTAAAAATCTATATTATATTTAATATACAATAATTTTTACCTACATAAAAAAAGATTCATTTTCTAATACATATCTTATCCATTACAATTAACAATTATCATCATCAACTACCATATTTTAAGAAAATTAGTTTTAACAAAGATATTTGAAATTGATTATTATCTGTACATTTAAATATATATATATATATATTACTATTGAAGTTCAGTAATAAATTTTAAAATTTCAACAATATTAAGATCGGGTTGAAAATCTAAAAAAGACATATGATTAATTTTTATTTTTTTAATTACCTTGCATTGCATAGGCTCAATAAATATATTAAAACTTAACATAATAACTTACAAATTAATTTAATTGTATTATGTATTCAAACTTAAACATAATAACATACAAACTAATTTAATGGTATTATATACATGGTCGTGCATCGCACGAGCTCAATGCTTAATTTTTATATATATAATAACGTATTATCTTAGCTAATGATTACGTGTTATTAATTTACAAAATCTTGAACATTGTTTGCAAAGAAGTTTGATTTATAACTTTATGCTGAAAAGTAAATGAATGATATATATGAAAAATATTGAAGTAAACGTAAAGTAATTGGTCAACACCATAAATTAATTGTGCTATCGATAACACTGATTATATGCCTATTAATATATTCGGCTACTTACAAATTACTATATAAGTATATAACCGCACTTTTCAAACTGTCGTGCATCATACGAGCTCAATGTCTAGTGTGTGTATATATATAGGGTTGGGTTCTTGTGAGAACAAGGGAATTCCGTGAGAACAAATCTTAGCCATTCATTCTTTGATCAAAAAAAATAATTTTGGAGATGACACTTTTGTAAATAATTTGAAGTTTGATTTTGAAGGGTTCACATCACCTTTGCTCATGTGAAGATTTTTTTTTTAGTTTCACATCATTTTGATCATGTGAAGCTTTTTGTTTTTTAGCTTCACATCATTTTGCTCATGTGAAACTTTTTATTTTTAGCTTCACATCATTTTGCTCATGTGAAGTTTTTTTTTAGCTTCACATCATTTTGCTCATGTGATTTTTTTCTTTTAGCTTCACATCATTTTGGTGAGGTTAAGTTTATTATTTTTTCTTAACATAATATTAAGATGCTATAAATTTTTATTTTTATAGGTTCACATAATTTTAATGAGATTAAGTAAAAAAATTTTTTTGTTAACATTAGTTTTTGGAGAGATTAATGTTTATACATATCAATTCACTATTTCAAACATATCAATTAATTTTTATTTTTATAGGTTTACATAGTTTTAATGAGATTAAGTAAATTTTTGTGTGTGTTAACATTAGTTTTTGAAGAGATTAATGTTTATACATATCAATTCACTATTTCAAACATTGTTGTTAATTAAAATTAAATAAAAAAAATTTCACCATGTTAAAACTATTGTGAAGCAAATAAAATTAAACTTCATCTAACAATCCTTATGTGAACTCTTCAAAATCAAACTTCAAAGTATTTACAAAAGTGTCACATTCAAATCAGGTTTTTTGATTAAAAAATAGATGACTAAGATGTGTTCTCACCGTTATCACAGAATCTTCTTGTTCTCACGTGATCCCTAAGTCTATATATTTAAAAGTCATGATCAAGTTCACCGTATAACTTTGAGATACAAGATTGTTTCATTACATACTCCGTATTTAAGATTATTGTGAAACTGCCGACCAAAGGATAAAAACTTATATTACGTAGGTAAATTTCCCTTTCCTTTAAAAAAACATACACATGCTTTATTAGAAGGGGTTAAAATAATGTAAATCTTTAAAGTATTTGTCAAGTATGTTGAAATTTACACGCGAATTAAAAAAAAAAAAATTAAGTAATGGCAGACCAACATGAGTGCCCTTTTTCCAAGTCTTGCAATGTAAGCACTCAAACTCACTTTTCAAATTAGTCTCTAAATGATAACAAAATAAAAATTAATTATATATGTTTGTAATAATAAAATATAATATATAATTTATGTACACGATATTATGAGGATTAAATAAATTGTTCATACGTCATATATTATTATGGATGCACTATTGTTTAAATTACTCTCATAATAATTATTGTAAAGTTAAAATAGTTGTTAGTTTGTTACTACTCCGTATCTCTTTTCTAATGCTTATATAAACTTTCTTTGAATTTTGATATATAATAAGTTACTAATAATGTACTTCATTCCTTCCGGTTTTATTTTCCACGTTCTCTTTTTCAGATATCCCAAAATAATTATTCACTTTCAAATTCAATCAATCAAAAAGTATTCTAGTCGAGAAACGGAAGATTTTAGTCGAGAAACGGAAGAATGGTGAATACTTTTGTAAAATTGTGTATAAATTTGTAGTAATAAATTAAAATGAATGAAGTATCATGATGCATCGATGCCCACTTAATTAACACCCACTTTCACATAAGAGTAGGATAAAAGCAATTTTTATGGTAAGGAAAGTAAAAAGGGGATTAAAAGCGTTTACTCAACATGTAAAAGGATTATATTGTGAGTACCTTTTTGTTTTTAATTAGCCATGAGATGTGCAACAACATAAACAAAATTGTGTAGCATATTCAAATGTCAACTACCCAAATAAACATAATATTTTTAATTTTAAACATATTTCATTTATATAACTATTAAAAATCATGTAGAGCTTTTTTCTTCTAATTAAGCCAATTAAAGACCTTCATATCAAAAACACAAAAACTTAACCCATTAAAAAGGAAGAAAAAAGGTTTATTTTACCAACCCTCTACCATTATAAATAAACATTAAACAATCCTTTATACGTGTGTATCGGTTTTTATATATATATATATATATATATATATATATATATATATATATATATATATAGGGTAAGGTTCCAATGAGAACACTTCAAAAATAAGAACGGTAAGAATACTTCATAAATGCACAATTAGCTAACAAAATCATTAGATTCATACTCATAAATCTCAAATATGTGTAGAAAAATTTATTAGAATAGATGCGAACTTTCGGAAATACACAAAAATCAAAAAAATGATTGATGCATAATTATAGAGATAATTGTGCATCAATCGTTTTTTTCGCTTTTTGTGCATTTTTAGAAGTGTGCATTTGTTTTTCTTTGCATATTTGAGATGTATAACTGTGAATACAATGATTTTTGTTGGCTAGTTGTGCATTTATGAGGTGTTCTCACCGTTCTTATTTTTGAAGTGTTCTCATTTGATCCAAACTATATATATATATATATATATGTGTGTGTGTGTGTGAGAGAGAGAGAGAGATTAACTTAAAAAAATGAGGTATTGTTGATGACAGTCTTAAGGACTGTTAATAATATGCATTAATGGTTTCACTTCAATTGACATCTATGCGGTCAACTAAAATTCAGAGGATCGATAAGTTTTCTATGCCATCTATGCAAGTATTAATGCATGTCCTAAAGCCTTATTGACAAACCTTAAGATTGTTGTCATCATTTTCTTAGGGGAAAAATAAAGCTTATATATCCAGCTTTCGGAAGCTCAGAACAAAAAAAGATTAATTGTCGAAACAAAACCTTATATCTAGTTATATAATCTTTTGTATATGTACACACATACACAAAGATACATTTTAAAGTGGTTCTGAGCAATCGATCACCGAGAGTGTGACTACATATATTTTGTAAATTAGTGACAAAATTCTTGATGAAGGATTATTGATGGTGAGTAAATTGATGACAAGGAAAGAAGTGAAGAAAGTGGTTTGACTTATGTCTGAAATAGGGTTGACTAGCATGTAGTAGTGGTGTATGGCGTGCGCTTTACGTGAGAGACAGTCACGCAGGCTCGGCTCTGCACACCCATATCTTTCTTTGCTCGACTGGACCCCACACGCGTGACTCACATACACGGACACCGATTCACTTTTCATCTTTCTATTTGTTTTATTATTTAAAAATAAATAATAATTACGACTTGGGTATTATTGTTAAATAAAGTTTACATTGACAGGCTTCAAGATTCAAATCAGACCTACAAATTTATCTAGATTTTTAATTAGGTTATTTACACTAGAATAAGTAGATTAATCATACTCAATATGGTACAAAGTTTATAGGTGTCATCAGTTTGTTTTAACAACATATATTTTCGTGTACGAACTTGTAAGTTTTATGTCGGTCAGTTATAATATAAATGTATTACATGTAGAGTTTTATACAACTTTAGTGTCTAGATCGAAATATTATCACTTTAGATATTTGATTTATAGAAGATTGGCCTAGCGGTATTGACGTCTCCAAACAAGAAGTTAGAGGGTTCAAGTATAAGCGTGGATAAATGTATATATTCATGAGAAAAATATAAATATTCATGTTGGGTGTGAGTAATTATGTGATCATGTCATGGCCCAGGAAAAAAAACATGTAATAATTAGGGAAGAGTTACTGGGCAAGTCCATGAATCAATGAAAATCACCTAAACATATTATGATTTTCACAACAACAAAAAGGAACTAGAAAAACTTCAGCTATCTATTCTAGCTGATTAAATACAACCTAGGCCCATAGAACTTTCATCACCATCGCGTTTTCATTTTAGTTAACATTAATTAATCAAAACTGTAAATTTGTAAACATGTAATACAACTCAAAATTTCACTATAAAGTTACAACAGACTTGCTGAAACTACATTCTGATCAAGAGTCCATAAACTTACTATATAACTTTTGAAAGAGTATGTAATTACTTGAGGTAAATCTTGCTAACAAAATTACACACCTATTTGCTGCTAACATAATCAAGCAGGTGTTTGTCAAGTTCAAAATGTTGGCAAAGACGTTTCTGTAAACAAAAAACATTATGAGAAGAATGAATATATATATATATATATAGACACGACCATTTCAACCCGTTAACTAAAAAAAGGGTTGATTCAGGTAATCTTCTATTTCCAACAGTTTAAATAAACACAAAAATAGTAAACAATTAGCTAACATGGATTGGGCCAAATGGGTTGAAAGTCACTCCGAGTGTGTGTTTTTAGTGCTTACAAGCCCTAGAATCATTTTATTCAAACAGTTGGATTATTATCTTGGTAACACAGTTTTTTGTATTGACATTAACATATTAGTTATTACTATACTATAAAGATTTAAAAGTGAACCAAAAAATGTTTTAATGGGTCAACCCCCGACCCAAAACTTGTTACTTAGAAACTTAAAATATATGGAAGTCATGAAATACCTTGGTTATATCTATAGCTTTGGTTACGGAATGGATTTCAGGAAAACGGGAAACCTCTTCGTTATAATCAAATAAGATATAAGTTGGGAGTTGATCAGGCATTCCTGTACATTCAATGTGAACAATCAGATAAGGAGAAACGGATTCAACATACGGGATGATGACCGATACGTACCAAGAGAGATTCCAAATCTGGCAGCAGTATTCGGGAAAAGGCCAAGATCAACTACTCCAAAAGATATATGTTTGTTTGAGAAGCTGTTGCAAGAAAAAAGCATACGATCATAATCATATACTCTTGTATATAAATACATCTTTTCGTTTATGATCAAGGTTAGATACTCACGTAATGGAGAGTTCAGGGAGAACTCGGCTGGTGCGAATGCAGGTAGATGAAAATGAAGAGCGAAATTCTACCTGTCAAAAAGGCAGATCAACGGTTCAGATAGTGTAAGGATATCACTCGTGTATCAACACAATCATGAGCCTAACCAGCCAAAATCTTGATGTGCCACCTTCGGTCAATAAAGCTTCCAATTGCAGGGGTGTTAATTGTGCTGCAGAGCCTAAAATTACATTATTGGAGAGCTTTAAATAAAAATATGCAAAGTAAACCAATATTCACTGCATACCTAGACCCATGTACGCAGGTTGTTGTGTAAAGAGATATATAACTGTCATAAAACCACGCAGATAACAAAGTATCAAGTTTCCGATATTTCTGATTATCAACCATCAGAGAATCTAATAATGAAACCTTATAGACGATAACAATGAAGTATATATGATACAAAAAGTATCAAGTAGAACGGAATTCATCATGCTAGCAACATATAAGTTCTAAAATCATCACTTAGTGCAATATAAGTTATCTGTCAAACTCAATTAGGAGTTCGAAAAACGATATTTGAGAAATAAGCCTACCTAAGAAGGTAAACATGAACCAGAGTGCCAGGTGATGATCCACGATTAGAGAAATGCAAACAAGAAAAACCTGGAAAAGTAGATCTGCAACTAATGAGCTCAAACTTAGTAACATCATTATTACAATTACAATTTTATATGTAAAAGAAACCTACTAACAAAAAAAGACTACTAGAAAGTATGACAAGGACCAAAATCCCTGAACTTAAGAGCACATACGTAGAATTTAGTCTTTCCTAATAACATTATAATCTTCAAAGATCATTAATTTAGGGCACTAGGATGTTTAGCAACCCATCTCAAATGTGTTAGCCAGTGACTAACTGAATCTGTGTTGGTGATAGAAAATAATAGCATATTGTTCTAATTTTCCCTTCATCTAGCTCACACTCCTTAGAATCCAAGACAAAGTGAACAGCCAAAATATCTTCTAATGTTCCATTTGTATGACTACATGTTTCTTCGGAGACTCTTTTTTGGCAGAGCACAAACGGTAAAAACTGCACTATCAAAATTGCTCGCCACCTGACACAAACCAGTGTCTTGTGCACTTCAAAGTCTGTATAAAAAATTTCAAGACCAGATTTTCTACGATATCTTTGGCTTCATGAACAACTAATCATTAGAATAGTTTAGATAATTAATGAGCACTCAAAAACAATACAAGATTTCTGAATATCACACAGTTGTGCATCAAATTCTCATAAGTTATTAAATAGATACGAAAACTCGAAAGAAACTATAAACAAGAAAGATTAATACAACGACCACCTTAGCATATAATAGCATATCTGCAACAACACCGTCCCAAGTTTCTTCATTGACCATCTGCATCAAGCAAAAGAGTCAATTAAAAACCTTTTAATTAAATTTCCTTAATTATCAGTCAGAAATAGAGCATCATTTATTCGTGCATCACTTATCAGTAAAACCTACAGGCACCAAAGTTCTGAGTATCATTTGCATTTAAAGAAGGAAAAAATCAATATAACAACAGCATATATAAATCAATAATTTCAGATACATTACACTTGTAAGCTACATTTCCCCAAATCTATCATACATACAAACTCATATAATCGAATATTAGGGCTAAACAGTTCAACAACTTCATAATAACAGCAATTCAGATACTATAATCAAAACTATATACCTTAATAACAGCTAATGTGACAAAAGCAATCAGCGCTTGAAGTTCCTGTAATCAATCAAAACATTTACAGATCCATCAACAAACAAACTAACAACAAAATCAATCATGTATGTGATATAGATAGAGAAAAATGATAATGATTACACGGTGGATTAGGTTATCGGAGAATTGAGGAGAGATTAATTGAGAAGTGGAGAATCGAATGGAGAAATACGCGAAAAAGGTAAGGAAATGGAAGAGAAAATAGGGTTCGGAAACAATGGAGAATAAAATGTTGATTGTTATATCGTAATACTGAGTTGGATCTGTATCGTTTTCATTGTTTTTTGCTTTCTTCTCCACCATGATTTTTAGGGTTTTTTAGGATTCAGATGTTAATTGATTGAAAATGTTAGCCGGAATCGGAATTTTTGGTTACAATCGCCTGTGTTTGCAGATCACTACTACTAGTCTACTACAAATCTACAAAATCGAACACGCTATTAAGATATGAAAATTACTAAAATACCCCTCTCACATCGTTTAATAGGAAAAGGAAAAGTGAGGAGGCAATGTCTAACCCATTGTAGCCCTCCACATAAGCACATCGTGTAACTCAGCGTAAGGGTCTGTACAAACGCATCTTAACACCCTAAAATGAGACCCACCACTATTTCTTTTAAAAAACGCTGCACTTTAATTCTACATATATATTTTATTGTGCATATACAATAATGTAATTATATTGACTACAAAATGGGTATGTTTGACACAACTAGCTAATAGATGGAGTGTGTAGCTGAAGCTAGTAGCTTGTGGTTGTTAGTTTTTGGTAATATTTGTGTTTGACAAAGTTACTGGAGTTTGTAGCTTATGAATGTAAAATGACATAAAAGAACAAATATATTAATTTTAAAAGATGATATATAATTACATGGAGGGTATTTATGGAAACCATATGCTACTCAAAATTTTGGAAGCCAAACAGAGCTTATGAAACCATAAGCTTCAAGCTCTCATAAGCTCTTAAAACGAGCGTGCCAAACATAATATGCTTATTATATATATATATATATATATATATATATATATATATATATATATATATACTTTGTTACTTGCTGTAGTATTTAATTATTTATCACTCCGTCTATACATATTTAATACCTACAATGAAATTTCTAATATTTTTTTAAAAATATAAAATTTTAGACTAATACAATACTATTATAGTATAATATAATAATATATTTTATATAATATTTAAATGTTTATAAATATTATGGATTTATATTTATAGAGTTTTAGTAAAAAATAACAAATATGGTACAATGAGGTGGCAGTCCAATGAATTGGTAAAGTTTAATGCATTGTAAAATTTTTCTTAGAAATATGAAATGCTGATGTGTCAATGACGTGACAATGCATTAGACTATAGGTAGTCTAATGCATTGAAGATGCTCTTACACTCCATCAACTTCGGGGGTTTTTCTTTTAGAATGTTAGATTGATGTTAAATATTGCGTTATATGTATGCTATCTAATAATCCTGTATATAGCTTGGAATGAAATGTAGCATACGTTAGAGTTTAGACCACTTAAAAGGACTGCAATCGGCTAAGGTTTAGCGACGTAAGTAAGCTTTTGAACATGTCAAAATGGAAAGAGAAAAAAATGGATATGTGTGCCCATGGGTCGGACAATGGAGGATCGATAGCGATATAATATATTCGATCAGAATTGGGAGACAAATACAAATTTAAAGAGAGTTTTGATACTATGAGTCTATGACAGACCACATAGAAAACACACTATGTAAGCATTCCATTATGTTTACATGGTTTATAGAAATAAATAAGGGATCATATGCTACACAAAAGAAACAATATATACTAAAACTATAGTCTCTAATCAACACTGATTTTTGTGTACGTATTATATGTGTGGAGACGATGATAATATGATATAATACTGTAGTTATGTGAGTTGTATTTGTTAACATGGATTACTTGTGTTTAGTTAAAGCTAAATCAAATTTCATATGCAACTTTTCTATTAATTTGAGCTCTTTACGAATGCCAGTTACTGATCTTAGGTCACAATTTAGTTGGGTTTTGTCAAGAGAAGAGGTTTAGACAAGTAATTCCCATAGGAACGCGTAAAGTTCACATTTGTGCTGATGAGTGATGACTATAGCACTTTAGAGTGATTACTGACATGAAAACATGTACATAAAGATTATAATAACGTTAGTATTCTATGATCACTCACTATAATTTTTGTAAGCACAATATTCTTCTTGTTGTATTGCAGTTTATGACTCTAACATCACTGTTTAATTGTCCATATTTTCGTTACACAATTTCTCATAGAAGATTTGGTTTATAATTATTATTTCTTTCTCGTCATTGTATTATTGAGACATAGTTTGTGACAACAGATCTAGTTTTAAATAGAACTGATGTAATTGTTGTCATGTTTGTACATTGGTTTAGATTTGTAAAGAAATATTTGTTTTGTTATTAATATTCGTTAAATATATTAGTATATTAAAGTGTTAGACGAATATCGAAAATGAAATAAATATGCATAGCGAGTCGAGATCTCAAGTCGCAGGGCATTGCGATGCGAGATGAGATCTGAACTCGCAGAGGTTAGCAGCGAAGCGAAGTCAACTGGGCTTGGGCTTGTGTGCGAATCGAACTGGACTCGCAGGCCCAGTGGCTGCGAGTTGATCAAGGTATATATGTTCGATTCGGTTTAACCTAAACATAACTTTTGCCATTCGATTATTTGATCATACGAATTGAATAATCCAGAGAAAACATTCTAAAGGCTAGGCTTTGACGTTTTATCGTCTAAAGCTAAGTGTTAGTAAAAACAAAATGCAAACTTATTCGTTATAGTAAGATAACGTTGTATTAAGGGATTCCACACCTTAATACTACAGATAACGAAGTTATAAATCCTAGAATTAGGGACTTACATGTATCACTTACAAAACATAAGGTTGTGTTTGGATGTAGAAAAATAGAGGAGTTTTCCAGAATTTTTTTCTAAGAAAATTGAAAAAGGGGAAAATTTGTTTAAAATTGGGTTTTTCCATAAAAGTTTTCTTAGAAAATAGAAAACTCAATTTTCTATGTTATAAGGGGGTGGTGGAAAACCATGATTTTCACTTTTCCATTTTTTCCTTTATAACACCACCCCCACTTTTCTAAAATTTTCCAAACCCTTCTAACCTTAACTAGTTTTCCAAAATAGAAAATACAACAACATTTGAACATATTTTCTAAAATTTAACCATTTTTTTAGAAAATGAAAACTCTTTTCATTTCTTAGAAAATTAGAGATCGAAAATTGTGGAAAATTTTCTACAACTAAACGCAACCTAAGTAGTTCATACTTATAGTCTCCAACGAACCATTTTAAAATCTTTAAATTCAATTATACTTTATTTTTGGACTTTTGGATTTGTACTTTTGTAGTAGCAAAATTTACTAGTTGCTTTTGGACTTGTAGTATACAAATACAAGTATACAACTCTATCTCGAAAATTTACTTAGGCCCAATGCGTTCCCGTTGGGCTTTTTACAATCTTAAAACTACCATACTACGAGACTAATTACTAAATACTTCAAAGGCCCAATATGCATGTTTCATCCTTAAAACGGACTTCGAAGGCCCAACTTGCAAGTTCGCTAAAACTTGAAATGGGCTCTTTATTTACCAATAAAAAAGAACCGAAAAAAGGTACTAACATTTCTATATCATTAAAAAAAAGATTCATCATATCACTAACTCGTAATTTATGATACACGACAAATGATTTATTCACACAAAATTTACAAAAAAAAAATTTCACCGAATGATATGGTCCAATAAGAAGAAGAGAGAGAAATGGGAGAGAGAATCAACAAGTGAATTGATAGGTACATTTATCATGTCACATCATTTTATGAAAATATGTTTGTAAATTCTCTGTGATGTAGCATTCCTCGTGATACAAAATGCATATAAATAAAATTTTGAGAATATATAATAACATGATATTCCAAACGAAAAGCAAAAGAAAAGAAGTCCCCCCGACTCCCACGTGAGTTGCGGCCAGGAAATGAACACAAGTCACGTGACAAGGTAAAGACACATGCTTTCACGTTCATTCATCATAAAGAAAGAAAGAAAAAACTCTATAAAACGTAAGGAAGAAAACATCTACTGTATTTATCACCAAAAATATGATATCTGCGTATAACTAAAAAGATAATATAGATATTAGAATGATCCAATCCTTGACCACCACGTGTCACTATCCCACCGTCGGCTTTGGCTTTAAATAAAACCAACCGGGAATACTCACATGCTAACCTGACACGCACCTCAACCCCATTCTCACGTGCTCTCTGCTCCTAAATATAAGTATCTTTCTCTCATGACCAAAATTATGATCCAAAAAAGAAACATTATTTACTAGATTTTACACTAGTGAGCGTAGCTAAATTATCTTATAAACAAACATCACTAATCTCCGTTATAAACCCTTCCAATAATTTGTGTGATTCGGTCTCATTTGATAGTTAATCGTATAATTTTGGTAACATAAACTGTAATTTTATGAAATATTGGAACAGGTATACAACTAAACTGTAACAGTTTAATACTTGATATAAGATGTAAACAGCTATCAGTATTATGGATTATTAACGTTTTATGAGAATCAAAAGCTTGGTTAATAAATTTAAGGATGTAAGTAGAGTCCACGATACGAGTAGCCATAAGCCAATGATGAGGAGGTTCAGTTGTACGATATGATCATACCTTGGGATTGGTTACTTCATCCATCCATCCATCAAAATATAGGACCCATTTCATTATTTCCTATATTAATTCGTTTGTCATTTTTAATTTATTTCTATTTATTCATATAGGTGAAGGATTTGAGAAAAAGATCTTAAACAAAGAGAGGAATGAGCATCATAGGTTTACTGTACAAACCCAAAGCAAGAAACTTATGTACTTTACATACTTATAATCGTGCACCAAATGTTTAATTATATAATTTATATATATAAGAGTGTAAATCAAATATAAAAACATAAAAAATTTTCTTCCTTATTCAAGCTAAAACATGCATGCACAAACATATATGTTTACCTGATTTTAAAACATATAATAGTTTAAAAATATAATAAAACACTTTTTTATTTTATTTAAGTGATGTATTTTTTAATGGAATAATTTAAAAATAGTTGCATGTTTTTAGGTGTCCACCCATGCTCCCTTTGAAACGCAATTAAATTCTCTCATTTTCTCACCACCCCTCACTTCTCTCCCTCATTCAACACTCCACTTATCACACACTCTTCACAATTCCTACGTAAACATATTAATAAGTCCCAAATAATTCATAACGTACAAAAATATCACAATTAATGGAAACCTTCAAAGAATCAACATACACTGATCATCATGTTAATGATAACCAACCCGAAAAACACCACTTATTAGACACTAAAAGCGACCATTTCGTCGTTGATGATCTCCTTGTTTTCCCTACCGATGATGCGGCGGTGGAAGACGACGACACCTATGTGGCGGACGTGTCTACAGAGTCTTCCACCGCTGTTGACAGTTGCAACTCATCCGCCACCGGTGATGAGGGTTGCCGGAGCTTCGTTGATACTCAACTATCTAACTTATATGTTCCGGTAATTTCTTGATATTAATTTTTATTCTTGCAAAGTAATTGTACATGTAATAAAAACAATAAATAACTGAACAAATAAATTTGTATGTTTTACCTTATTTCGTATCTCAATAAGTATTCTCAACGAAATTCGCTTTTATCAAAATTTATAATTATTACTAAAAGTAAAAATAGGTAAATTATGCTTTGAATATAATGGTGACTATTATAGTCTACGTGACACTGTTTATAAAATATCTTGATACTTTTTAAGAATAAATACCTAACTGTATGAAATGACACCAGCTAGTTAGAATATATTGGGGTTTTCTATAATCATTTTTACACTTTAAAATTCATTATAAGGTTTATTTCTTGTTTTTCCGGGTAAATTAAAGGAGTCATACCCGATATATAGTTTATATGTGGTTTCATTTTTACCATTTCCTGTTTTTGAAAAGTATATATAATATATACTGTAATAATTAAATTATATTTTTATTAAAGTTAGACAAGTCTCTCATTGATAACTACTTTTTTTTAGAGATCATCATTCTAACATGTAAATATATTTATTTTATTTATATATAGAATGATGATGTAGCTGAATTCGAATGGCTATCTAATTTTATGGAGGAATCATTCTCCAACGAAGACTTGCAAAAGCTTCAATTAATCTCCGGAGTCAAAGGTTCATCAAAGTATGGATGTGAGACGACGATTCAAGGGACGTTTAACATCGATATGGCCATCCCTGGAAAGGCACGTACTAAACGCTCTCGTGCTGTATCGTGCAACTGGGCCTCTCAACTTCTCGTTAAGTCCCCAATCGGCGAAATGGAGTCTAATATTCCCTCAAACTCGATAATTAGCAAGAAGAAGTTGAAGGTTAACGAGTTTGATGATAAATTACGTAGAAATGATGATGGACGGAAATGTCTTCATTGTGCCACTGATAAGACTCCTCAGTGGCGCAGTGGGCCGATGGGCCCTAAGACATTGTGTAATGCTTGTGGGGTCCGTTACAAGTCTGGTCGACTTGTGCCTGAGTATCGACCAGCTGCAAGCCCCACGTTTGTTCTTACCAAACACTCCAATTCCCATAGGAAGGTGCTTGAGCTACAAAGACAAAAATCGCAACACCATCATCAACAACAACGGTTTTTGAATCACCAAAATGTCATGTTACAAACGTCCAACCACGACGATTACTTGATTCACCAGCATATGAATCACGATTATCGGCAACTCATTTGACATGCCTCTTGTGGGATATAGAAAATCATAATAGTCGACACTCGTAGCTCTCGAAAATGAGTTAGCTAGATTCTTTTACGTAAATTTCAAATTTAGTTCATGTGTCAAGTAATGGAATTTTGTAGTTTTATTAAACGATAATTGTAGACGATTGCGTTGTTTTTCAATCGCAACTTCAAAAAAACATATTATTTCATGTTGTTTTTCGGTTTCTATTTGCTCTAAAAAGTTGGATGCTTACTACATCATCAGTTTATCAGGTATACAACATCACATATATATATAGTATTTTTTTTTAATCATAACTAATACCGCACCTCGAACTCATGATCTTTAGAGTGCTGAAACCGACAAGTCACGAAAGGGTTGGTAATTGTCTTTATTTATTAACCGTACATATTAAGATTGTCAAGATCGGGATCCTACGTATGATCGTTTTTGCCTTTGCAAGATCGGGATCGTACATCCTTCCAAAATATGATTTTTTATACAAAG
This sequence comes from Pseudognaphalium luteoalbum, assembly GCA_963422505.1. Taxonomy (NCBI): domain Eukaryota; kingdom Viridiplantae; phylum Streptophyta; class Magnoliopsida; order Asterales; family Asteraceae; genus Pseudognaphalium; species Pseudognaphalium luteoalbum. The sequence goes on from OY730192.1 coordinate 18,672,710, forward strand.
ATATCTAAATTCTTGTAGAAAACTGATATTAGAGAAATTAATCTAACACTCAAATTTTTATCACAGTGAAGCGATGCAATCTGTCAACATATATTTCTCGAACGATAAACATACTAAAACAAAATATAACGGCATAGTACAATTGCACCTTGATAGCATATTACAAATGAAAAATTATAATCGTCGTTTTAGATGTTATAGACTTTTTCTTAGGTTATTTTGATAATAAATGGAAAATTGAACTTGAAAACAAATGTATGTCAAGTTTTGAGATAGGATTTGGACTACTTATAGGCCTTACAAATCTAATTGTAAAAAAAAAATAAAAAAAAATTAGCCCATTTGTAGGATCAGATCGTTCAACAATCCTACGATCTTACGATCGATCCTACGATCCTGCTCCAATCCTACCTCCTGACTGATCCTACTCCGATCTTGCACGTTTTTCCTTGGTAGGATCGTACCATCGTACGATCCTACGATCAGGATCGCGATCTTGACAACCTTGTCTACATATTATTTTGAGTTATGTAGAACTTTGAAATAATAAATAAATAAATAAAATAAAAATATCTACTAATAAACACAAAAATCAAGAATTTGAAGTTTATAAAACCGCATGGTGATATTTGCATAGCAATGTATGTAACGGCGACGCTATTCCACTAGTTACTCGTTAGATAAAAAATCAAAGGTAGGAATGACTTTAAAAAGGAAAAGAAAAATATTGGTATAATATATTAATCAATCAAATAATAATAATAATATATACGAGATATAAAATCTATTGTAGCTCACTAGCTCAGATCGAGACCAATACATGTGCACTTGTTCGATTAGGCAGAGAGAAAGTAATATTACATAAAATGTAACTGAAGATATTAAATCAGAAGATATTCATGTGATCATGTGCCTTCATCAATGTCAAGATGAACTCCAATTATTTTTATTAACGTCAGTTATGAATTTTTTATTTTTTTATTATTATAATAACGTAAAATAAAATATTTAATTGTTTTCACTGTACGAGCCTCAAAAGGTCACCATTAATTTGGTTTAGCTAGTGAATTTGTTTACCTAACATAATTACATAAACAATGTTGCAAAATAATTGATATATTTTCTATAAGGTTAAGTTTGATTCGTATAATTTAACCCAATTGAGTGAAATTGAAATTTCAATTACATTTTGTGGAGGTGTTTAATTCACGATTGAGAATTTGGAAGTCTTACCTTTACTCAAAAGAATTCACATTCCATGAAGAATATTTGACGAATCAAAGACTCGACTCTAAAAGAAATGATAGTAGTTCCATTATTTAAATTTATGTGCACTTTTATAAGATTGGGTGACCATTTAAAAAGCCTGATAATAAAAGGGCATCATTCGAATCAAGTGATATCCACGTTATCGATTTGTACGTTTAGATGTGTATACGTTTTCGTCTATACCAGTTTTAGGCAGCAGATAACACGTATCAGGCATGACGTGATACCATAAAGTACTGATATGAATATTATAAAGAATTTTTGTAGATTAAAGAGAGAATGTTTCTATTAAGGTAATCGATTTTAAGAAAATGATATTAGTCAAATAAGATCTAGTTTCATGCATAAACTAATTGTACTTTATGATCAGATTTGATTATTTGACGGTTAATGTACCATTGTTCATGCACCTAAACCTATTTTTCTTCATTGAAAAATTGATTGAATGAGAAAAAATGATTGAATGACATTAAGAGAAAGAAAAAAAATGCAACTAATCAGAAAGTTCTCTTATTAACAAAACCCTTGACTTATAAATGTGAACTTATCTATGCACTTTACTTTTACAATAATCCTATAATCATCATCATCGTCAAAGCAGTTTAAGTATATCATTTCAAGTGTCATAACTATTCAATGTGAAACAACCAAAATACCAAGAGGGTGTCAACGAAGTAATTCTATTATTAATCAAGAGGTTTGCTATTATGTTGTACAATCAATCAAACGATGTGTTTTCTGGGATGGAACACAACAGCGAAAACCCTATAATTTATTTTGAGTTGTAAACAGGAAAACAAATTAGATGAATCAAATTCTGTAATCGAGTGTAGCAAGAAAACTGGAAGATGGATCAATAATTTCCAGGGAAGAATTCTGAGGAATTCAAGTTTTGCAAGGCTCTGCTTACATTATACAAAACTGTAGCTACAATCTATCTTAAAAACACATGAAAAGAGATTTACCCCAGTCCCAGACTTGTGAATCAAAATACCATCTTTTATATCTTTAACAAGATGCGGCCCTTCATTATCGAGGCACACTGAGACCCATCTCTAGAGAAAAAAAAAGGAAAATGTCAAAATCAAGTGCATTGGTTGAGACTAAACATATGCTCATATGAGACCAAATATGCATAAAAATAACAAAAGCATCCCTAAGACCAAACATGGTCCTCCCTTAGGCTATCGGGACATGTGGAGACCCATTTCAAGTATGCCAAGTATATCACGACATGCAAACAAGTCTATAAGGTATTTTGAAGTTCTTCCCACATATAAAAACAAATAAAATACAGAACTAGAAGCAAGTTGTTTCTAAGCCGCCAACAGCCAGCGTACATCGATGCACATAGGGGTGTAAATGAGACGAGACAACTCGTGAGCTACCCGAGATCGACTCGAGAAATACTCGAAATCGACTCGGTACAAATCGAGTCGAGCTCGAGTATCAAAATACTCGGCTCGAGAGGCTCGCGAGCCTAATCGAGCTTGCACAATTTTACAATTTTACCCTTATATATATGTATATTTACATATTGACCGTATTATATAACAAACTTCGAGTCGAGCATGCAAGTATCGAGTCGAGTCGAGCATGCAAGTATCGAGTCGAGTCAAGCTTAAGATTATCGAGTTAACTAATATTAGTTCTAAATTATTTAATATTAATATTATAATATTGATAACCGAGTCGAATCGAGCCGAGCTCGAAAGTATCAGTACATTAGACGAGTCGAGTTCGAGCTTGAAAATTAAAACTCGATCGAGCTCGAGTCGAGTTTCGAGTTTTCTAATCGAGTCGAGCTCAAGCTTGGCACTGTGTCGACTCGACTCGATTACACCCCTAGATGCACATAACCATTCTTTATAGCTAATTCATAATATCAATTTTTTAATTAAGTGACAACCAGACTCAAGGCATGATAACCTTTAGTGATACATGTTCAATATGATAGTTAATAATCAGCTGCTTCAAGGTGTCCATCTTAGATTCTTAGCCCATTGCTTGAATTAGCTTAAGAGCAAGATTAGTGCAGAACATAGTTTGTGTCCATTTTTATCATATTGAATCAAGATACACATAATCTTTATATCCCTATCCAATTCCTACATCAACTTCATCTACTTGAGTACTTATCTATCACCTTGATTTTTTACGCATAATTTCTTAATCATATTAAGCTATCCCTAGCAAGTTATACTTGTTATTTGTGCAATGTTAAGAGCGTATAAATAAAACACTTAGGTGCAAAAATGGATAATTAACATCGCAACAAGCCAACATATAGAAACTTCATTAGAGAAAATAATGGAAATATTGACACCACCGCTAACAGAGTTCCAAGCAATTCATCCCAAAATCAATCAAATACGTAGTAACAAATATGCACATGGCTTAAGGCAACCATCTGAATATTAGCCATAGATATTTCATATTTCATTCAATCTATCAACATCTATAACGTTAACTTGACAAAAAGACGCATGAACTATGCTAAACGGAATATTGCATCTATAAGAAATTGTAATGAAAGCTAGGCACATTGTTTGAACAAAGACGGAGAAATTACCCAAGGGCAAATCTATGCATTGGATATGCGGTTGCCATTGGAGAATTCAAGAATGAAAATAACAGGGGCCTTAAAATTTTTTGGGGCAAACATACTTGATGGAAAACAATTCAAGCAAAGAAGCAACCACTTAGTAACAAATTAGGTTCTCAAATTATTATATAATACATACACACATTTAAATGAAAATCGGACGAAGCTTTGATAAACTAAATTAGCAACAATGTCATATATAAATTTCCCTAATATGCAGAAAATATATTACTGTAGCAATTAAGCATAAATTAGGTAACATTAACATAAACAAAAACTGCAACCCATTTAGCATAAGCTATGATTGCAATCAAAAGCAAACTTAAATTAGCAAAAAGAAAACACCTAAACTAACCAAACACATGACTGCAATGTCGGAAATAAGAATCGCAAAACACCTAAAATGCAACCTGAGATTCAAGTGGTGAGCACGCAGTCCCAAACAAAATAGGGCTGTCTAATGAGGAGCCTAGGAGGGATGCCGAGTGATACTCTAAGAGGGCTGATTCGAACTGTGAAGAAACTGAAAATCAGGGGATGAGGGGACATAGGAGCTGTATATCAACAAGGTATGGACGCATGAAATTCTCTAATATAGATGTATAAATTTACAAAAACACGATCAAAAAACCAAAAGCTTTTTATCCTTGACTTAAGAGAAAGCCCATACCGTTATCATGAGAAGGGCATTTAAAAATATATATGCAGCAGCAGCAAAAAACCAACATGGCACATCCCTTTACACAATGCGTAGACCCTTACCTGTTGATTCAGAAAGATTACTATGGTCTGTATACTGTATAGTCGTATAGATATATAAATTCATCCCTCTAGAATTTAACGTCGGACCCTTCTGGAACAATTTATCAAAAAAATCCAAGTCCCTGACGTTTGTGTTGTAGATTTTTAACTTTACACTACTAATTTCAGTCAGCCCCTCCCTCAACAATTCACAACGCTAATATATAGAAAATAACGTATGAAATGAAGTATGAAGAGAAAGAAAGGACTGGAGCTGGTGATGATTTTGGTTGAAGAGAAAGAAAGGATAGGTGATGATTTTGCTAGTAACACCTACACTGATGCTTGGGTACTGCCAGTCTGCCATTCACAGATAAGGGGATGGTTATACGGAGTATATAGTTTAGAGAGTCCGGGGGCTCAAAATGGAAAGACTTATAAAACGATTTTCCATTTGTAGCACCTCTTTTTTACTAACATAATACCTCTTATAGAGTAGGTGCTGCTGAGGCCTAACAGTATTAGTATAGGTTTACGTTATTTACTAACAAAATACTTATTTATTCACAATGATAACCACCAATACTAATAAACTTCTTTTTTATTCCAACTTTCACATGAGTACCACAAACCAAACCATATTTGTCAATTAGCATCATATTCATCACGTCTTCGCTTAATTTACTTGCAAACAATAAGTTTGAGCATGAAAGAATGTCATAAAGACAACAAAAATAAATCAAAAGTAGTATGTATGGCTTACAGATAAATATAACACAGAAAATTGTCAAACTCCCGGGTTTGCACTGGAAAGCATACCCTGAGACAAAGACCTTGATCCTTTGGAGTCTATTCCGAGACACGATGTCAATCGAGCTGATGAAACTGCTGTATGTAATGGCAATAAAGATTGCACACAACCTATTCGACAAAATGACCTGCCAAAATAGAAAGAAAAAAATAGGTGTTACAAAGTATTCACTAACAAAACAAAATAATGAGTAACAACTTTAAATTGTTACAAATTAGTCATAAACAAAACAAAATAATAACAATCAAAATTGTTACATATTATTCACAAACAAAGCAAAATGATAACAATTTTAAATTTCACAAATCATTCACTAACAACATAAGATTATTAAAAAAAGGCTTGATGAATTGCATACAACCTATTCAACAAAATGACCTACAAAATAATAACAATTTTAATTGTTACGAATATTCAATAACATAGTAACACTTAACATTATTACAAATTATTCACTTAACAAAACAAAATAATAACAATTTTGATTATCACAAATTATTCGCATAACAAAACAAAATAATGAGTAAACACTGTTACAAATCATTCAGTAACAAAACATGATAACAAATGATCATTGTGATGTATATATTAATTAAAAATGCCTAATTGAATGGAGTAAAAAAAAAAAAGATGCGTTTACCTGGAGATATTTGTGGTGGTGGTTGTTTGGAAGAGAGATGGAATTGAAGTTGATTTAGGGGAAGGAGAAGAAGAAATGGACTTAAAGAGTGTGGAAGCAGGTCTACAAATTGAGCGGTATCGGGACGCCATTGTTGAATCTTAATGATCCAGAGTGTGTGTTTTAGGGTTACGAATTGGGGGAAACGGCAAGGGTTTTAGAGGATATACGACTTTGTTTTGGGTTAGTAATTTTTAACTTAAAAAATATATATATTTTAAAAAATTACAATGTATGATTGTGACCGTATCTTTTTAAAAAATAACTAGGTTAATCCCCGCAAAATTTGTGAGTTGACTTTATGATATGTCTTATATAAATGTGTTATATGGATTTAATAAATATTTTGGTGTTGGTGTATGGTACATCGGTTTGTATTGTTATAAATTTAAATTAAAAATGTATTAAAGATTTGAATTGTGATAGATTTTATATTGTGATATCACTTTGTTATTTCTACTGATATTTAATAATACTATATTATTTAAAATCATATGGATTTGTTGTTTAAATAAGCAAATTTATCGGTTCAGCAGGAAATATCATTTTGTACTTAAAAAGTAACGCTCTTTGTAGTTTATTGGTGGTTTTCGTCCGCGTAAGTTACTCTCTGGAATTTAAATCAACAACATATGATAGATTACTTTGTCTTTTGAACTTTGACGAGAGTTGACAAAACATGACAACTCAAATGCAGGCTCTAATGACCCGAATGACGTTAACACGACCTTGGAAGATTAAATAGTAAATTATTTTAGGGATGTAAATCGAGATATATAGAAATTAGTGGTAAAAGGGTAAATTTATTAATCAGTTGTTGATAATATTTTGCATTTGTATTAATCGAGTAAATTTATTAATCGAGATATATACCACTTTCTTTTTTGTATTCGTATTACTCTTTAATAAGAATACCTTATTACGTGTCGAAACTTTGAATTAGTTAATTAAAAAGTTAAATTGTTAGCTTTAAGATTTCAAATCTTGTAATCTGGTATCGTTTCTTTCATGTTTCGTATCTTCAATAAGTAAATTTTGTTTGTTTCGTCAAATTTACATAAATGAGGATAACTGAAACCCACGAATAAATATGAAAAACCGATGTGTAATAATAATTGGGTACCCAACGGATATTTGGTAGAGTATCAGTACGAATATTCGAAACCGATATATATACAGATACACTTAAACCCACCGGAAACCAACACATTTGCATTCATAATCCAAACATTGTAAATTAGAAATTGATAAACGAATTTAAAAAAGGCGGTAGTAAGGGTACAAATACACTAAAATTCGTCAGAACCCGACCCGTTGGCATCCGTGATCTAGAATATTGTAAATTAGAAATTGATAAAAGGATTCAAAATAGTAGGTCGTATAAAAATTTAAATTAGTGGGTGATGGAATGAAGTTATGAACTTTTTTGGAATTGAAAATTACATATTGAGGTTTTTTCATAAAATAAATAAATAAATAAGATTATAGGAAGTGTTTGAATTATAGAAGAAATTATCAGTTATAATATATTTGGAGGGTTATCAACAATTAAAGGAAAAATAGATGATTTATATTGTAAATATTGAAGGGTTTATATTGTAAATATAGAAGGGTAAATTAGTATTTTAATCACGTAATAATGGGATTAATAATGTCATGAAATAAATTAAGGGTTAGATTTTATTTGTTGATCTCCATCTAATGACTATTATTCTTCCATTATTTTCTTTTAATATATAAGATAGATTGATAGATATAGGTGTAAATATGTATGATTAAATATAAATCTGAAAGTTAAAAAGATTGATCAGAAAAAATTAAAAGAGAACAAAATTCAACTAAGCAAATTAGACTACTTTCAAGTGTGTTCGTAGGTTTATTTATCATTATTATGACTTTTTATATAAATTTTTATTTTTTATTTAATATTGAGTCAATGTGTAACAATCCGTCCTACATCGGTTTGAGATAAAAAGTTTGAGTCCATTATAAGTCTAAAGTTGTGGTTAATTGATATATTCCACCATGGTTTTTAGTTGAATCTAAAGGTATCCGGTTAGTCTTGCTTTCGGCTTTGCGGGGGCGTTTCATATGGTATCAAAGACATAGCCTCTCGGGGTGTAACGGGCACGGGGCTCGTGCATCTCTTGGGGTATGAATCCTAGTTATGTTTCGGCCTGACGAGGACGTCAATTAAATTTTTTGCCCATTTTTCGAAATACATAACTTATTTTGCCCCTTTGAAAAAAATGGAGGATATACCCTACCCGGGCGCAAGTGGCAAGGTTTATACTTGCGACCCGGGTTTGCCACTTGCGATCCATTCGATGACCGAGTAAAAGACAAGTTGTGGCTCAACATTTATCGGAGGTAAGTTGCAAGGTTAATACTTGCGACATAGCCCTTGCAACTTGCGCCCGGCCTCCTTATTGCGGGCCGCCAATTGCCGGCCACTTCACTTGACAAGCCGTGACCGAGCATTCACTCGGACTCTCGGAGGTAAGTTGTAAGGTTAACACTTGCGACTGAAACCTTGCAACTTGCGTCCGGCCTCTGTATTGCGGGTCGTCAATTGCCGGTCACTTCACTTGATTTTTTCCCCGATCTTTAGATGGAGGCCGGGCGCAAGTTGCAAGAGCTCGATCGCAAGTATTAACCTTGCAACTTACCTCCAATAAATGCTCAGCCACAGCTTATCTTTTACTCGGTCATCGAATGGGTCGCAAGTGGCAAACCCAGGTCATAAGTATAAACCTTGGCACTTGCGCCCGGGTAGGGTATATCCTCCATTTTTTTAAGGGGCAAAATGGATTATGTAATTCAAAAAATGGGCAAAAAAATTAATTTCTCTTTTAAGTGGGAGAGTTTGTAACAACCCGTCCCACATCGGTTTAAGATAAGAAGTTTGAGTCCCTTGTAAATCTAAAGTTGTGGCTAATTGATACCTTCCACCATGGTTTTTAGTTGAAATATGAAGGTATCTGGTGAGTCATGGTTTTAACTTTTAGGGGCGTTCCACAATGTGTCATAGATAAGGTTCTCAAAGGAAGATACATTTCGAGAGGAATGAGGAGTAAACAGTCTCAACCAATAAAATTGGTGGTCAACAACTTATGTTCGGTCCATTTTAATGTCACATTTTATGTAAAATACAATGTGCACTTAAAACGGTTATGAATTTTAGCCGTTATTGTATGTATACAATTTGAAATACTTTGTAATGATTATCCCATAAGTTAACCTCTCTCAAACTCACCCATAAATATCACACGCCTCATTCGTCATAAATACCACATGCCTCATTCGTGGGCACCAGTGATACAAGGTAGTGATGCCGCCCGAAGCGTCAGGTCGTAAATTTCTCTCCTTGTGAAGGGGGAGAACCGTCCTCGTCGTCAAAGGACTAACCCAACATTATCGGGCTGCGCATCAGGGAGGTTTAAAATTTGTAAGTGTGGAGCCTAAATATACTTAAAACTATGAGAGTACAGTAGTAAGTATGACCTAGGGTCGTTCGATAAACCAGCTGTATTGTGAAACGTTGACGTTGGAGATGATTTGTCTAACTAGTAATGGTTTAAACAGATTTTTGGAGGTTTTGTTTTTGGGTTTTATACTTAGGCGGAAAATTTAAATAAAGCAAATTAAAATATGGGTAGTTAGCAGATAATCTAGAGGTGGTGTTTGATATGACTTCGGTAGCTTTCTTAACTGGGATGATGTATGATTTATAAAATGATCTTAAAAGATTTGTATTTCGTTCATTCCAAGTATTAGTGGAGTAAGCACTAGTTCCCTACTGATAGATTCCTCGATCAGTATGTCACTGAGTAACTAGGCTATCGTGATTCTGATCGGAGTAGTTTATCCAGCCATACAACACTAACCGATGAAGGTATAGTGACCCTTATATGAAAATGAATCCTGGGTGCATGAATATGACGACAAACCAATCTCGATGTTCGACCGTTCTTAACCCCACAAGAATACTTTAGTCTAAACAAAACATTTAAGTTCAAGGTCAGGTTTTGTGTGTGTTGATCACTCTCTATCGATGGGTTTGTAAAGTCTAGGTATGATGATTTACACAGTAGGTAACTACGACTCTTCCCGTGGGTATACCAGGTTCTTATCCGAATTACGGTACCTACTTTGCTTTAACCCTTAGACTTGTTTAACTAAGTTTGTATTTAAGCACAGTAATTATCCATCTATGATATAAACCAGCTCTTACTTTAAAATCCCAATAAATCCCTAATTTATTAACAGTGTAATATTTGCGTTCAATGAGAAAACATTATTTCCACAGTCACTGTATACTTTGCATTCTAATGGGAAAGCAATATTTCCACAGTTCCGGTGTACTTTGCATTCAGTTTAGAAAACATTGTTCCATAGTCACATTGTACTTTGCGTTCAATATGAAAGCATTATTTCCATGGTGCAGATGTACTTGGTGTTCGGTTTAGAAAACAATGTTTACACTATTTATAAATCAGACCATGTTTTAGACACAGATAACTAAGCACCTTTGGATAGGGTTCGCAACGTCCTATCATTAAGGCCATAATCACGTTTACTGGTCGAAAGACGTTAAGTTTAATTGAGGTTTAAAATCATAGATAGAAAGTGAATCAACACACTATAGATTTAACATTAATCAACAACGGATTGTGCCCACGACTTTCATAGCTTCCACGTTCCGTACTCCACACATTCGTGATTTTCCGGTGCTATACAAGTGAAATCCGTATAACGTTACCTCCGTTGTTTTCATAATGACATCATCCCAAGTAATACGACTAATTAGGTCATAGCAAACACGCAATAATACTACTCGCTAAATATGGCAAATATAGCACCTTACAATTTCAAGACTATTTTAAAAAAAAGAAATATCGGAAGCGCATTAATAAAAGTATTTCTTAGATTGCATATAATATAAAATCTCAAAATGGTAATCAACGATTACATGGTTTAAATTCAAACTACCAAATAATTACAAACATTAAGTTAAGTGTTATTTAATTCAAAACATAATGTTAAATCATTAACATCGTTATCATAAACAGAGTGATCTGTCAAACATTTCATTCACCCGAACTCTTGCAACCCACCATCAAACTACTAACCTGCAAGAACTGATGAGGGGGATTAGCACAAAGCTAAGTGAATAGATCCAAACTATCAACCTAACTTAGATTAACAAATATCTACAGCAAAGCATCCTAAACAAATAACTTCAAAGAGGATCGGTGGTCCTTGAGGTACCCTCAAGCCGCGGTGGCCCCCATGTAACACTTCTAACCAACTGAAGGTCAAACAGTGGTTAGACCGATCGTTTGGTACTATTACTACATACAACAAAGTTACAATAAACAACACATGTACAAAGCACTTATGTTGTTCAAAGTAATAGTATCCAAACCCAATCTATGTTGACCTTTGACATTCATTTTGGTCCACAACCATCATGGCAATATACATATATGAAACATTATCAGTATATATTAATAAACCAAAATTACCCATTGTAACCATGTTGTTACTACTAATTTAGACTGAAAGTCCAAGATCCACTCACCCTTGACGATCACCGTCTTCACTCAAATATCTTATTTTATTGAGCCTTCGATTTATCTAAGAACACAATCAAAACCCGAATTAGCTTCTCATATTATGATTCATAGTATTATATTCAAGTGTATAATGTCAAATAAACACATATAATATACATTCAATATTATTTAAATAACACAAGTACATAAGTCACAGGTTATCAAATTTGTCATTTTAAAACATGCAAACGCGATCCGGGTAGGAGGTGGTGGGATCGCGTTCAACAACACAAATCATTCTGTTACCGATTTTCACTTGCAAACGCGATCCGGGTTGAGGAGCTGGATCGCGTTCCCAAGAACAAAATCAAACCGACTCGAATTTAACATTGACTAACGTGATCCGGACACAAAGGAGCTGGATCGCGTTTCAAAGAACAAATCATACTGTAACCAAAATGCACATAGCAACGCGATCCGGGCAAAAAAATGCTGGATCGCGTTCCCACGTTTTACAGTAGAAATTCAGACCTGCAACTACACAGCACGAACTAAAAACTCAATTTCACTTAAATCAGATACAATACACGTTTTTATCTATCAAATGACTCCAAGTATCATCAACAAACATAGTGTAACAACAAACAACATCATCAAGCTTCAAATTCTACACATGCATCATAATTTAACTTAAATCAACCAAATTTATCCATTAACATAAAAATGAAGCACAATTAACTTACAATTTAATAGCAAACAAATGATAATGATGAAAGTAAATTAATTTCAGTTGTATTGATCAATTTAACATCAAATTCAGCTTAAGCATCAAGTTCGAACCTAAATCATCAAGAAACTTCAAGAGTTCCAAGTAACTCAAACTTACAATTTAAAAGAGGAGATAGATGAACAAGATGAAGGAGATGATGGTGAATTCAGTTCTATACACAAATCACAGCTCCAAAATGATTGATTGATGTTATCTTCCTTGATTTAATTAAGTTTTAGATGTAGGTGAAAAGAGGAAGTTGAGATGTATGAACAAAATACCCAATAATGGTAAAAATGGAGGGGTTAGGTCGACTCATGCAACTGACCTCAATATTAGGCAGTGTAAAAGTGTACCCGTTTCTAAACGTATTGTCTGGAACCTAAAAACCATTTTGCGAGACAATAAGTTTTATTACACCGTCAATTAAATTAATTTAAATCAAGCAATAATTTATTTATTACAATAAGTCATTTGACCATTTGACTTATTAATTTCTATTATTCAAATAATTCCAATTATTTCTAAATACAATTTAAATAATAAGAAAATTACCTTATTTCTCCAAGGCCCAAACGAGGATGTTACAAATCTTCCCTCCTTAAGGAGGTTTCGTCCCCGAAATCTCACCATGTCCAAAGAGACTAGGATAACGTGTCCTCATGCTAGATTCGGTCTCCCACGTAAGGTTTGGCCCCAAATTATGATTCCACTTAACTAGCACAATAGGAATATCCTTCTTTCGAAGTTTAGTCACCTTACAGTCTAAAAGCTCTATAGGTTCCTCTATGAGTCTCTGACTTTGGTCGACACGTAAGTCTTGTAATGGAAGAACTTGAGATTGATCCTCCACATTGCACTTCCTTAGGTAACACACATTGAAAGTATCATGAATACCCGCTAATTCAGGAGGAAGATCTAACGACACAGTTTGATCATTAACTACTTGCCGAATTCTAAATGGGCCAATGTATCTAGGGGCAAGTTTACCACGTTTACCAAATCGAATAACACCCTTCCAAGGTGAAACTTTCAAGTAAACCAACTCACCCACTACAAAAGAAACGGGTCGACGACGCGGATCAGCATATTGTTTTTGTCTATCACGGGCAACTTTCAACCTATCACGGGCTATAGCTACCTTATCGCCTGTAATATGCACTATCTCAGGACCCACAAATTGTTTCTCACCCGCCTCTAACCAACAAGTGGGCATCCTACATCGATGACCATACAACATTTTATAGGGTGGCATGGCTATGCTAGAGTGAAAAGAATTATTATAGGCAAATTCAACCAACGGTAAGTGAGAATCCCAAGATCCACCAAATTCCAACACACAAGATCTTAACATGTCCTATAAGGTTTGAATAGTCCGTTCAGACTGACCATCAGTCTGAGGGTGATAAGCAGTGCTCAAATTAACTAAAGTACCCAATTCTCGCTGCAAACTCGGCCAAAACCCAAATGCAAACCGAGGATCTCTGTTAGAAACTATAGACAACGGAATTCCATTACTCGACACAACCTCATTAATGTACAACTATGCCAACTTACTCAAAGATGACGTCTCACAAGAAGCAAGAAAGTGAGCACTTTTGGTCAATCTATCCACAATTACCCAAATCATATCATTACTTTTAACTGTTTGAGGTAACTTGGTCACAAAATCCATGGTTATATGTTCCCATTTCCACTCTGGAATCTCAAGTTGTTTCAGAGATCCATATGGTTTCTGATGTTTGGCATTTACTTGCGAGCAAATATGGCATGATTCCACAAATCGAGCTACATCCAATATCAAATTAGGCCACCAATACAAAGGTTTTAAATCGTGATACATTTTGGTACTCCCGGGATGAATCGACAATCTAGAATTGTGAGCCTCTAACAAGATCACATCTCGAAGGCCACCAAGCAAAGGAACCCAGAATCTAGATTGAAAAGTCTTTAATCCACGTGAATCATCAACCAATAAATCTTTTCTTTTAAGCATAACCTCAGATTTTAAGTTATTATCCATCAACGCCTCCATTTGGGCGGCTTTTAATCGATCAATCAAATCCGATGAAACCTCTAATCGCATGAAACAAATTCTTTCAAATTTTCCTTTCCGGCTTAAAGCATCCACCACAACATTAGCTTTACCCGGGTGGTAACGAATCTCGCAATCATAATCCTTAATCAGTTCTAACCATCGCCTTTGACGCATATTAAGCTCTTTCTGAGAGAACATATATTAAAGACTTTTGTGGTCCGTACAAATAACACATTTCGTACCATAAAGATAATGCCTCCAAATTTTTAAAGCGAAAACCACAGCCACAAGTTCTAGATCATGGGTTGGATAATTTATTTCGTGAGTTTTCAACTGACGTGAAGCATAGGCAATAGCACAGTCTCGTTGCATCAAAACATAACCTACACCCGCGGAAGAAGCATCACAATACACAATAAAATCATAGGACCCGTCAGGTAATGCTAAAATCGGAGCCTGACACAATAACTATTTCAAAGTCTGGAAGGTCGACTCTTGCTGCTTAGTCCACAGAAATTTCACATCCTTTCGGGTTAACCTAGTCAAAGGACCCGCGATCTTAGAAAAATCTTTAATGAATTTACGGTAGTAGCCAGCTAATCTCAGAAAACTTTTAATCTCATACGAAGACTTAGGAGCTTGCCAATTCATAACGACCTCAATTTTTGATGGATCCACTTTAACCCCATCCTCACAAATATTGTGCCCCAAAAACTGGACCTCACAGAGCCAAATGTGACACCCGGTTAAAAATGGCCAAAATTAGCGGCCAATTTAAACTTTAAACCTTAGTACTTAGTATAAGATAATACGAAAGTATTGGATATTATATATGTAATTATATATATATAACATAACGATCATTAATCACGTACAAATAAATATGAAAGAACGCGTAATCTTAAATACGGATGTTGGTGAAAAAACATTTTCAAATAAAGTATTATTGTCAAGAATAATAATTATTTACTCCGTTAGAAATCTAAATACATTTTGGACACAGAAAACTATCCGTAAGTTCAAAGTAAAACAAAGACATAATTTTATAGCCTATCAAAAGTGTTTTTATAAAATACTTCAATTAAAAATATAAACGATTATATTTTTAGAAATTCATCATTTTAAAATATTATACTACTTTATCATCGGTACAAAAACACGGGTACTTTGTACTACGAACGAGAGCCAACCAACTCCAATAATTGAAGTTGGTCAGCTCCTTCATGAAGCTAAAGCCGATCAAACACACCCCTCACTTTCATTTCATTTTCTTCTTCATCTCTTCCTCTCAATCTCTCGGCTCTCTATTTTCTCTTCCAAGAACAACAACAACAACATGAGTAACAATCATCATCATCATCACATTCATCTTCATCTTCTTTGATCATCATCACCATCCGGATCATCATCCTCATCCTCACGGGTTCAAATTTTAATTCGTAAGGAAACTCAAACTTTACTTTAATTTCGCCTTTATAATGCTTATATTATCATATACTAGTGTTTTATATGTGAGAATTTGGTTAAAAATGAAGTTAAAAACTGGGTTGGGGATGAACTGCACGAACAGAACTGCAACTGGTACATGAGCCGAACGGCTGGAAATCATCAGCCGAACGGCTGGATCTCATCAGCCGAATGGCTAGGTTTCCTTAGCCGAACGGCTAGGTCCTCCATAGCTGAACGGCTGGACCTTTATAGCCAAACGGCTGGAATACTCAAACAGAACAGTTTTTGTAAAAATGGTTTGGGCTAAAAGTCACACGGTCACTCGAAAACGGCCCAATGATCAAGGCTATGTATCATAGCCTAGACGGTTTTAGGCCTTTCGGGGTCGTCTAGGGGTCGAAAATGGCATATTTCAGTTTTCGGACCCGTACCAAATTTCGTAACTTATGAAATAAAATGTAACGGATGTGACAAACTTGAGTAACAACTAAACTTATACGATACGACTTACACACGAAACACATATACTTTTATAGGTACAACAAATCATGTATAATAGTAATAGTTTGAAATTATTATTACAAACTGTCACCAACGAGCCGTATACCTTTTCACAAACTCAAACACAAACACTTATACGGATAATTTAGTTAAACATCCACTTACTCGTTATAATCTCACATGTTTAGGGCATTAGGAGATTACCATTGGAACAACTCACGTACTTTAGGATTGCTTGCTCTTCAGGTGAGTCTCACGGCCCCTTTTTACAGTTTTTACTATTTTGGGGGAGATGCATTACTTGTTTTACTTGAACACATGAAACTACTATCTTTACTAAATTACTTTACAGACTTAATACATTACAGACTTAGTACTTTACAGACTTACTACCTTACGGACTTACTACTCTACAAACCTGATACTATACAGACTTACAGTCTTACAGACTTATAGTCTTACTGACATACTGTCTTACCGACTTTACCAAGTTACAAACTTACCGACGTATTGACAGGCTTTACTGCTTACAAACTTACTGACTACTACTTTACTACTTTACAAGTTACCGACTTATAAACTTACTATTTTATGGACTTGCTACTTTACGAATTGGATTACTTTACAGACTTACTACTTTACAAACTGATTACGTTACAGACTTGCGACTCTACAAACATAATACTTACAGACTTAACTACTTACAGAGCTTACTGACTTACAGACCTACAGACTTACAGACTTGCTTGAGTTACGTCTTAATCCAATGAAGTCCTCTGAATCATAGTTGTTAGTTATGGGATAAGCGCGAATTTTAGTATATGGATCCATATGGGACTGACAATCCCCGCCTGGGGTGGTAGCGCCACCACGAACCGTACTCGTATAAATAGGTGTTTTCTACTCGTTACGTATGAGTGTTTTTGGATTAGCACTCACGAGGGCAAATTACAGACTTGTTAAGCTTTGACTATGATGGCTCATGGCAGACCTTACTTACCTAATTACCTTGGCGTAAATGATTCTTACTTACTAAATTACCGTTGTGTAATTGATACTTACTTACTAAATTACCGTTGTGTAATTGATACTTACTTACTAAATTACCGTGGTGTAATTGATACATACTTACTGAATTACCGTTGTGTAATTTATATTACTTACTTAATTACCGTGGTGTAATTGTTACTGCTTACATAATTACAATTGGTGTAATTGTTTCTACTTATTGAACTGTACTGGATTTTCTATTACTATATACTACAAATCTGTGAGATTCACCAACCTTTTGGTTGACGCGTTTTAGTAATGCATTCTCAGGTACGCAGCCACAGTAGGATGACCTAGCAGGATCTACTTATATGCTAAGCTAGTACGAGTCGCATGCATACACACTTATGAAGATTTTACTCACATTATCTTTTGTACTGTGATTATGTATTTAAAATCTTCAGATTCATTTTGCGAACTCACTAATGATTTATACTTACGACTTAAAACCTTGTACTACTTTTGTAATGTAATGTATTTTCAAAAACATCTCATTTAGAGTCGTTTGCTTAATCTTTGTGCTTGATATTTGATTAGTCACGCCCAAAAATAATCGCTTCCGCAAAGCATGAAATTGGGGGTGTGACAGATTGGTATCAGAGCCTAAGGTTATAGTGAACTAGGTTGAATGTAGTGGGCCTAGACTATGACCGTTAGGCAGTATTCCTCATTAGGTATAACTGGTTCAGGGATTACATCATACAAATTTAATTTAACATAGCGTAGCTAACTATGTACAATTAAACAAAGATGATGTAAGATCTGAAAGGGGTTATATTGAACAGGAATACGTTAGCTGACTCTGACCACGAGAGAACCGGGACTTCTAATTGTTTTGTGATAGGCATGACTAGGTGGATGTATAGGTATATATAATATATACACATATGATTAGGCTATTATGTGATATAGGGATATATACATACATAGGCCTCGAATACATCCTACACTCCAGGCTATTATATATTGAAGATATACGAATAGGCCTTATACGAGGATACTCTCGTTACCACCTACACCCCTATAACTTACAAATATATCTACTCTAGCGTCCTTTGATATAGAGATCGGGACTTTGTTTTCACCTACTACCACCTACCTAATTATACGCCTATAACATCTTGCAACACACTCCACTGTACCGTTAGGTACACTAGGAAACTTGTTAGGTTTTCCCAAACCAAACCTTATTTCGCTCATACTGTTGATAACCTCGATTCCATCTGAACAAACCCCGAATCTCGATTTACAAATTCTTGATATCAATTGTAAACCCATATCCTGAAAACATTTGAAAACTCTCATCCTACACCCAACCCTGTTGTCTACCGAATCATGATTTTCACTGGTGTTGTCGTATATTACCACATAAATATATATATACATATGTGATATGTCATGATTTGGTACAGACAACTTACATATTCTATTCATAAAATGTCGACAAACTCTATTCATCAAATCCATGAAAACCGCCGGAGCATTAGTCAACCCAAAAGGCATAACAAGGAACTCATAATGACCGTATCTAGTGCGAAAAGCTATCTTAGGAATATCCTCCTCACAAACCCGCACTTGGTGGTATCCCGAATTCATATCAATCTTAGAAAAATAGGAAGACCCTTGTAATTGATCAAACAATTCATCTATTCGAGGCAAAGGGTACTTATTCTTAATAGTTCTCTTATTCAACTCCCTATAGTTAATACACATACGAAAGGTGTCATCTTTCTTTTTAACAAATAACACAGGTGCACCCCATGAAGAAGAACTGGGCCTAACAAAACCCTTATCTAACAACTCTTGAATTTGATTCATCATTTCACGAATTTCTGAGGGAGCTAATCTATAAGGTGCCTTAGTTATAGGAGTAGAACCAGGGATCAAATCAATTTTACATTCTACTTCTCTAATGGGAGGCAAAACAGACAAATCATCAGGAAAGACTTTCGAGTAATCAGAAACTATACAAATATGTGAAACAGTTTTCTTTTCTAACTTAGCATCAATGACATAAGCCAAATACGATTCACGTCCTTTAACTAAAGATTTTCTAGCTTTCATCATTGAAATTAAAGGAATACTACCCTTCTCCCTTTCTCCTCGAGCCACGACATATGACTCATCCGAGATTGGAATACTTACCAACTTCTTATGGCATTCTATTCTTACTTAACCAATCCATGCCTAAAACCGCATCAAAACCCGGAATAGGCATTAATAGAAAAGAAACCGGGAAGCTATAACCCTCAATCAATATGCTAGCTCCAGTCACCGATGTGGTAACTGGAACCATTTTACCATCAGCTACCTCAACCACAATAGGATTATTAATACATGTGGGAGTCAATTCCAGTCTATCACAGAAAAGCACGGATATAAAAGAACAATTTGCTCATGAATCAAATAATACACTTACTGGTACAGAATTTATAAGATAAGTACCAATTATGACATCCTCGGTTCTGACAGCTTCATCAGTCATCATTTGGAAAGCCCTGCCAGTTGTAGAGGGTGGATTCTTTCTTTTCTGGCTAGAAGATGAAGGCCCTCCGACATTACACTTTCTCTGTCTACTCGCCTCAGTACACTGACCCGATCGATGACCTTCCTTGTGGCAGTTCCAACACACGTGCTTAGGAAACGTACAATCTTTGACATCATGCCCAAACTGACCACACTTGACACACCTAGCAGTTTGCGGAGTACATGGTCCAATATGTTTAGCCTTACAAGTATGGCACCAATTCGCTTTGTCCACAATTCCGCCACTTGGTTTCTTTCCTTGAGGAGATCCATGCCATTTCTTCTTCCCTTGATTTGCTGAGGAATCTCCTTTGGATTTCGACAAAGATCTTTCTTTGTTTCCCAATTCATGAGCTCGAATATCACAATCCACAGATCGGGCTAACTAAAAAGCTTGGGTAAGAGAACCCGCTAATCTCACAGTTGTTCGATAGATATGTGACAACATCCCAACAAAATGATCAATCTTAGTCTTTTCACCTGGAACCCATTGTTGTACAAACCTTAACTTCTCAGAAAATTGGGAGATAAGCTCATCCATGGTCACATCCTCCGTCAATTGCATATCCATAAACTCACGTCGAATACGAGTTATATCAAAATCTGAACAATATTTCTTGCAAACCTCATTGTAGAAATCGGGCCATCTAATAGATTCTTTTTGCTGTGGTGTTAAATGAAAAGTAATGGAATCCCACCACACCATAGCTGGTCCTTTCAGAAGTTGAACCACATATGGAACTTTGATCTCATCCTCACATCGACAAACCTCAAATTTCCTTTCCACATCCCTTAACCAATCAAGTGTGACTCAAGGATTGGTGCTTCCACAATAATCAGATGGTCCACTAGATTTGAAAGTTATAAAAGAACACAATTTAAGATGATGTTGAGGTTGTTGTGATGACCGAGTTTGTTGATCTAACAAAGATTGCCATTGTAGATCTCTGAGTTTAAGTACTTCCTCCTCTAATTGTAGAACATAATCATCTCTATCCAAATCTCCTGCTGAAAATGAGGTACCAGAATGACCTCGTATATCAATAGGATTTTCTGGAGGAGTAACTCCTACTCTAGAGACATTGTTGAGGGTATCGGTCGGAGGTTCATTATCTGCCATATCTGCAACAACACATCATCTCACAACTCGTTAATTGTTAGTACTCACATACTAACTATTTCTCCTATCATAGCTAAATCCCACTCCCTGAAATGTTTGACTAACACAAGTAGGTTTGGGATTGAACATTTAACACATACTCAATTCACCCAAACCTAAAGCTCTGATACCAATTTATAACACCCTACAAATTTCAAGACTATTTTTTTTAAATATATCAGAAGCGCATTAATAAAATTATTTCTTAGATTGCATATAATATAAAATCCCAAAATGGTAATCCACGATTACATGGTTTAAATTCAAACTACCAAATAATTACAAACATTAAGTTAAGTGTTATTTAATTCAAAACATAATGTTAAATCATTAACATCGTTATCATAAACAGAGTGATATGTCAAACATTCCATTCACCCGAACTCTTGCAACCCACCATCAAAATACTAACCTGCAAGAACTGATGAGGGGGATTAGTACAAAGCTAAGTGAATAGATCCAAACTATCAACCTAACTTA
This sequence comes from Pseudognaphalium luteoalbum, assembly GCA_963422505.1. Taxonomy (NCBI): domain Eukaryota; kingdom Viridiplantae; phylum Streptophyta; class Magnoliopsida; order Asterales; family Asteraceae; genus Pseudognaphalium; species Pseudognaphalium luteoalbum. The sequence continues at coordinate 18,694,345 of OY730192.1, forward strand.
GATTAACAAATGTCTACAGCAAAGCATCCTAAACAAATAACTTCAAAGAGGATCGGTGGTCCTTGAGGTACCCTCAAGCCGCGGTGGCCCCCATGTAACACTTGTAACCAACTGAAGGCCAAACAGTGGTTAGACCGATCGTTTGGTACTATTACTATATACAACAAAGTTACAATAAATAACACATGTACAAAGCACTTATGTTGTTCAAAGTAATAGTATCCAAACCCAATCCATGTTGACCTCTGACATTCATTTTGGTCCACAACCATCATGGCAATATACATATATGAAACATTATCAATATATATTAATAAACCAAAATTACCCGTTGTAACCATGTTGTTACAACTAATTTAGACTGAAAGTTCAAGATCTACTCACCCTTGACGATCACCGTCTCCACTCAAATATCTTAATTTATTGAGCCTTCGATTTATCTAAGAACAGAATCTAAACACATATAGTATACATTCAATACTATTTAAATAACACAAGTACATAAGTCACAGGTTATCAAATTTGTCATTTTAAAACATGCAAACGCGATCCGGGTAGGAGGTGGTGGGATCGCGTTCAACAGCACAAATCATTCTGTTACCGTTTTTCACTTGCAAACGCGATCCGGGTTGAGGAGCTGGATCGTGTTCCCAAGAACAAAATCAATCCGACTCGAATTGAACACTGACTAACGTGATCCGGACACAAAGGAGCTGGATCGCATTTCAAAGAACAAATCATACTGTAACCAAAATGCACATAGCAACGCGATCCGGGCAAAAATGTTGGATCGCGTTCCCACATTTTATAGCAGAAATTCAGACTTGCAACTACACAGCACGAACTAAAAACTCAATTTCACTTAAACCAGATACAATACACGTATTTATCTATCAAATGACTCCAAGTATCATCAACAAACATAGTGTAACAACAAACAACATCATCAAACTTCAAATTCTACACATGCATCATAATTTAACTTAAATCAATCAAATTTATTCATAAACATAAAAATGAAGCACAATTAACTTACAATTTAATTGCAAACAAATGATAATGATGAAAGTAAAGTAATTTCAGTTGTATTGATCAATTTAACATCAAATTCAGCTTAAGCATCAAGTTCTAACCTAAATCATCAAGAAACTTCAAGAGTGTCAAGTAACTCAAACTTACAATTTAAAAGAGGAGATAGATGAACAAGATGAAGGAGATGATGGTGAATTCAGTTGTATACACAAATCACAACTCTAAAATGATTGATTGATGTTATCTTCCTTGATTTAATTGAGTTTTAGATGTAGGTGAAAAGAGGAAGTTGAGATGTATGAACAAAATACCCAATAATGATAAAAATGGAGGGGTTAGGTCGACTCATGCAACTGACCTCAATATTAGGCAGTGTAAAAGTGTACCCGTTTCTAAAAGTATTGTCTGGAACCTAAAAACCATTTTGCGAGACAATAAGTTTTATTACACCGTCAATTAAATTAATTTAAATCAAGCAATAATTTATTTATCACAATAAGTCATTTGACCATTTGACTTATTAATTTCTATTATTCAAATAAATTATTTTTAAATACAATTTAAATAACAATAAAAATAAGAAAATTACCTTATTTCTCCTAGGCCCAAACGAGGATGTTACAGCAAACGATCCTAAATCTAGCATGACAACAGTAATAACATTCATCATAATAAAAATAGATAAAGAGTAGATATAACCAGAGTAACAACGTAGCTGAATACAACATGAATGCATACAAGCGGAACTCCGAGTATCCTCCAAGCAATATTACAATATTACCCCTCTACTCGTCGAGTTAATATCGTGACTAACTAGCCGCTAACTACGAAAAATAATCTAGAGAGAGTAGTGAAGAGTGAAGTATGTGTATTCAAGAAAAATGAGAGTGTGAATGTGTTGAATGAGGTGATTTGATCCCATATATATACTAGTTGCTCAGCCGTATTCCTCAGCCGTATTTCCACCTTCAAAATCTCAGCCGTATTTTCCAACCGTATCAAAATCCAACCTTGTACGGGCAAATCATAGAATACGGGAGAGATTGGTCGTATACGGGAGAGAATGGGGGTGATACGGGAGAAACCCAACCATATATGTGACACCCGACGATTTAGGGTTACTACTGATTAACCTGCTAGAAACCCTAATTACGTGTGTTTAGCTTAGTATTAGGCTAAATACTTGTAATTACTTGTAACTATTTGTATATTTATGTGAATATACACCCCCGTAATTGATTATATTACGCTACGTAATTAGTTGTAATTAGGTTTACGCAATTTGGTAAAATTGTGCAAAACAACCGGACGAAGTCCGACAAAGATTAAATACGGATGTTGGTGAACAAAACTATTAAATAATATGAAATTATTTAATAAACTCAAAAACTTACAAATATTATGGTGATAATATTTAGCGACTTTTTTTATATCGTATAAAGTAACAAAAACGCGACAAAAACGCTCAGAACGGGCCCGACAACTGAACGAAAGTCGAAATATATTTTTATAATTTAGAATATATTATTTTGTGTGAAATTATTATGAAAAACATCGTATAATGATTCGTTAATAAAAACGTCTATTTAAAACGTTACGCGATTAAACCTCCGTACAACGAACACACAAATCGAGACCAAACAAAAGACGAAACATTTTTATAAATGTTTTCAAGTAATTATATTAAATATTTCAAGTGAAAGTATCGAAATTCAATCCTTCATTTAAACACGCGTATTAAACCTTCTATGTATGTATACATAAACGTCAAAACGAACGAGTAAACGAACACCGCACGGAGCGCGAAATGAGGAAACGAAATTTGAACCAAAAACCTGCCCCTATGGGGCCCCCCTGACCATCCCTTGTGATGCACCCCATCTCCACCACTCTTTGGTCATGCAAGAGTCAACCAAACCCACACTCCACCATTTCTTCCATATTCCCACTCCAACCTTCACTTTTCACCCAATACGCTCTCCACCCTCCTCCCTCTCTCTCAATTTCGGCCAGAGGCCAGACCAAACACATCCCCACACCACCACAACACCACCTTAGTGCCACCATAAAGCCGTCATCAACCACCACATCGATTTGCAAGAAAACACAAGAAAACGAGCTTATGACTTCCATATCTCTTCCTCTTCGTCTACACCTCTTGTAAGAACTTCATAAATCTTTTGATATACTTGTAATATACTCATTTACATGTTTTATAGCTTCATTAACTAGATTATGTCCTAAAAGCTTGTTAAAATACGTTTTTGAAGTTTTTATATAAAAGTGATGAATATGTCCAGAATTTTACAGCTTACAAAATCGACTATAACTTGAGTTCTAGGAAGAGTTAGATAACGATTTTTTTAAAAGTTGCATATTGAAAAGATCTACAAAATGTTCTTCTTTGGCTCTTTCCAGAAATGTACAGATTTTTAGATATAACCGGATCTTTGAGCCTGGTCTGATGACTTTCGAAAAACCGAGTTCGGTACTTATGCGGAATTATTTATATATCTAGATGGACCCGATAATTACCGAAAATACTATGCTATGAAATTGACACATAGTGGATCAGTTGATAAATATTGTGAGGTTTGATTTGGAGCAGAAGTAGGAAATCTAGTGGCGAACTAAACCGACAAAAGTCGAAACTATAAAAAGTTGAAGTTTTAAGTTGCGTAATAAAAAATCGATACTTAGAAATAACACCGACATGAACCGAAAAATTATTTGGACTCTATTAACTGATTTAGAACTTGTGTAAAAGTTTCGGGTCAAACCGAGTAGGTTTGACCAAGTCAACAAAAACGGCTCGGTTTCTAAAAACTTGCTATTTTTGGAAAATGGTAACAAAAATGGGTTTGGGTGACTTGGTTAGTAACTTGGACCAAAAAATAAACTTAGAAAGTTTCCCGAATGAAAAACCAACACTTAGAACATTTGGATTAAAAATTTGAAAGCTGACCAGACCCTTAGTGTCGCATGACCTGCGACACTACTTGCGACACTACCTAAGTGTCGCTAACTATGTCGCTACTTAATTGAAATTGATTTGAACCTGCGATACAAGGCTCAGTGTCGCTATCTTGTGACACTCACCTGCGACACTAAACCTAGTGTCACATACACTGCGACACTTATCCTAATGTCGCTAAACCTGCGACACTAATCCTAGTGTCGCTAAAGACAGAAAACATGAAACTTGTTTTTCACTAAGTATTGAACTTGGGTAACAACTTATAACCACACATGATACATACTATAACAATGTATACAATGACACAAACTTAATAATAATGCCTTTTTAAGAATTATTAGTACAAACTTTCACCAACGGGTCGTACACGTTTTGATAAACGAACTTGAACAACTTATTTGGACATACTAGTTGATGAACTAGCTTTAGGTGGACATAAACCCCCCACCTACCCGATTGGCTTAAGTGGACATTAACCCCCACTTATACAATCGCTATAGATGGTCTTTTGAGACATCTACTTATACAACCTCATACGTTTAGGGCGTTAGGAGGTTGCACACGGGACGAGAACACCCGCTACTTTCTAATATTTGATATTGCTTGCTACCTGCACTGGTGAGTTTCATAGCCCCTTTTTACTGTTTTTCAACTGGGGTGAGAATACATACAACTGTTTTATATAAACTGCTTTTATGACCACAAGTACTGGCAACAACTTTTCATACGAATTGCATGAGACCTTATGATAATCCACTAAAGCCCTCCACCCATCATAGTTCGTTAATATATGCGTGAATATTATTGGATAGTACTATCAGGGTTTGACAAACCTCGTCCGGGCTAGTCGCTCTAGCCAACCCACGGGCGCAATATTATTTGTGAATTAGAAGTGTATCGGATTAGTACACTTACCGGAGGCAAACAACGTTAAGCTCGAACTATGAGACTCATGCAAATGGTATACTTATATTGCAATATGCAATACTTTTACTTATCATTGACGAATGATACAATTTTGGTAATCTTGTGGATCATACTTATAACTGTTTGCTTACAAACCTATGAACTCACCAACTTTATGTTGACCCTTTTAGTATGTATTCTCAGGTTTACAGACGCAGTAAGACTACCCACAGGAATCAAGACAGTAGGATACTTTTGGAAAGCATAGCTCGAGTCGCAAATTTACAAACAAGAGATTTAATTGCATTACGACATTTTGTATCAACAACTATGTATTTGAAATCTCTAGACTATTTTTGCGAACTCCAATGTTTTTGGGTAACAGTTGTAAACATTTGATTATGGCAATGTAACTATTTTTTCAAACGTCTCATGTAGATGTCGTTTGTTGTAATCTTTGTGTTGTGATATTTGATTTGGTCGGCGCCCCCGTGACACCTCATACTTCCGCTGCCACGTGTTCTGGGGGTGCGACAGTATACAGGCAAGACAGGCCGTATACGGCTGGGAGGAGGCCTTATACAGTTGGGACAGGCCGTATACGGTCTGTTCTTGGCCGTATACGGATGGGCTTGGCCGTATACGGCTTGGCTCTCCCGTATTGTGCTTCTTTGGTTGTTTGGATTCTTCGTTTGGGCGTAACTTTCTCGTCAGTTGTCCGTTTTGAGCGTTCTTCATATCCACGTGTTCGTAATTTTCTAAGGAAGAAAATGACATAGGTTAGAGGTCATAGTTCCAAGCGGAACTCAAAAAGTGCTAAAACATGTGAACGAGAATGCTTAAGATTGTTTGTGTTCTATTTTATTCGTTTTTAGGCCTTTTTGGTTGATTATTGAAGCATCGTCTATATTTTAGTCATAATTATGAAATTTAGTAATAAAATATATATTTCAAATGTTTTTATCTATAATCTGGCTAAAAAGGTGAGATAATAACGCACAAAAACTTAACTTTTTGTGCGTTATCAGGTTGCTAAACGTATAATGGTTTAATTCGCGTAGCAACTTTCGGTTTGAGTTACAGTTTTGTTAAAGGTACATATCCATTTCACATCATTACATACCGTTTTACAACAAGGGTTATATTGGCCGAATAATTAGCTAGAAATTGTACCACATCTTATGTAAATGTGTTGTTCGTAGACACACACTATGAAGTACAAGTTGTGATAGTAGTTTTGAAAAGCATAAAATAAATTCCACATAGAGTTTTGGTAGTAGCTTTATATAAATTGCTTAGAGTGATCTTATTCAAAGTGTAACTAAAAGACCATCGGCCTGATGGTATTGAGGTGACTCTTCAATTAAGAGGTTCAGTGTAGAAGTTTACGGGTGGACAATTGTATATATTTGTGAAAAATGGTAAATATTTTTAGCTAGCATGTGTGAGTTATTACTGTTTTTAAAAAAATATATTATTCAAAGTGTAGGATATTTTTGTGAACAAGTGGCCAGACCAACTCCGACGACTTCATCTTTCATCCTTGGTGCCACTGGTAACGTTTAGACTAACAAATTCCACCACACCATCATGCACATGCCCTGACCTCATAACCCATGCAACACCTTATATTTGTTTACATTCGTGACCTCTCCATCAATGACCTTTATCGACGTGGTCCCACACTACGTCGTGCAAACTCACGTCTTCTCTCTGCCTCAGAGGCGGACTTACTCTGATGCAAAGCATATGCCACACAAGGCTTCCATATATTAAATCATAAATTTTAAATTAATTGTTCATTTTAAAAAGTTCAGAAAATTTGATACCCGAAGACACTAAAATGGAAATTATTGACTCATTTTTTGGCAAAAAAACCCTTTATTCTTTTTCAAAAACCTTTTCACTTTCCACTTAGTTTATTGAAAAATAGACTAGAGCAATAAAAAATCAATCGAAGTCGAACTTATCAAAGAGTCGAACTATACTTGAAGATTCAACAATCACTTTTCTACCGGTCGGTTCCGGTATGGTACAATGCACACAAAATACCTAAATCGAACCGGAACCGACCGGTACCGGACCGAATCGATACCGATCGATACAAATGGTTTCGGTATTCGGTATTTGATTTGTGGAAGAAAAAAAAACCGATACCAACCGGTCGGTACCGGTATGGTACCAAGCTCACCCCTAGTACTTTTTGATGTAAGTCCACCTTTTTAATAAAATTGTTCAATTTTAATTTGGTTTAGTTATAATTCATCTACTTAAAATTTTGCCTACCCCTAGAATGTATTTCTAGCTCGCCCCATGTCTGCCTAATCTCTCTAGACTCGTTAACGAGTGAACTAATTAGAAAACGTTTTCCTTGAGCTCTACAGGAGTGGGATTCGTTTGGAGAAAATGACTATGAATGATGGTTTGAGATTGAGAGTGGTGGCGTGTGCCACATGTAAAAATCCGATCCATGAATCGTGTTTGATGGCATGGAAGAATAATTAAGAAGTCAAGGACTACTTGTGTGATTTGTAGAGCAAGGTGGAGGCAAAAATATTGGTGATCATGAACATGGCAATTGGCAAGTATATTTATTTACCTGCCTATGTCAATTAATTAGTGAAGGTGACAATTAATATAGATGATGTCATTGATTAAGGAATTGTGGTGGTGAATGGTTAATTTAGTCCAAGTAATTCATCCATCTCAATATAATTATAATTGTTATGTTTTAATTTTTTGAAGTATTTTCTTTTCAATCTTAAATTTTTTTGTTTATGATATATTATACTTGATGCAAAATATATGAATATACTTCGTATTAAGTTTTAAATACATTTTTATTGGTATAATTTTCATCAAGTATTATATAAGCCAAACAAAAATATTTAAGATTAAAGTTGAAAATGAAATATTTCAAAAAGTTAAAATGTGACAATTATTTTAGGAACGATAGAGTATTACATATATTTGGAAAGTGGAATCTGGAATATACAATACAGTAATTTTTTGAGTTTGAGATAAAAGATGAACGGTTGTGCGCCAATTTGACCTCTTTTTGACTTTTTCTAACATCCGTTTTGTACCAATTAATGAGTTCGTAACAAAGATGACAATTACAATTATTAAATGTTTGTAAATTAATAAATAATAATGAGTTGCTAGTTTGATATTTTAATATCTTAAAGATCTAGAATTAAAAGTTACTTTCAAACAAAACTGATGTAACTTGTGTTTTCACATAAACTATTGTAAGTTAAATGATTCACGTAAACTTTAACTAAAGAGTAAATTATTAAATTGTTCTTGCACTTTTAAGATATCTCAACCGTTGATCCCTATCTTTTAGTAAAATGTTTTTGAATTGCCCAATTGTAAAACTTTTGTTCAACAATTATAAAACTGTTTATTTTTCAAAACTTTTTTTTCTTTCTAATAGTCCAAAATTGGACTACCAATGAACAAACTTTCAGAAAATTGGACAATTCATATACCTTTTAGAAGATAGGGACAAATAGTGGACAAATTGTAAAAGCACATCCACAGTGTAGATACCTTTCACGATTTCTCCATGATTCGTCTGTATCTTTTAGTTAAAACTATTTGAATTACCCAATTTTTGAAACTTTTGTTCTCCGGTAGTCCAAATGAATCATAAAAATAATTCATTTTTGGAAACTTTTATTTTTGTTGGTCCATCGATGAACAAACTTTCAAAAGGTGAACATTTCAAATACTTTTTAGAAAATAGGGGTGGAGAAAGCATGAAAGCACAAAGATTGATTTAAATAACCTAATTTACTCCAAATTAAATTAGTTATAATTTGCATAAAACACAACATCGATATCCTAGTGTAGTATGATCTGATCTCGAGATATGATGGTTGATAAACATAAAATGGTTGCTTACCTGAGTTGTTGATCAAAGATTGGAACAAAGGAAAGTTTGATTGGATTCATAAAACTTAATTAAATGATAAGGATAAAATAGATTCCTCGTCCTAATATTGTAGACACTTTATGACTTAAATAAATGTTCTAGTACATAGCTGAGAGGGGAATTATCAAATTGATACGTAATTAGTGGTTAAACCATCATTATCTATTAACTTGATATTTACATTTACTTATATTAAGTAATGAAAAAACTGAGTGGCAGAATTTTAGAAAATGAGATATAAACTTTTGGATAAAAAAATATTTTTAAAAAAATCTTGGAAGTCACTCGTTTGAAAATGACAAGTATGATAAAAAAACAGGTCATTTATAATATTCGATTTGAATTCATTAGTGGTTACAAATTTGATAATGCAACTTCAAGATTTCAAGTATCCAAATCTTATAAGACCAAATATGGTAATGAGTTGAAACTAAATCTTAATTTGGTTTCACTACAACATCTTTAACTTGTAGTAATTACCAACCAACACACTCAAGAGACTTGTGCACCATATGGCAGAGGCCACAAAATATGCTGATTCCGGCAATTCATCTCGGAAAGTAGTTTCAATAGCTGCCGGAGAATCTCACACACTTGCTCTCACCGGTAACAAATCTTATGTATCAATGTATTTACGCATAAAGTTCTGTTAACATGGTTATATGTTTGAACATATATCAAGTTTTACACAATATTTCCTTGAATATATATGTAAACTTATTTATTTCTACCAATCTACCATACATATCAAAATATCAGTTTTCGTGAGTGTATGAATACAATGACCTATTCATTGGCAACCAATATTTTATTTTCGCAGATGTGACAACCATATAAGTTGAACCGTCATCAAAACTAGTTAAACTTTTGAATTTGGATATATCCAATAAAACTTTAAGTAAAATATGATACATTTTCAAACAATTTTCCTTTGTACTAATAAAACTACTAGAGCTAATGTATTTCGATGTGTGAAGGTGACGGGAGTGTGTATTCATGGGGAAGAGGAACTTTTGGACGGCTTGGTACTGGTTCAGAGCTTGACCGGCTTTTTCCTGCCAAAATAGAATTTAATTCTACCAAACCGGTCAAAATCGTTGAAGTGTCTGCTGGTGCTTATCATAGTCTTGCTCTTGCAGGTAAAATATACACTTTTTACTTTAATGAGGAACGAAAAAGAACCCAGAAATAAGCGTGTGTTATGTCGGCTTGTTGTGTTAACCATGTGGAGCAAACAGTATTAACCGTTTGCACATCAGTTGTGCCAAATTAGAATTCAAGAGTGTAACTCTTTGAGGGCGGGCGCAACCTTTTCATTTTGATAGGTTCTTCAGTCTCTATTTGTCTGTATCATTAATATTTCAGTTTTACTGTATCATAAACCTACATATAGATGAACAAAAGCATATTCGGTTGAATAAGTTTTAGTCCATGAGTCACCTTATTCTTTCTGTTACCATTTTGGTCTTGTTTCAGATGATGGTTCAGTTTGGAGCTGGGGTCACAATACCTGTATCCTTTTGGTGATATTTTCATGCATACTAATAAATGTTTGAATTTCAAGAGCTATATTGCATGACTTGTAACATATAGAAAAATCCAAACAGTACATGATTAATAAATTTAGCATTTACATTAGAACTGCAACAATCCCAATGTAAGGTTGTTAATTTATTTTGTATAAAGATGCATCCTTGACATTAGCATAGATGGTCAACTCGGAGTCGATGGAGAGAATTCCATGGTTCCATCTTTGGTGGAGGTGTTCCAAGGACTAAGCCCTCCACATGGATCAGTAACAAAGAGCCAAGCAGGACTTAAGGTGTCAAAATTAAATTACCATCTCAATTACGTTTAAAATTTCTAAAAATCAACAGGCCTTTGGTCGGTATGTTAGTGACCCATCAATTAAGAGGTTGTGGGTTCAAGTAGTATCGGAGACATGGGTAGTGACAGTAGTGTATATAATAGTCACAGTCGCTGCTAACCTGATTCTATTTAAAAATTATTTCACCAATATGATAACTTTTTGTCTTTTTCTTTAGATCTCTTCAGTCAAAGCTGGAGGTATGATGTCACTTGCAATAGATGACCTCGGGTCTCTTTGGATATGGGGAAACTGTCCTCCACAAGATCCCCCAAATGAAGGTGAAGAATTCTCACTTCTCGCTACATACACTCCAACTCCGGTTTGGAATTTTCATGGTCAAACTGTGGTCAAAGTAGCATGTGGAAGCGAGCACATTGTAGCGTTAGTTAGCGTGGGAGAAACACATATAGGTGGTAATCTTGTATGCTATTCCTGGGGTAGCAACAATCACGGGCAACTAGGCTTAGGAGATACAAATTTTCGGGTAACTCCTCAAATAATTGAAACATTCAACACCAAATCTACTTGGGCAGCATTTGAGTTAGCATGTGGTGCATTCCACACTTCAATACTCACGTACAAAAAAGGAGATGGTGAAAATTTAAAAAGTGTATGTTGGAGTTTTGGACTTGGAGATAATGGGCAGCTTGGCTTGGGGACAACTAAAAAGGCGTTAGTTCCTGAAATTGTTAAATCATTACCTGTTAATGTTTGGTTAATTTCGGTTGACTGTGGTTTGTTTCATACCAGCGTTGTTTCGTCAGTTGGGGATGTTTGGTCATGGGGAATGGAAAACGGGCTGGGCCTTTGTAATGAAGCGAGTTTTAACGAAAGTGAAGGTGGTGATGCTCTGTCCCCACGTTTGATTCGTTGTAATGTTGAATATGGGTCAAAGTTCTCGGACCCTATTCAAGTAGCATGTGGTGCAGCCCATACTGTTCTTCTTTCAGATAACGGGCATAGACTTTGGTCATGGGGAAGAGGAAGAAGTGGGGTTCTTGGAAATGGTCAAGTGAACGACTTTTTTGAACCGAATCTCGTGTTATGGCCACCACTACAAGAAGATTTTCTGAACAATGACAAAACAGATGATCATAAGAAGGACGATGATGAAATAGATGATGAAAAGAGTTCGGTAGATATCAGAGAAATTGAAAAGAAACTTTTTGTAATGGAACGTTATGCTAGCATACTTCATGGTTCTGTCTTCGGAAAGCCTTTTGAAGAGGATAAAGATATACCAATTTCTATAAAGAATTCCGGTTCGTTTGATTTTGGTAAAGAGTGGGAGAATATGTTGGAAAGTTATGATCATGGGAAGCTGGTACGACTGGAAACGTTTTATCGTAACATGCTTGCAGGTGTTAAAGATAAGATCATGAAGAAAAAGATTAAGGAGATGATCAAGGAGTGTCTTGAATCTTCAACAAGTATGCCTTAGTAAATTGATATGTTTAAGGTCAGCATGCCTTTTTTTGTTAGTAGTTGTTGTAAAGATTGGAATGAAGATTTGTCGGTTGTAGATATTAGGCATGTAAATGTTTGCATTTTGTATGAGAAGTTATGGGTATGCAGTATGTGCATAATATGAATGAATGATAATGAAAGTTCTGTTTCTAATTGGTTGCTAAGTTCAAGATCCAGTTTTGTAATAATTCATCTTTCAGGTTGTCACAGACACTAATAGGAGTTTTATGAAGCACGTAATTTGGGCGGGTTGCAGAGAGTTCACTTGAAACTTGTATTTGTCTAACAGAACTGAATTTCAGTTTTTGGGTACCAAAGGAGATACAAGATATTTGTAAATTTTCTTTTCATTGAAAACCAGAACTAAGGGTAGCAGTGCAGCGCATCTTAAACTAGTAGATTTATATACAGAGACAACAACGCGACAAGCAAAGTATTGTGTAAATCTTTTTCTTCATGATTCACCTTTGGTAAATCTATTGTACAGGTAAAGGGGATATTCCCCGGAAAATATTTGTAAAATCTATGGTGATTATACATATAAAGATATACTCATGTTCCTTGATAGAAGTTCTTTATAAAACAGAGGTGTATAGCTTGTATTTATGTACTATTTTATATAAACTCTTATCAATATTATGGGCTTCTTAAACTGTATTTACTGTTTTACATATAACTCTTGTTAAACCATCATTTTTTTTCATTACTATAAATCTTGTACACTCTTTACCCAATTCTAGAACTGGTACAAATATGCAAAACTCAACAAAGATAAACCAAACACATAAATCTTAACATACAGAGTGAATGATGGTTTCAAGTTCTATATCACCAAAAACAACCATGACTTTGATTTCCGTATTACAGGATCAAAGTGGATTCGTTTTCACAAATGTGAACTTGGAGTGACGAGAGCGGATCCAAATAAGAGAAACTCAATGGTTACAACTGGCTAGTTTTGAGCAGTTAAATAGTTATGTTCCTAAGCTTAGATAGATACATAACCACCATTTTACTCATTGTCTTCTTAAAAATAATCGAATGTACTTTTAAGGTTTATTAGCAACCGCGATATGTTTAACTGTGGTAATGTTCTTTTCGCCACATTAATGACCAACATTTTCATACAAGAAAAAGTTCTTATAATAATTTTATCTAATCGATTCAAGTAATCTCTGTACAAAAAATCCGTGCACTGATTTAGGAAAACGCTGGTTACAATACTGATAAGTCATTTATATTCATTGTGATTGTGATATATTCCTTTACGAGTACAATACAATCTAAGTTCATTTATTTTGTGCAGGTTTGATTTGAAATTAATGTTAAGCTATTAAAGAATAAAAGTTCAAGGGTTTTTATGCACAAGTCTAGAAGTAAGAGGACTACACAGTACAAAAAATTTATGGAGGGACTATAGATGACGTTTGTACCAGTTATTTTGAAATGCTCCGTATAAAGACTTGGGATTTAGGACCTAGGGTTTCAATTTACCCGTAAATCGTTTGCATTCCGTTCATCACCCAACAGTTAGGGTTTCGTTTACCGATCAAATTGTTGGACCGACCAGCAACATGCCACCGCGACGGTCATCGGGATCCATGACGGCGCGACTTGATCGATCACTGGGAAACTCGCTAAGCCTACTCCACCACTCGGACGAGTCCCACTGTTACTCGGAGTATTTCATCCGGGGATCCACCGGCAACGTCTACACTGTGACACTGTCCATGGCGGACGGGATCTCATGCACCTGCCCTGACACCGTCACCCCATGCAAACACATTCTGTTCGTCTACACTCGTGTCTTGTCCCTCTCCCCACACGACCCTCGCATACGTCGTCGCACTTTACGTGCCAGCCAAGTCTTCACCCTCCGGAATCTTCCGATCTCCGAAGACTCGTACGCTAGAGAAACGCTTAGAAAACGTTTCCGTGAGCAGTACAAGGTTGATGATGATGACGATGACGATGACGATGATGATGATGAACAAGAAGAGGGGGCCTATATTAATTTAGGTGATGATGATGATGATGGTGGAAATGGGAATGGTGAACAAGGCAAGTGTATTGATTTATCTTCTTCTCATGCTGATGATGCTGATGGGGATAGGAATGGTGAACAAGAAAAAGGCAAGAATATTGAGTGATCTGCTCGTAACGGTGAGTAATGAAGGTGTTAATTAATATGGCTGATGTTGATTAAAGGCAAGCAAATTGTGGGGTTAGTTTTAATTAGTTTATAAGTATGATGGTTGATATGGAATATATAATTGTGTTTAGAGTTCTTTCTACGTGGTTTGTTTTTGCTATTTTGAATTCAGTTAATATCTATGTTTATGGTTATGGTTAGTACTATTGATATTCTATCTAGCTTGTAATATACTAATGCACATACAACAAACATATCTGCAGATGTTTCGTGATTTGGTACTATTCAAATAGATATATATTTCACCTTAGAGTTTAATCAAAGATATATTAACTGAATCTCTTAATATTATAATGTAATTTCTAATTATCAGTTTATTAGGTTGCGAATATTGATCTTTTTCTCAAGATTCTTAATTCTGTGTTATGTATTTTAGTACAATTTTGTACAAATGAGTTTGTAACAAAGATGACAATTACAATGAATATGTGTATCTAGGGGTACTCAGATTATATTGCTTCACATAAATCACATCTACAAATTGTCGGAAAACGTTATAAAAGATGGTAACTGCAAAGTTTTAGGAAATAGAAAATTAGTTGTTAAAAATGTTGCTTACTAGAGTTGCTACTCTACAAACTTACAGACTTTATAGACTTTACAGACTTGCTACTCTACAAACTTACTGTCTTATCGACTTGTATACTTACTGTTTTACCAACTTATATATTTACTGCATGACCGACTTACAAATTTACCATTTTATAAACTATACCGACTTACAGACCTACAGACTTACAGACTTACTAAATTGCATGAGTTACGTTTTAATCCAATGAAGTCCTTATCAAATTGTTCATCAATATGAAATAGAATTTATAATGTATTTACTGATGATAACTATTTGATTTGAGTGTGTAATCAAAGAAGTAATTAAAATAATTAAAGTTTGCTTATCAATATTGTTAATGTATTAATTTATGAAATTGTTAAATCAGTACCTGTTAATGTGTTTCATATTGGTTGACTATGGTTTAAATCAGTACCTGTTTGGTCATGGGGAATGGAAAACGGGTTGGGCATTTGTAATGAAGTGAAATTTACTGGATGTGAAGGTGGTGATGCTCTGAGCCCACGTTTGATCTGATGTAATGGTGAATACGGGTCAAAGTTTTCGGACCCTAAACAAGTAGCTTGTGGTGCAGCCCATACTGTTCTTGCAGATAACGGGTTTAAAGTTTGGTCATGGGAGAGAAGTGAATGACTCTTTATACCCGAATCTTGTGCTATTGTCACCACCACAAAAAGATTTTGTGAACAATGGAGCCAAAACCGTTGGTGTTAGGAAAATTGACAAAATAGATGTTTTAAAAAAGAACAATGACAAAATAGATGGTGAAAGGAGTTCCTAGGTGTCACATAAATTGAAAAGTAACTTTTTATAATGGAACGTAATGCTAGTGTACTTCATGGTTCTGTTTTTTTGATAAAGAGAAAGATATACCAATGTCTTCAGAGAATTCAAGTTCATTTGATATTGATAAAGGGTGGGAGAATATGTTTTAATTGTGTGATCAAGGTACGCTGGTACGACTGGAAATATTTTGTCGTAACATGCTTGTGAGTGTTGAGGATAACATCATGAAGAGTAAATGTTAAGGAGATGATCAAGTTGTGTCTTGAATCTTCAACAAGTATTAAGTATGCCTAATCAATTAAGGTAATCCTCCTTTTAAGGTTAGCATGTCTTTTTTGTTTGTAAATCTGTTAGTAGTTGTGCTTAAGATTGAAATGAAGATTTATCAGTTGTAGGATTATACTAGGCACGCAAAGGTCGGCATTTTGTTTGATAAGCTATGGGTGCATAGTGCATTGACAGACAATTATAAACAAAAAATAAGAATGAAAGTTATGCTTTATAACAATGTAATCCATTCACAGACGACTATACAGTTAAATTTTGTCAACGACATAAATACTTAAATTAAAAGGCTAGAAAGTTTTCTGCAGCGCTCGGCTATATTTTGCTCTTTATGCGTTCGTAAAACAACTGCATTGTATTGCAGTTTTTGGGTACCAAAGGAGACACAAGCATTTCTTTTCACGGAAAACAAGCAAAACTAAGGGTCATGCATCGGGTAGATCTATATACAAAGACATCAGCGTGACAAGCAAAAGTATTGTGTAGTTTTCTTTCTTCATGATTCGACTTTGTTGAATGTGTTGTAATTTTTTAGATAAAGGCAAAGAGCTTTTATTAAACCAACAAGAACACAACATGCACATACCATCATAGAATAAGGCCGTGCCCCCCTACAAAATGCAGAACATCCAACCAGAAAAAATACAAACACACTACATACAGACGCACAATCACATAAAAACACATATGAACCACACTACATACAGACACACATCTTCACTATATTCCTTGATACGAATTTTTAATAATACAGAGGTGTATAGCTTGTGTTTATGTACTTTATTACATATACTCGTATATAGGGCTTCTTAAACTGAATTTACAGTTTTACATATAACTTTTGTTAAACTATCAATTTCTTTTTAGTATTGTAAATCTTGTACATCTTCTACAACTACTGGAACCGGTACATATATGCAAAACTCAAGCAAACATAACCAAACACATACAGAGCAAATCCTAACATAGAGGGTGCATAATGGTTTCAAGTTCTATACCAACTAAAAAAACTAGGACCTCGATTTCCATATTCAAGCAGCAAGAGCATATACGATTGCATTACCTTGTATAGAATCAAGTGGATTCATTTTTGCATTTTTAAATTGGATCATCACTTCCAACTGAATGAGTATGAATAAAGAATCAATGGATGAAGATAGACGATTAGATATCTAATTTGTTATCATAACTAGATCTTAAAAATTAAATGTGAACTTGGAGTGATGAGAGCGATCAATTAAGTGAAAATCTATAGTTGAGTAGTTAAAAGTTATGTTCTTAAGCTTAGATAGATACATAACCACCATGGCAGACCTGTAGAATTTGATGGTCCGATGCAACGATTAAAAAAAACCCTTTAGTACAGGTTACTTAAACATACATGTTATACATTCAAATATATAACAATTTTCTAAAACATCATAATCATTGTTGAAATGGAAGCATACAAGCACAAATTACGTTGAAATTTTTTTTACGGTATAAAATTCACGACAAATCATAAAAAAATTACTCTAGTTGATCATTTTTAACAAGTATTACAAAATTGAAAATATTAGGGACTCATATGTATAACCAAAATTAGTTAAGGGATGATTTCTGTAACTTGTGTTCTGAGCAGATAAATAAATAAAATACAGTAAATCAATATTGTGCTCTTTATGCGTTCATAAAACAACTGCATTGTATTGCAGTTTTCGGGTACCAAAGGAGACACAAGAATTTCTTTTCACAGAAAACAAGCAAAATAAGGGTTGTGCATCGGGTAGATTTATATACGAAGACAACAACGCGACAAGCAAAAGTACTGTGTAGTTTTCTTTCTTCATGATTCGACTTTCTTAAATGTGCGGTAATTAATACATATACTCATCAACTCATGTTCCTTGATACGAGTTCTTAATAATACATAGGTGTATAGCTTGTGTTTATGTACTTTATTACGTATACTCATACTTAGGGCTTCTTAAACTAAATTTACCGTTTTACATTTAACTTTTGTTAAACTATCAATTTCTTTTCAGTATTGTAAATCTTGTACGGAGTACATCTTTTACCAACTACTGGAACTGGTACATATATGCAAAACTCAAGCAAAAATAACCAAACACATAAATCCTAACATAGAGGGTGCATAATGGTTTCAAGTTCTATATCAGCTAAAGCAACTAGGACTTCAATTCGATTTCCATATTCAAGCAGCAAGAGCATATGCGATTGCATTACCTCGTATAGAATCAATTGGATTCGTTTTTGCATTTTTAAGTTGGATCATCACTTCCAATTGAATAAGTATGAATAAAGAATCAATGGATGAAGATAGACGATTAGATGTCTAATTTGTTATCATAACTAGATCTTAAAATTTAAATGTGAACTTGGAGTGATGAGAGCGATCAATTAAGAGAAAATCTATAGTTGAGTAGTTAAAAGTTATGTTCTTAAGGTTAGATAGATACATAACCACCATGGCAGGTATGTAGAATTTGATGGTGCGATACAACGATAAAAAAGACCTTTTAATTAGTATAGGATACTTATACATACATGATCTAGATTCAGATATATAACGATTTTCTAAAAGTTTATAGTTATTGTTGAAATGGAAACATACAAGCACAAATTACATCGATCTTTTTACGGTATAAAATTCACGACAAATCATACAAAAACTACCCTAGTTGATCATTTTTAACAAGTATTACAAAATTGAAAACATTAGGGATTCATATGTATAACCAAAATTAGTTAAGGGATGATTTCCATAACTTGTGTTCTGAGCAGATAAATATATAAAATAAATCAATCTTTAAGCGCCAGAACTCCCCTAAATTTCAAACGTCGCCATTCTCAATTGACCCCCAAATTTCAAAATTTAAATCGCTTGACCTCCATAGCCACCGCACCTCAGCCATTGTTGTCGCACGGCTATCGTTCTCTTCTTCATCCGCTATTCGATAATTGCATAAAAATGAAAATCATAAACCCCAGCGATCGGAATTTTCCGTTTAACAAGATATTTCATCATTATTGCTGGTAATATCTCAATCTTTTCGATCAGCTAGTTACTAGTTTCATTTCTTATCATCTAGTTGGTGTATTTTTGTCCTTATTCTGTATTTGGTTTATCACCCAAAGTTAGGGTTTATTGTTTAGGTCTTGATTCAGTCTTTAGGTGCAGTTCTTTGGTTTCAATTTAAATCATTTGGTTCGAATCTATTGGTATCTATGGAATGTTACAGGGACTAAATCTGTATTTATATGATAGTTAAATGTTTTAGTTCTCATTTGTATTTATTCAATAGACCGGGGTGTTAATGTGTAAATAGTTAGTTAGAGTATAGTATATGTATAGAACGGTTATTGTATGATAGTTTTAAGCAATAATAATAATCTTTCACATATCTGTTTTGTTCATATGGTATCAGAGCACACTTCCGCTACGATTCATTGCTAGGTTCGATTATTTTGCCCTAATTTGTACATTTTCTTATTCCTTATCATAAACTGATTCAATCTGTCGGTGGAAATTGTATAATTCGTGTTTTTGCGAAATTAGGGTTTGCGATCCAATTAATTGTTGATATAATTGTTCTGTGATATCTGAAATTGATTCAATGACGAATCCAGATGTTGTTAGTTGCAATAATACTACTCAGATTTCTTCTAATTCAATAAATGATCCTCTGTACATTGGTAATTCTGATCATCCTTGTATGATTCTTACCAATACTCCGTTTAATGGAAGCAATTTTCTAGGATGGAGTCGTACTATTAAGATGGCCTTAGGTGCAAAACTGAAATTAGGTTTTATCACTGGTACTTGTGCTAGACCATTAGAAGAGGGTGAAAATTTACAGAAATGGATTAGATGTGATTATATGGTAATTTGTTGGATATTGAATTCAATGATATCTGAATTGTCAGAGGCTTTCTTGTATGCTCAATCAGCCTCTGAGTTATGGAAAGAGATAATTGAGAGGTATGGGCAGAGCAATGGGCCTCTCATTTATCAATTACAATATGAAATGAACAATATTAATCATGGTAATCTCAGTATTGCAGCCTACTTCAATAAGTTGAAAAGGTGTTGGGATGAGATGCACAATTTAAATGGTGTTCATGTGGGAAATTGCAATAATGTTCTTGTGGTTTAATTGAAAAGTTCTTAGAAATGGATGGAAGGTCTAAGTTGATGCAATTTTTGATGAAGTTAAATGATGAGTGTGAAAATGTCAGAAGTCAGATTTTATCCATGGATCCTTTACCTAGTGTTAATAGAGCATATTATATTGTCCAACAAGTGGAAAAACAAAAACAAGTAACCAACCATGTGGCTGATCCCATAGCATTTTTTGCTAACATGAATCAACAGAGGTCTGGCTATAACACTAGAAAAGATGTAAAGGGAACAAGGTTTGACTTCAAACAAGATAATAAAGGAGCCAAGCACTGTACATACTGTAATGGTGATGGACATACCATTGAACAGTGTTTTGAAAAGATTGGTTATCCGGATTGGTATAAGGGTAAAAGGAATAAGAAAAGTATTAAGATTGTTGCACATGTAGGTGCTACTTGTGGACAAGAATCTTCCTTTGATATGGCTTATGAAAATGAGATTCAGCAAGAGTCTAGTGGTTCAGGTTTTGATCAGAGGCTTGTAAATGCAGTATGCCAAGAGATGATGAAAATGTTCCAAGGAAAGAACATGGGATCAGATAATGCTGCAAATGCTTCTACTTCTGGAGTTGGTGGAATGCACCATGCATGTATGTATTGTCATGTTAGAACCTTTGCTTTATCATCTCAAAGTGATTGTATTAAAATAAATGAATGGATAATAGACACGGGTGCTTCAGATCATATGTGTCCTCATAAATCATTGTCCAAATCAACCATTACTCTTAGCAATCCTGTCACAGTACATCTACCTGATGGAAGTTTCAAACTTGTTACCATAGCTGGTCAAGTTCAACTTACGTCTTCTCTTTTTCTTGAAGAAGTACTATATGTTCCTGAGTTTAAGTTTAATCCGTTATCAGTGGGAAAGCTTCTCAATTCACAAAAATTCTTTGCTCAATTCTTTCCTTCATATTGTGTTTTTCAGGACCTTTCAACTAAAAAGGTTGTGGCAGTTGGCAAGGGGTCAAGATGCTTATACACTTGTACCTCTTTAGACAAGCACAATTCTTCCTTTTCTGAGTCTCACTCTACAGCTTCAATAAATGTTTTTGATTTTCAAAATACATCTGCTTTTAGTAGTACTGTACATTCCAAGAGTATTGTTGATATACATACTCTTCATGCTAGACTAGGTCATCTTTCTATGTCTAAGATGTACATGTTGATGAATGTAAATCTGTTTAGAATTTAGATTTTTCTTGTGAAAGCTGTATGTTAGCAAAATTTCATAGATTACCTTTAAATAGAAGTATTACTTCTTCCAATTCATTTTTTGAATTACTTCATGTTGATTTGTGGGGACCATATAAAGTAGATGCACTAAATGGTGCCCATTACTTTTATACAATTGTTGATGACAAAAGCAGGGCTACATGGACATATCTTGAACATGCTAAGGATCAGATTTTAAGCATAATGACTTCTTTTCTCAAATATGTAGAAGTTCATTATAATGCAAAACCAAAATTTTTAAGATCTGATAATGGCACTGAAGTGGTTAATAAAGCTTTTCTAGCTTTTTTAAATTCTAAAGGGATTGTTCACCAAAAGTCAATGGCTTATACCCCTCAACAAAATGGAATTGTTGAAAGAAAGCATAGGCATTTATTAGAAACTGCAAGGGCTTTAAGATTACATGCTGGATTACCCAAAACATTTTGGGGTGATTGTATTTTAGCAACCACCTATCTTATCAATAAAATGCCTATGAAATTCTTAGCATGGAAATCCCCTTATGAAGTTTTACACAAAACACTTCCTTTTTATGATTCATTGAAAACCATTGGGTGCTTATGTTATGTTGCTTCTTTAAAGCCTCATAAAGATAAGTTTGATGCTAAAGGTATTAAGTGTGTCTTTATGGGATATCCACCTGGCCAAAAGGGGTACAAATTGTGTAATCTACACACAAAAGAAGTGTTTCATAGTAGGGATGTGATCTTTCAAGAAAATGTTTTCCCTTTTAAAGAGCAATTATCTCCTTTTCCAGTTCATACTACTTTGCTTCCTATTCCCGATTTTTCTATTTCAGAAGATGATCCAAATTCTTCCATTCCTACTTCTGTTGTGTTTGATGATACTTCTATTCTTACTCAGAATAATAGTACATCACCAGATTCTTCTGTTAACACATCTTCTGAAATTGTTCCACATTCTTCTGAATCAACTGTACCTTTAAGAAGGTCAAACAGATCCACTTCTACTCCTAAATGGCTACAAGATTTTGTAGGTCCCAAACCCAAGGTTAACCATGTTTCTACTCAGCCTACTTATCCTCTCTTTTCAGTTAAGGATTTTAATGGGGTACCTATGGAACATGTTTCATTCCTGGCTAATGTTTTTACCACCACTGAACCTACTTCTTATTCACAAGCTTCTACTGATCCTAATTGGATTGAAGCTATGTCAAAGGATCTTTCTGCTCTTGAACAGAATAATACTTGGGAACTTACTTCTCTTCCTAAAGGTCATAAACCCATTCATTCTAAATGGGTTTATAAAATCAAATACCTTCCAGATGGGTCAGTGGACAGGTATAAAGCCAGATTAGTGGTTAAAGGTTATAACCAACAGGAAGGACAAGATTATAAGCATACTTTTTCCCCTGTTGCAAAACTGGCAACAGTAAGAGTTTTAATTGCCTTAGCTACAGCCAAAGGATGGCCTTTACATCAGTTAGATGTAAACAATGCTTTTCTTCATGGTTATCTTGATGAAGAAATCTACATGTCTCCTCCTGAAGGTTATACCAAAGTTGGTCCACATCAAGTTGTAAGCTAATTAGATCATTATATGGTCTTAAGCAAGCTTCAAGGCAATGGAACCAAGAATTATCCAAATTTCTATGTAGTCTTGGTTTTGTGCAGTCTAAAAATGACTATTCTTTATTTGTCAAGCAACACAATGGTTCGTTTACTGTTGTCCTTGTGTATGTGGATGATATTTTAGTTACTGGCAATTGTCCTAAAGAAATTACATCTACCAAGACTGCTTTGGATCACAAGTTTACTATCAAAGATATGGTTTAGCTAAATATTTCTTGGGTATTGAAATATGCAGAACAGATGCAGACACTCATTTAAATCAGAGAAAGTATATTCTGGATTTACTTAAAACCTCAGGTTTAACTGCTTGCAAACCTACTTATTCTCCTATGCCTACTAATTTGCACCATTCTCTTACTAAAGGTATTCCTTTAGCTGATCCTGGTGTGTATAGAAGATTAGTTGGTAGGTTATTGTATCTAACCATGACTCGCCCAGACATTTCATATGTTGTCCAACACATTAGTCAATTTGTTAGTGCACCCATAGATTGTCATATGCAAGCTGCTACTTATCTTCTTCGATATTTGAAAGGTTCTGTTTCAAAGTAACTGGTTTTTCTGATGCTGACTGGGCAAATTGTGTAATGACCAGAAGGTCTTTAACTGGTTATTGCATATTCCTTGGTCATTCTCTTGTGTCTTGGAAAACTAAAAAGCAGGCTACCGTTTCAAGATCTTCTACTGAAGATGAATACAGAAGTATGGCTTCTACTACTTGTGAATTTATTTGGCTCAGTTATTTACTTGCTGATTTGGGTATTAGAGTACATTTACCAGTTACACTCTTTTGTGATAACAAGTCTGCTCAATAGATAGCTGCTAACCCATGTTTTCATGAACGCACCAAACATTTGGACATTGATTGTCACTTTACCAGAGACAAAGTTCAAGAAGGGTTTATTCAAACAGCTCATATTCCTTCACACTTACAATTAGCTGACATCATGACAAAGGCCCTTAATAAAGTTCAACATTCTACTCTTGCTAACAAGCTTGGTCTCACAGATCCTCCAGCTTGAGGGGGGGGATATGGAATGTTACAGGGACTAAAGTTGTATTTATATGATAGTTAAATGTTTTAGTTCTCATTTGTATTTATTCAATAGATCGGGGTGTTAATGTGTAAATAGTTTGTTAGAGTATAGTATATATACATAACGGTTATTGTATGATAGTTTTAAGCAATAATAATAATCTTTCACAGATCTGTTTTGTTCATAGTATCCTTGTGATTTCTTAAAATCTTTTCATAACAATTCTTCTAGTTGTTACACCACCAACATGCCACCACCACACGCACGGGGGACCTTTTATGGACGATTTGATCGATCACTCGGAAACACCCTAAGCCTCCTCCACCACTCGGACTCCGACTTTTACATCCTCGGATCCACTGGCTACGTCTACACTGTCACACTTTCCATGAGGACCGGGACACCATCATGCACATGCCCTGACCCCATGACCCCATGCAACACATTCTATTTGTTTATGTCCGTCTCCTGTCCCTCTCCACCCACGACCCTCATATATGTCGTCGCAATTTACGCTCAAGTGAAGTCTTTTACCTACTCCATACCCCGATTTCCGAGGACTCATTTGCCAGCGAAACACTTAGAAAACGTTTCCATGAACTATACAAGGTTGATGATGATGATGATGATGATGATGACAATGATGATGATGATGGTGATCAGGAAAAATATATCAATTTATCTGCCTATATGGATAATGATGATGACGATGATGATGATGATGAGGAGGAGGAGGAGAAGGATGGGGATGGGAGTGATCAAAGTGTGAATGTGAATGAGAATGGGAATGGTGAACAAGAACAAGGCAAGTATATTAATCTATCTGCCCATAGTGGAGTTCTTGGAAATGGTCAAGTGAACACGAATCTCGTGTTATGGCCACCACTACAAGAAGATTTCGTTAACAGAACAAATGATGCGAAGAAGAACAATGAGAATATAGATGTTGAAAAGAGTTAGGTAGATATCAGAGATATTAAAAAGAAACTTTTTGTAATGGAACGTTATGCTAGCGTACTTCATGGTTTTGTTTTTGGGAAGCCTTTTGAAGAAGAGAAGGATATACCAATTTCTTTACAGAATTTGGGTTCGTTTGATGTTGGTAAAGAGTTGGAGAATATGTTGGAATCGTGTGATCAAGGTAAGTTGGTACGGTTGGAAATGTTTCACCGTAACATGCTTGCTGGTGTTAAAGATAAGATCATGAAGAAAAAGATAAAGGAGATGATCAAGGAGTGTCTTGAATCTTCAACTAGTATGTTTAATTAATTAAGGTATCATAATGATATCTATATGAATCTTTATCTGGTTAGCATGCCTTTTTGTTTGTTTATCTGTATGCAAGTAGCAGTGGATTAGAATGAAGATTTATCGGTTGTCGATATTAGGCATGTAAATGTCTGCATTTTGTATAACAAGTTATGGCTATGCAGTATGTGCACAAGGTATCATAGATCATACTGATATCTACGTGCATTAATTCTGTAACAGACACTCATTTCAACTAGTATACCTAGAAGGCTAGAAGCTACTTTTAAGCTGCGGTTCTTGAAATGATTAATGTTTTAGGCTGTAATTATGTAACATACACTCATTGAGATTTTTGATGTGCATAATGTTTTTTTACTCTTTAAGGTGGGCGGCAGGATATTCACGTGAGACTTGTATGTTTAATGTGTTTAAAAGGAACTGCATTTCAGTTTCTGTCGTACCTAAAGAAGACCCAAATTAGTTTCAAAAGGTTGTTACTTTTCACACCAATTTTTTGTACTTTTTAATTTTTTTTAATTTGTAGAAATTAAATTAATAGTTAAACTACTTACAAATTGTACCTTATATAAATTAAATTAATGGTTAAAGTACTTACACATTGTACCTTCAAAAGACATACTCATTACATATTCTTACGTTTTTCGAGAAGTACTTTTCAATTTTATTTGGCTTGATTTAACATTTTTTCAGCCTTATTACTATTTAATTTGACAGTATTCCATGAAAAGATTCTAAAATTTTAACATAAATTGTTCAATCCGTTACTTGGATCTTCATTATTTTAAGCTCTCAAAAATTTATTTTTATATACATATAACAAAGCTACAATTAAATGGATCACTTCATCTAAGATTGGGCAAGAACCTACCATTACTCAGGTACATCTCATAATACTGCAAGATGGTTATACTCTTATTATTGTATATCATTACTTATGTATGTGTTTTAAAGGTTATGTAGAAAAATCTTTATGAATTTAAAAAATTATTTTGCATTTCTCTTCTATTCCATATTCCAAAATCTTTTTTCCCGATTATCCTATATCACTAAATTTTATAAATTGTATTAAAAAATCAAAATAAGTTAAAATGATTATTTACAACTTTTACTACACTTTTTTTCCTCTTTTTACTACACATTTTCCCCTCATTATTCATGTTAAGTAAAAACATCATCACCACCATTCATCACTGATTATATGTAACATACAAATGCAACATACAAATCCTACTATATACAAGTCAAGGTTTAAGAACAAAATTAGATCTCAAAAGAGCATAAATACAAATCGAAAATCGTAACTATTTCAGATCCAAACCACTATAAATGAATCTAAACATTTTAGATCTGATTTTACAATTTCAGAGGGGATCTTATCATATAAATTGAAAGTATTTCAGATCTATAATGAAAACAAAGAAGATAAGATACGAGATGGAGGTTACTAATGCGGTGGTGGTTGTTGCGACCGATGGACGTGGTGACTGCGACCGGTGGGGTTGGTGGTGGCAAACGGTGGTTATTCCGGCGATGGTGGTGGCTGCGAGCGAACGGCCGGCCGGTGATAGTGGTTTATGGGGAAGTAGAGAGAATATTAGTGTTGGTTTTTTAGAAATAGAGATTTGTAGGTTTGTGGTGAAATAATGAGAAGATTAAGTTAGATGGTTTAACCGTAGTAGGCAAGCAGGTAAACTATCTTGTTCCCAGAGGCTTTCTTTAAAGCATCAAAACTACGTGTATCACTGGCAGTTCCTGATTTGTGATGGACTAGGGAGAATATTATTATTAGAAATAGTGTGGGTTTATTAACCATTATTATAAATGCAACAAACTTTTACTCTCTAATTGTATATATAATTATATTAAATATTCTATCGTTTCATTCCCTTTTAAATTCTTCTTGATCATGATTTTTTTACCTATGCTATTATTACTACTATTATTATTATTATTATTATTTATTTATTTATTTATTAGTTCATACGAATGGACTTGAAATTTGATTTTATATAATATTTGATTTTTTATATTAAAATGCATTAGTTTCATACGAAGAGATGTCGAATTATTACGGAAATATTTCAATCGATGGAGTTGAAATTTCCATTCGAACACAAGGTTTTGCCACTAATTAGGTATAACATCTAATTGCAATTATAGTTTTTTTTTCAAAATCCTCCAATAAATGTTATAAATTATATTACTTTTTAGGTGTTTGCAACTCGCTTACTTTGTAGATGGCACATTTTCAAAAATATTGTGAATAACTGTAGGAAAAGTTTCAAATCACAAGATGAGTGGGACTCATTTCTTAAGCTCTGGGCGTTTCTAGAAAATTCTCCAACGGTGATATCGTACACGAAAAACTACGATCAACTTAGAGAAATGCTGACAAAATATCCACGTATGTTTCCGTATTTCACATTCAATATTTATTTCATATAATTGTAGTATTTTTCTATATTTAACATCCAAGTTACTTTTTCAGGTGTGTTTACTTATATTAATAAAAACTGGTTGGACAAATATAAGGAAATGTTCGTGTCTGTCTGGATTGATCAACATCTCAACTTTGGAAATCGTACATTCAATTGAGCCGAGGGTCAACATTCAGTGTTAAAAAGATATCTGAAATCTTCAAAATCTAGTCTCGATAGATTTGTTAAATGTATTGATGAAGTTGTGAATGCACAACATACGTCAATTAAAGAAAGCTTGGAGAAAAGCAGAATTGTCCGCATTCATCAACACAATCTACACTATTTCTTGCTATTACGCGGTTTTGTTTCGAATGTAGCTCTCGAGTAAATGCTTCTAGAACTAAAGCGGTTGAAGCGTAGCCCTAAAGACTCCTCAAATTGTGGTTGTAAACTACGCAATAGTTGTGGGTTACCATGTGCTTGCGAACTTGCAGTCATTTTAAATTCAGTTAATATATATTATATACTTATAAATTTTATTGATTTTGTTTTAATCTCGGAAATTTTAATTATTTGAAAAAAATACTTATTTATATTTAAATACAGGTCAATGTATTCCCTTGGATTCGATAGACATCTTTTGGAGAAAGTTAGATATTTCACCGTTAATGTCTGTACAAAATGACGATATTAGATGTGACGATGAAGTAGAACTTTTTAAAGAGAATTTTAACAAGGAGTCTACAGTTGTGAAAAAAAATTTGTTACTAAAGTTAACAGATTTAATTAATGGAAGTACAACAATGCTAATTCGAGTACCTCAGGTTCAAAAAAACTCTCGCGGACGACCACAGAAAGAAGAACAGAAAAGGTGTGCCTATCCCAATGGTCAAGATCCTCATAGAAATAGTTATTCCACCACGCCAAATGTTTTTGTGCCAGATTGGATCAAGGAGCCAGCGAGACACAATTCATACGTGATGGACTTGAACAAGGAACCAGGAGAAATTTCACACGCTTTTGACTTGGACGAGGAATCGATGTGGGATAAGGAACCAACAGGGGAAACTTCACATGACTTTGACTTGAACGAGGAATCGACGTGGGATAAGGAACCAACGGGGGAAACTTCACACGCTTTTGACTTGAACGAGCAATCGTTGTGGGATGATTCATATGATGCATGCTATTCACACCCTTTGATGGGTGTAATTCCAAACATTTTCCATCCTTACGTCACACGTATACAAAATGTCAAGGGTGATGGAAACTGTGGATTTCGATCAATTGCTGTTTGTCTCGGATATAGTGAAGATAATTGGCTCAACATTCGAAATCAATTGCTAGACAAATTGAATAACGGATATTATTACCATCAGGTTTTTAACGCAAGTTATAATGAACTATATCGTTCGTTGTGCTTTTATGAATCGCCTGCACCGTCAGAACACTGGATGATTATGCCTATGACAGCTATTCTAATTGCGAACAGGTTTGGTGTAATCGTCCATTGTTTAAGCATTCGAGGCTCTATGACTTGCTTTCCCCTTTGGAGAGGCCCATAAGAGTTTCAAAACCACCAAACTCTTACAATTGCGCATATAAATGAAAATCATTATGTGATGGTACAATTTGAAGGAGAGTATCCGATGCCTCATATTACTCGACTATGGACTTTTTATAAATCTCCCAAAGCAGCTGGATGGGAAACTATGTATATGCGGCGTCTACAATTATGTACACAATTAATGCCTTGTAATTCTCAAAAGGTTTTTGTAGATTTGTCGAATTAATTGTTAATAAAAATTAGTTTTTGTAGTTTTTATCTTTTGTAATTCCATTATAGTGGTTCACAAAATTTTACGAAAACGTCTCTAAATTTTTCTCAAGGTTGAATTCCTTGGTGGTTTACGATGGTTCGAGGATTGCTTTTCTAATATTTTTGTCTTGGCTTCGCAAAAGAATTCCTATTCTTAATTTATATACCTGTACCAAAATGATTCCGAAAATTAACCTGATAATTCATATGTAGAAAAAGTTTGAGGTTCCAAAAATACTCGTTCGTTTTAAAAAGAAATAAACAAAAAAGTGGGCTAATTACTTGGATATACAATTAAGGCCCAATATTTAATAAAATATCAAATTCTCAAAAACTTTCTCAATTTATCACTAACTTAGGCAAAGACGTTGCGAAACCGACAATCCCTTGCGATTACCCCACCTTGCGTAAACCACAAGCAGACCCATTTATGGATAATTTCGCAAGGGTGGTCTTGCGAAAATGATATACCTTTGCGAAATCAACATGTTCTTGCAATTTTCCCTTGTATTTGCGAAATTTGTTGCAAATTAATTCTTGCGAAATGATACTTGCGACTTACCCCATTCTTGCGAAAACTACTGATATTTTGTGAGAAAACCCTTTTTGAATGATAATATTTAATATTCTAATCTCAGTTTGTATATTCATGTAAATTTCCCCAAAAAAATTAGCATATATTTGGTTTGTATTTGCTAAATAAATTGATAAGGAAAATGAACCACTAAATTATGTGTACCTTTACTTAAAATTTAAAAAATGTAAAAAATTAAAAAATGTTATTTTGGTTGTCAAGCTCAAGTGTCAAATATTACTTGTTGGGATAACCAATCATTATCACCTAATTATTTAGCTTGATTTGACTAAGTGGTGTATTAAGACTTTTTAATGGTGTGGAAAGAAAATCCCTCTCAAAATATCCGTTTAACAGAAAAGTATTTAAACTAAGGGTAGCTGTGCATCTGCTATAAATATGTACAGAGATAACATCATATCGCGACAAAAAAACTATTCGGTAGATTTTTTGTTCGTAATTCGGTAGATTACAAGTTATACATGATTTTCCTTGATATGAGCTGTTAAGAAAACAGAGGTCTATAACTTGTAATCATGTACTCTTTTACGTAAACTCTTCTTATCCTGGGCTTCTTAAACCGCATTTACTGTTTTACGTATGACTTTTGGTAAACTTTTTTCTTTTCTCCATTACTATAAATCTGTACAAGTCTTCATAAACAAAGCCAAACCAAGCACATCAATACTAACATCATAGACATGTAAACCAGATTTAGTTAATCACTAATGAGAGCATCTGTGACTGGTTTACCGTGCATATAAGCAAGTTGATTTGTTTTTTTCCCCTTTCAAAGTGGACTTGGAGCCTTGGAGGGAAGACGGCGGATTCAAATAAGACAAATAAGAGGAAATCGTAGATCACAACTAGGTAGCTTTATGTAGTTTCTGCGCCTATGTTCGTAATATCTATGCACTCATTTTGTGGTAAAAGTTATCTAACATAGTTCGTAAGATTGATCAACCACCACCAAAATGTACAACTATCCTACGAGATAGTGTTCTTTTGGCCAGACTAGTCACTTTAACTACTAATATACTCGTACAAGGAAATCTTATAAAATTTCGTAGCCTTACCAATCGATTCTAGTAATTTGAGTTTTGGTAAAAATATATTTAACGTATCCACACAGATCTTATAGTTAGCGTTTTGTTCAACATAATCCTTTGACATTTTATACATGTAAAAGTATACTTTTCATTATAGAGTTGCCTTTTTTATAGAAAAATTACGGAGTTGCTTTATGCACCACAAATAGTATACATTATTATACACAAGCCATTCCTATAGAATATTGTGTCATATACAACATCTTTTATCGATGTTACGATTTGCACATTATTTTTCGTATTGCATGTTTTTTTTCCCCTTCTTCATGTGACATCTAGATAATAAAAGAGAGATTGAAATTTAAGTGAGAACTTCTATTTTATCAAAAGGTTTATTGTTTTGTTATGTAATAAACTTTATGTTTTTTACTAAGTCGAATGTTGAAAACTTATATTTTATGTATTGAACTTGTAAATATAGTTTATTGCATGTAATATTTTCTTTTTGGGTAAGGTTTAAATAGGAAAGTTTTCCTTTTTAACCTTACCCAAAAAGAAAATAATACATCTAATAGACCATATTTACACGTTCACTACATATATTAAAAGAAATGAAACTATGTCTGTAGTTTAATTAAATCCTGGCGCACGTTAGCCCAGTCCATGCTTTAATTTAGGGGAGTGATTTGCACACCATCAAAATTATCCGTACACCACTAACGGTGC
The DNA here is from genome assembly GCA_963422505.1 of Pseudognaphalium luteoalbum. Taxonomy (NCBI): domain Eukaryota; kingdom Viridiplantae; phylum Streptophyta; class Magnoliopsida; order Asterales; family Asteraceae; genus Pseudognaphalium; species Pseudognaphalium luteoalbum. The sequence continues at coordinate 18,726,297 of OY730192.1, forward strand.
TTTATGATGTTGTATTGTACACCCCTGTAAAATACAGTTAGTGGTGTATGCATAGTTTTTGGTGGTGTACGAATAATCGCCCTTTTAACTTAAGTATTCCCCCCTTTAGAGAAAATTACAAAAATCATTCTTATGGTTTGACCTGAATTGCATATTCAGTCCTTTAATTAATTTACGTAAATTGTCATTTACACTAACGATTGTTAACTCTCCGTTAAAAAGGACCATGCATGTAAAAAATATAATTCTATAGTTTTTTTTAGTAAAATATAAATAATAAAATCTAGCATATGTATCGATACATTATATGGTGCACATAACATTATTTCATTTCATTCATTTTATTCATTATCAAATTTGATCATATTTTCCTTTATAACTAGGGATGTTAACTAACCGAGTCAATTCGAATATCCTGATGCTCAACTTGTCTCGTTTAAATAATAAGTATGTTCGAGTTCGACTCAAGCTCTATTAACTTTTTAAAATCATATTCGAGTTCAGGCTCGGATAATAATTTAGCATTCAAGCTCGAGCTCTACACTCGTTTAAGTTTATGACAATTTACAAAAAATAAAAAATAAAAAAAATAGTAATAATAATTAGTTATTTGAGCTCAAAATGTTTGTTCAGAAGCTCAAGCTTGATAAAATCGTTTATAAGCTTTAACAAGCTCATTACAAAGTATACTAACTATTTTATGAAACTTGAAATAAAGTTTGTAAAATCATCTACACTTAATTAAACTTTAAATGTGTAAGTTTAATTATTTATCATCGAAGTCTAATAATAAGTAATTAGTATGTAATTAGATTCTTGACATTGATATTTATAGTATGCTCATCTCATCCTAACGAGTCGAGTCGAGTTTATTGTTTTGAAGCTCGGCTCGTGAAACTAATCGAGCAGTCTTTTTATGTTCGAACTCGACTCGGGCTCGAATAGTATTATACTCGAATTCGAGATAAACAAGTTTGAACTCGAGTAGCTCGTTAAGTGCTCGATTCGTTAACACCCCTATCTATAACATCAAATTTATATTCCACCACCATCTTTTCCTACCTAGATGTACATTTTTTACTTAATTAGTTCTCACTTTTCAACGTCATTTAACTTTAAAGCTAAGGTCATCGAAAAGGATACAAAAGAGAAGAGATGGTGGCCACTAAAGTCATTACGAGATAAGATTAATTGGTAATAGAGCGTCCGGTGAAAGACAAATGTGGAAGATGAACAATTTGATCATGAATTTGCTAAGTGAAATGTGAAAGCTGAAAATGATGTTGTGCACCTAATAATGTATATATACATATTTTAATTTTTATAATTTATATCAACTCAAAAATTATAAAATTTAAAAGAATAAAACACCTACACACGTGGTCCTTTTTAATGAAGATTTAACAGTCATTAATGTAAAGGACTATTTACGTAATAAGTTTTAAAAGAAAGGATCATCTATGTAAATAAATTAATTAAAGAACTGAATGTGTAATTTAGGTTAAACCATAAGGATAATTTTTGTATTTTCATCTTTTTTTATCGGCCTCTTTTAACTTATACCACGCGCCTTTGTTCAAAACCCTTGAAAGCCCTAAACTGCAAAACCCTCATTCATCTCCGGCCAGATGCCCGGCCTTCTTACATTTTCCGGAGACTCTTCCGCCGCCGTCGTTCCATACACACCGGAACTCACCACTCCAACAATCTACACTCTCCACCACGGTCTTAATCCTCCAATAAATCCTCGCATATCCATCTCATGGTCTCGCGGTAACTCCTTACGTGTTTCCGTCTTCCGGTCACCTGAAACAACCACTGAAACTGAAAGTGGCGGGAAAGTGATTGAGGTGAAAGTAAGCGGTGAAGATGTTGATAGTGAAATTAATGATGATGTAAAGTGGCGGAGGATAGTGTATGGATCAGTGGCGCCGTTTGCGCATTTGCAGAATAAGAAGAATGCGATTGCTGCGTTGTCGGAGTTACGGCATTTGGATCCGTATGACGGCGAGTGGTAATTGAGTTTTGTGACTTATTTTGTGAGTTTTGAGTAGTTCTTACCAGTACTTAGGTTTTTATTTGATTCCACCCTATTTATATTCATGTGTGTTTGGTATAGCTGCAATATCTGATGGAAATATATAGAGGTGCAGAATTAGGGAAGTAGAAGACGTAGTAATGCGACATTATTAATTTATCAATGCAATTTGACTTTCGGAATCTGTTAGTGTGTAATAAGGTTATATTTGTTTGTATGTATTTTGGTATAAAAGTGATAGCCTTTTCAATAATGTATTATTTGGTGAAAGTGAACTTAAGCATTGAGTGCAATACAAGAGAGATTCATATGGTATGTTGAAGTTAGCTAGTTGGACTGTTAAGTTTGTGACGACTTACTGTAGTTTGAGAATGGGAGCGTCTAATGGAACTGGTGGTGTTTGGTTTGTAACACGGAATCACTATGGGTATTGGTTTAGTAATGGGGTGGAATGGGAATTGAATTATACAGTCCCTCTATGTATTTTAAACTCAATTGTACAACATCACATCCATTTCGTTTAACCAAAAACCTTTCATGGGATTGACTATTGAGACCCATTTCTTCATTCTCATACCTGCTAATCAATTGTACCAGTGATGGTTAGTAGGTATTGGTCTCTAATGAAGAATGTAAGTTTGCTTTTTGATAGATAATAATTTATTACGATGGATGATCATTGAGTTTAAGAAGATTTCTGTATTATCTGTTTGATGATGGTTAATATGTTGTATACGCTAATTATGTCTTATAGAGCGTTATTTTATGAAAACAGGTCAAAATATGTTTTGGAGTATAGCAAAGAGATAAAGTCTCTTTTAGGAAACAAGAAATCGAGTCCTACCTCGTTAATTGAAGATCCAAAGACTGTATTACAGGTATTACCGGGTTCTAAATGTTGTTTTGTTGCAGTTGGAACTTACAAGTAATTAGCTAGTCTTTCTTAACTCAATAGAATGTTGAGGAGCCAAGCTCTTTGAAAGCTGCATGGGAGCTGCTGGAAATATTTTACGCAGACAAACAATCTCAGCCTTGGATTCTTGAAAAACTTGTTGATTGGTTATCTGTAAGCATACTTGACTTGATTATTATTTATTAAATGTAATTGTTATTACTTTGTACACTTATCTTAGTTTGCTCAGTAGGTACAAGTTATTCATTGATGATTATGCTTCTCTTAGGATTATGATAGTCTGTTCTCTGGACAAGTGCCAAGTGTCCATTTGAGACTGGTGGAGTTTCAAGCAGAACTAATTAATATACAGGTTGAAATTGATATTATATATGCTTTTACACTTTGTGTATTGTCTAATGTGGTATAATTGTTATTGAAACATTAAATACTGAATTTTAAATCTTATCCCCAGGCAGTTGAAAATGAGCCTTCATATTGGCAAGCAATTTCTTCCGCACTAGCAGTTGGCTGGCTAGATGTTGTAGTGAGTATACACACGTGAAACACAAGTTGATGACGAACATTTCATTGTTATGCTATCTGTTAAGACCTTTCATCACATTTATAATGGCAATTGTAGGTGAAATTGTTGCGTTTACATGGATCGTATCAGCTTAATCAGCTAGGGACTCGTGAGGTTCGTATTCGATTACTATATTATAGAGCTATATGCAGCTCAGTGTATTGGGTAAAAATGGCATTACTGTTGCAGACAGAAAACGGACTTGTCGAAGCAGTTGCAGTTCTAGTATCTAAAATGCCACGCATGCGTGAGGGTCTACAAGATGGAAAGTTAGGTGAATGCTATTACAACAAATCCGATTTTATGAGGGTAAGAAGTTATGCTATGTATCACTTTAAAGTAACATTCTTAATTAACTTGTATTAAAAGAATGTTAATACCTACTAGGCATGGGAGAAATGGAGATCACAAATAACCAAATTGGACTGCAGTGCATTCTGGCTTCAATGCAGTCATCATCATACTAAAGAAAACCTAAAGAATTTGCTTCAAATTTTGCTGGGAACGACCAGTAGTCTGTCTAGTGCCACCTGTCACTGGGTAGAGCTATATATTGCTCACTTCCTGTATATCAGACCCTTTACTTCGGTCAGTGTTTTTTTTCATCAGTTTTCTTGACTTGAATATCTCATAATTTAGATCAATGATTTTTGACGCCAATATTTTGTTTCTTTTTCTTTGCAGGGTTTAGAAAGCATGCATGTCCTAGCTCAAAAATGCATCCAATTAAAACCTACGTCTAGTTATCATAAGCTGATGAGACTTCTAATTGGGATTCTTGGAGAAAATACAGAGGTAATGAGTAACCTTGAAAACCATTTTAATTACCAAATTGTTGTGATTGTAAAATCTCATAGTTCTGTTCTACTCAGGTTGTATTAGCTGAATGCTCAAGATCATTTGGTCCTTGGTAGGATACATATATATCTACTTCATTATTAACTTTGTTTACATCTTATCCATTGTTTATTTTGTTATTTCTGGTGGTAGGATGATTGCACATGCTACAGAGTTGTTAACAGCTGGCAGTATTGAGGCAGAAATTCTTTTAAAAGAAGAACGTGATAATTTAGGGGGAATCAGCATAGAGGAATCCCATCGACTTGTTTATGCTCAAGTGTTGTCTTCTCATGCCTTAACTTGGCAAGTGAGTGCATGTTCAACTTAAACTAATTATTCATGCTAGTTACTCTTTTTTAATTTGATTACTTTAATTTGCAGATCGCTCCAATATATTTAATATCTTGTGTGAAACATGGAGTTGGGTTGTTGGAAATCTTGTTGTACAAACAACCTGTATATCATAGTCAAGTTCTCCTTAAGAACATTGAGATATGTCGTATGTATGATCTTGATAGCGTGTCCGCAAATGCTATGAAGGTAATTTATTTGCGAGTTTTACTTATAATCTGGAAAAACTGTTACTATTAATATTTAATACATGCTGCTAAAATCAGATCGCAGGAGTGCATCACTGGAAGCATGGTAGGAAAGGTGCAGGAGTCTTTTGGCTGCAACAAGCTCGGGATGAAGTTCGCCTAAATCGAATTGCCCAACAGTTGTTTGACTTTGTCGGGAAGTCAATCTCGGATGAGAGTTTCGAGGTAAGCACTGCGTATATGTGTTTCAGTTTATGTGTTGTCTCTGAAAATTGAATGGCTGATCATGGATATTACATCTGCAGCAATGGGAAGGCTTGATTGAACTATTGGGCTCTGAATCTAGAATTGCAGGGGGTCTTGAGTTCCTTCACAAGTACGTTGTAATAAATAAAAGAGTAAAATATTCCTGGGTTTTGTCGCCTTAATCCTCGTTTTTTTAATATATAATTGTTGCTGTATAGATATCGGGACTTCAAGAGATCTCTGCAGCAGGTCCAAGATGGCGTTTTGAACGATGCTACTCGAAAAGCTGGTGAAGCTCTTATATTGGTAGGTGGTTGCATACTATTTTATGATTAGTTGACTACTCGTCAAATTGCTAACTAAATAGGTCATCATGTTTATTTTATTCTTGTGACACTCAGCTTATGAAAAATCCTTCTACACCTCAACGGTTTTGGCTGCCTCTTCTGTATGATTCGGTGAGCTATTTATCTCTGTTCTCTTGTGCATATTTTGATCATATGTTTTGATTTGTATGATCATAGTTTTAATTATTTTCTTATCTGTAGTTGAAGTTGCTCAACTGGCAGGAGCGTCCTCTACTGAATGTATCTCAGACTAACCTGCTATTGAATAAATTGCAAGAGTTGTCGGTGGCAAAGCTACGCCCTGATTTTGTTGAGGTGGGGCTACCGCCACAGGCCTTAAATTCCGTTAGGTTGGCTCTTGCTACCAACTTAGGTCGTGCTATCCTTGAGGAATGATCTGTTGTTCACAGAATGTCTAGTGGTACGTTTACTCTCTTGAATTGTGATCTGTTCTTCCACGTGCTCTTTTGAATTCTTGTTATGGTTATTCTTAGTATGCTATAATAGTTACGTTATTTTTTAACCTATTTTCTAGTTTCTTTGCTAATATATTTAACTTTTCAAATTTTCTCATTTTCAAAATAAAATGTCCAAAAATATGATGGACGATTGTGTCTGTAAAGTTGTTCCCCCCTCCTACTAAATCTGTTAATAAGGTGGTATATATACTCTGATTTTTAAAAGTGTTGTTTCATCTAAAACAAAAAACCAAGATGATTTGAAACATGGATTTTTTTTCTTGACTCTAGTTATTATTGATATTATTCTTCTGTAACAGGTAAAGTGATATTTAGACCCTAAAAAAGAGCAGTAGACACATATTTGGTTCGGATGGTGCTTTTACATTTCGTGGAGCTGCGTTTGATAACTTAGTAAAAGTTTGCCAAATTACGCCTTCCTGTACAACTAGTAATATATTTGTATCTATCTGTGGAGCTGCGTTTGATATGAATGCTGTTTATGTAATGTCATGAAGCTGGAGTTGTAGAATATTGTCATGAGTTGCCCTTGGTGCAATATATTTCGATACAAAATTATCATTTTTAGCATTTCATTGAGATACATCATGTCTTGTGCTGGTCAAAAAATCTCACAGCTTATAAGAAATAAAAAATCCAGAACACAGTAAAAATCACCCCTAAAATAGGGGTGGTGATTTGTATATCACCATTTTTTACCATACACTGATAAAATATATTTTTAATCCCTTTTACCCGTTGCAACTTAAAATTCTTCAAACACTCTTTCACAACTTTAAGGACAAAAATGTTCAAAACATAATTTTGATGGTGCGTGACAAAAAGGTGGTGGTGTACAAATCACTACCTTAAAAATAGGTGTCCTCAATTTTCCCACTTTTTCGGTCAATAATATTTTCACCACACCATGTCCGCTCTAATGCATTGAAAAGTTCAATTCAAGTTGGCTGTTGGTGTTGACATACTCTGAAGTTCACTATCACTTTCTGTTTGACCGACGAATCATCCTGCTTTAAATTTAATGTTTGCTGCTGCCTCAAGCTTTGATTAATTAACTACTACAATTGGCTCACGTATCCTTTGATCATCATTTCTCTGTATAGGGTTGTTGATTAGACCACTTGCAACCATACTTTGACACATAATCACCTAGGATAGTGACACATGTACTCAATTAACAAATCAATTATAATATAAATTTTAATTTCTATTCTATTACTTCTCAACTAACAAAATCATAACATAAAATCACAGCTATATAAACATAATAATATTTAAAACTTTAATAATTTAATAATACTAAATAAAAGAGAATCAAATTATATTTACATAACTGATTCATGAGTGGTTGTAATATTCTTTGATCATCATTTCTCTATGTAGGGTTGTTGATTAGACCACCTGCAACGTGCCCATATTTGAGGCGTTCAGGCCGCAAGAACATTAGAATGCCGGCAACTCGGGGCTTTTTGCAGCCAATAACGTGCAAAACCGAGGCATTTGACGAGACCCACTTGATTTTTTTTTTTCATTTTCCCTTTTCTTTTACGTATGTAAATAAAATAAAAAACCTTTATAAAGAGAATATGACTGTTGGTCTTATAAAGAAAAATAATAATAAATATTATTTTCCAACGTTTTTTTTTAAATTAATTAATATTATTACATACTTTACTCACTATAATACCACACAATTCCACTCATAAAAACACAAACAAATCATACAATAAACACTCAAATGGATAAAATTAATTTTCTTTTTGATTCATTTTGGAAGATGAACTTTTTTTGAAAATTACGCAACAATACGCTGAAGAAAAAAAAAAGAGAGGTCGATCAAACTTCAAGACCACCACGTAATCGAATCTACATTTCAAGGGATCGTGAAAGTGCCCAACAACGTTTGTGGGAAGACTACTTATCTGAGAAGCCAATGTATCCTCCAAACTTGTTTAATAGACATTTTCGTATGTGTCGGGAATTATCTATTCGAATCGTAAAAGGTAGATGACTACTCTATTGAACCTATTCTCGAGCACTTTACTTATTTTAAACAAAAACCAGGTGCACTTAGTCAACTTGATTTTACCGCACTACACAAGTGCACGTTCGCCATACGCCAATTGGCGTATGGAACATCGGCCGATACAAATGGGTGAAAGAACGTCATCCGATTGTCTAACCAACTTTTGTAAGTGTGTATTCGATCTGTACTCGGTGGAGTATTTTAGAAATCCGATGGTTACAAATACTGTTTAGCTATATAAAGCACACGAAGAGAAACACGGTTTTAAAGGAATGCTTGGAAGCAATAAATGTACGTATGCATTGACAATAGAGGAATTGCCTGAATGCTTGGAAATGTCAGTACACTAGGGGTGATCACGAACCACCTGACCATCATGCTTGAAGCTGTTATTTCATACGACATGTGGATATGACATACTTTTTTTGGGCATAATGGGTTCGAACAACGACATTCGTTTTAAACCATTTTTCGTTGTTCGATTCCATCAAAAATGATGTCGGTCTACCCGCAACATTTGATGTGAATGGACATAACTACACAAAAGGGTATTACATGACCGATGATATTTATCCATATTGGGTCACACTTGTCAAGGCCTTTACGTGTCGTACTGACGATAAACGAGTCAAGTTCATGAAATTTCAAGAAAGTGCGCGAAAAGATGTTGAACGAACTTTTGGTGTACTTCAAGGTATGTTTGCAATTTTAAAGATCGCGGGATGAGCTATGAGTGTTAACAAGATGCGAAGATAATCGTACACTTGTGTCATATGCATAACATAATACAAGAGGATAACAAATTCACAATATCGTCTATCGAACAAGAGATTATCGATGCCCCTGCTAACCGGTCGCGAATGGATTTTAGGACTTGTGTAAAAGACCAAGAATCAAGAATAAAAGAAATAGGTGACAAAGACCAAGAACCACGAGACGATCTCACCAAGCATATTTGGAAGCTTCCACCAAACTTTCACACCTTAAATGCATAACTAATTGTAATGTTTTTATTTTTAAGTATTGTATTTATAAAAGTACTACTCCCTCCGTCTCAAAATTATAGTCCACCTTTCCTTTTTGGGACGTCCCAAAATAATTATCCACTTCTCATTTCAACCAATAGGAAGAGACTATAGTGGATGCAGATTCCATTTGAGTGGTTGAAAACTGCCGTGGTCCCACTTTTATTAAATTGTGTGCTTTTTGTTGGTGGACAATAATTTTGGGACGAAAGGAGTATTAATTTTAGTAAGTGTATTTAAATTAGTTGATTAAATATATTTGTTTTGTTAAATAAATGAAAATTAAATTTAGTTATTGAAACTTAGGGGGTAAAAAATGGACGTTCTAGTGTTACCATTGTTGGTATTGAAAATTGTTAGAGATATATCCAAACGAACGAATATGAAGAACAAACAAATACGAATACGAAGCGGAAGCTAACAAATTCAAATAGCAAATCAAATTCAAACGAACCAAACAAACTAACAAATCAAATTCAAAAGGTACAAAGTTTCTAAACTCATGATCTCTATTTATAGAGAAAACTAATTAAACCTAATCCTAAACAAACTCAAATTACTAATCCTAATCCTAACGAATTCTAAACCAACTCAAATACCAAAATCAAATTTACCAAACAAACCATTGAAGTTTAAGTCATATTCCAACAATCTCCACCGTGACTTGAACTTCTTTAAACTTCGAATCAAACACATACCAAATCAAATTTCAAACACTAGTGATACTAGCCAAATTCAAATTTTCCAAACAAACCAAACGATCGATTTTCAAATACGATCCAAATCAAACGTCAATTACTTCAAATCAAACAATCAAACGTTAACCGGCAAATTCAAAACGGTTAACCAAACAAAACAAAATCGGCTTCAAACGAACTTCAAAACAAACAATCAAACTCGGGAAACAAATTCAAAATCCCGACAAACGAAGATATTCAAACTAACAAATTTCAAACGATCGAACAAATCCAAACGACATGATAATAATCAAGTTTTCAAACACCAAATCGATCTTCAAATTTCAAATATCCAATTCAAATTCAAATTCAAACGACCCACTTATTTGATAAGGATTACGGCCCAAATTACCAAATTCAAACCCAATTCAAAACCTAATGATCTGATCACAATCTTATCCCAAAACCAAAGATCGCTCCACTGAAAACCAAATAATAACCTAAACCAAATTCAAAACACGAAACCCAAATCCGTTCAGAAACTTCGACAAGCTATATCTCTCTACAAGAACATCCAAACACAAACCCAACGGTCAAAGTGTAGATCTATGTGTCTAGAAGCTACAGTTCAAATTTCACGACGATCCAACGGTTAACGAATGCGTAACACCAATTTTTGTATGGATGCGTAGAAAGTTACGAACCAAAAAACCAAATAACGAAACGAAACAAACTCAAACACAAACCGGATCCCTCCGGATCGCCAATAATTAGTCGACGACCGGAGGATGACTAATTCAAAAAGTCGAACCTAGCTCTGATACCACTTGTTAGAGATATATCTAAACAAATGAATATGAAGAACAAACAAATACGAATACGAAGCGGAAGTTAACAAATTCAAATAGCAAATCAAATTCAAACGAACCAAACAAACTAACAAATCAAACAAATCAAATTCAAAAGGTACAAAGTTTCTAAACTCGTGATCTCTATTTATAGAGAAAACTAATTAAACCTAATCCTAAACAAACTTAAATTACTAATTCTAATCCTAACGAATTCTAAACCAACTCAAATATCAAAATCAAATTTACCAAACAAACCATTGAAGTTTAAGTCATATTCTAACAAAAATGGTATTGCTGTGTTATGTTAACGCGACACATGAAAAAGGAGCGATCTGATGTTACGAATGTATGTGGTCGGTCATTTTCTGTTTTGTCGTTATTGACCCTTCTCATGTGTCTGGTCTACTTATGCATGTGTTGATGTGTACATGAGTGTATATCCCTAGCCATTTCAATTTTCCAATTTTTTTTTACTACCTTAATTACCAACGAGTCTTCTCCTCTAAACAACTTGTATAATCTCATTTAATGTAATATAAATATTAATTTCACTGCCATATGTTTATGGGTTGGTTTCTTGGTTATAAGATAGGGATCCCATATTTGACCAAACAAGAAGGCATATATATGTTAGCTTAAATGTCAGGTTCAAACAAGCACACTTTTCAAAGTGGGGAATCATCATATTAATTAGAAGTTTGAAACACACATTCATTAAATTGATAACCATCCGATCCACTTGTAGATGATATATATATGGAGCTGAAATTATACGCGTTTTATATGTTGATACCATGCACGTGACGCGGGCTTCCATAGAGCACACAAACCTATACATAAGGCGGTTGACTTTGACTTATTATCCCATTTGAATGCATATATCAATATATGTAACGTACGTGATACAGTAATAATATCTAAGGCTCTATGCATGGTTAATGGGACACAACAAGTAATTTAGTTTATTTATATCTGTTTCTCTTTAAACATACAATATCTAACAACTAAATTAGTTAAATAACGTTCTAGGTGAGTCAGTCTATATACGGACATTCCATTTTTAATTTTATGAAAGTCTTGTGTATCAATATTTAAGTTGTACTTTCTTCTACATACTTGGCCAATTTCTTCCATTCTCAACTTCTTCACACACCCTTTTGTTACATTTTTAACTTTTGCACGCACAAACTCGATTTGATCTTCATATATTATATAGATCAACAAATAATGGAGGCTTTCGCGAAGGAGTTTGAACATCTCAGAATCCAATTAGAAGATATAAAATCAGCCACCGACAACTTTGATGCTGAAAAAGTTATCGGAAAGGGTGGTTTTGGAAAGGTGTATAAAGGAGAAGTGACTCACTCTACGGGGCGAAACTTTGTCGCTATTAAACGCCTAGATCGTAGTTATGGGCAAGGCGACATTGAGTTCTGGAAAGAGATCACTTTGCTCTCCCGTTACACCCATGAAAATCTTATATCTCTCCTTGGATTTTGTGATGAGAGTGGTGAAAGAATACTTGTGTATGAGCTTGCATTTAATAAAAGCCTCGATCGCCATTTACGTAGCATTACTCTCACGTGGAGTCAACGTATCAAGATATGCCTTGATGCTGCAAGGGGATTATGCTACCTTCACGATGACAAAGGCAGTTATCAAAGAGTTATCCATCGAGATATCAAAAGCGCCAACATCCTACTGGATGAAAAATGGAACGCTAAGTTTTCGGACATGGGACTGTCAAAACTAGGACCCGCTAATCAGCTACACACAGCTCTTGTCACCAATGCTGTCGGTACCGCTGGGTACTGTGATCCATTGTATATGGAGCAGTACATCTTAACAAAAGAGTCAGATGTATATTCGTTTGGCGTTGTCTTATTCGAAGTATTGTGTGGGAGATTATGCTACGAATACAAAAATGGCAAGTATGAACAGATTTTTGTTCCTAGGTGGAAAGAAAGCTACGAACATAGTAAGTTAGATGAGATTATCTTTCAGGGTCTAAAAACCCCAATGGATGCAAGTTCTTTGGCATCTTTTTCGGACATTGCATACGATTGTTTGAACAGATCACGTGTAGAAAGGCCAAGCATGTTTACAGTTGTAGCAAAACTTGAGGTTGCACTTGGATACCAGGAGCTTTATGAAAGCGGCGTGAAACTCCCAAAGGGCTACAAAGAAATGATCAAGACAGCAGTGCCTCCTCTGAGCTATAGATCTGAAGTAGAACTGAAGAAGCTCTTCTTTGAAGGGATGCTGCTAAATTCGAGCAAAACAGTAATTACATTTCTATTATACATAGTTAGTCACGATTCAAACTTTCATATAATGTTAATGTTACTAAACTTAACACTAAGATTGATTCTCCCTCCATATCAATCAATTTGTTCCTACTTCTATTATAGTATGTCCCAAAATAACAGTCCACTCTCAATTTTAGTCGATCAAAGAAACTGTATAGCCTAATATTTCAGTTTTCTAAGACAGTATGCAAGCAATTATCTACAAAAACAGGGTAGCAAATGATATAAGTAGCACCTGTGAGAAATTGTAAAATAAAAAAGTAATGAAATCTTGGATCCCCAAATCTCTACTCATGCTAATGAACTAATCCTACATCAGCTAAACTAACTTGAAAACTTGTTTGATTAACAGTGGTTTTCATTAAATATGAAAGAAGAGCATTGTGAAATGATATCTATAGCAGAATGTTTGACTCCAATAGCAAGTGAATCCGAGACGTACATATATTCATCTGAATATGATTCAAGGTGAATTATCCTCCTGCTCCTCAGCTCCCTTTTGTTTTGTAGGATTGTGATTCTAAATCTTGAACTCCTGAAGTATGATGTGTATATATAGTATATGTATAGACTATTATTGTACCAATCTTTATTTCTTATTCATGCAGATTTGCAGTAGGAAGCTATGAACCCAAAAAACAAGTTTTCAAAACACATGTCCGAACTCAATTCCTGACACCATTAATCACATACAATGTGAATCTTGTGTTAAAAAATCTGGAGCCTGATGAACAATATATAGGCCTTGAATACAAATTAGAAGGGGGCAGAACCTCTTATTCATTTCTATGCGATGAGAGAGAAGACGGATGGTCATCAGTTGAATTATTTCAGTTCACCAGCGAAAAGAGTGATGTTGATCTTAAAATTCTGTTTGATATCGAGCACTGTCGAAATATACTAGTGGACGGCATTGAGTTTCAACCTCTGAAGGAAGTAAGCTAACAAACACCAGTTTATACATTTTTCATTCTCTAATAGAACAGTTAATGCAAGACAAGTGGCTATCGATCACTTAATTTTCTCTAGGGATAAACTTTCATGGTATCTAATAGAACACATCTAGAATATGATATTCTGTTCATTTGTAACTCAGACTATAAATTGGTCACGATTGTTTTATAGGTGGAACATAAAGTGTTAAATGATGAGAAGGTAGATATGCAACCAGTATCAGATTCAGACTCAGATTGGGAGCATAAATTGCTTAATGATTATGAAGATATTATCAATAGGTCAAAACATGCTGTGAAATGGACAACAAAGAAGGAACTCTACTGTATTCTTTGCAAAGGGTTCCTAATCAACAATGGTGAAGAGGTAAAACCTTCAATTCATAATTAAGAACCATTCACTCCTATATAGTTTGTTACATTCACTTTAATCGCTTATGAACACGGCTCTACCTGTTTTAATGTGAAGCAGTTAATCAATAGCTAAACTAAAACATATTTATTGATTGACAGTGGTTTTCTCTTGGCAAAAATGGGAAGAAATGCCTTATGCTGTCAGCAAGAGCCACTTTGGAAGTCGATAAATGGAGATGGAAATTTCTACCCAAAACAAGGTTCTTTTTCTATTTCGCAGCCTCTGTTCTTGTAGACTTGTCTCTGTATGTTTTTTCATAATAAGCACATATGCCTGTAAACTGACCAAACGGACACGAACGAGCATGTTCATGTTCTTTCATTTAACTTTTGTCGCTTAACGAACGGTTCTTGAATGGTGAACTAAACGAAAATCATATTCGTGTCCATTCATTAAGAAAACTAAATTGTTCTTATTTGTTTATTCGTTCATGAATACGTTAAATGAACATAAAGAACACATATGAACACAAATGAACATTCTGTTATCCAATTCTAACATTTTCTAAGATGCAATTCATCTTTTCTCAGATTTGAAGTGGCTCACCATCCTTTAAGCAAATTTCATATTTCCTGCGAAATCGAATCAGGATTATTATCTCCACAAACAACATACGCATGTTACCTTGTCTACAAACAAGAAGGCAACTACAGGCTTCAACCGCCTCCAGCATTTGTGAAAGATAAGAATTCACATTCAGGAGAAACCTGCAATATCTATTTTCGTTCTCCTCAAACTCCTGTTATTATCAAAGGAAAGGTTGACGAAAAGAGCCATAACCCAATGAATAGACCTAGAATAAAAGGCCTTCCACAATGGAGGAGCGATGGTTGGATGGAAGTACAAATATGGGAGTTTCGTACTACCACCAAAATGATTTGTATGCATCTTAAATTGTCCAGTTACGACGAAACACTTAAAGGGATTAAAGTGCAAGGCATTGAATTTAGACCTGTATAGACTATGTTCTTGACGATTGGACAAGAATTAATCGTAAACTATAGAAGTTCGTTTTCATTACTAATTTTGCTGTTTTTGTGTGATGAATTACATTTTTAATCAGGTTTTTGATGAGAAAATCTGTGTGTGGACTCTCGTTTTACTTATCATCATACATATTTCTCATAACCTAAAGAAACAACAAAGGAATAAAGATCTGAGATAGTACAAAGAATTTTAATACTAGCATGTTGATTATATGGTTGTATCGCTTGTTGGGGTAGAACCAGGTCAAGGTTGAGGTTGCTACGGGTTCATTGTCACTTCCTTTTATAATTACCGTTGAAAAATAAGTTTTTTAGTTACATTTCTTGTTTGTTGGGTTGGGGGTGTTGAAACTGTTTTATATATATATCCCAAATAGTTAGAAATTAAAATATTACAAAACTTATACATTAAAATTAAGAGTCGAATATACCAAACAGTGATATTCAGACAAATCGTTAGTTGACAATTTGACACAACTGAAGCATATTATATAATCTTAAATTTTTGATGATTATAACATTTGTAATACAACAATAACATGTCGTCTACAAAAATTTAACTTACAATTTTCTCAAAATATACTCAATGATCATATACAGAGTATTTGGTTGGTTACATTTTTAAAAAACTTCGCTTACTTTCCCAGCTTATTTTTTTCCTTAATGAAATTTCGCCCTATAGAATTGGGAGCTGATATATGCAACAACTTATTTGATGTATACACCAACTCTTACGCATTACAATTTGTACTGTACAACATTGTAATCAGTGTTGTGAAAGACAGTCGACCTGGCCGACTAGTCGGTTCCAGGAAGGCTCCTGACTCGCCTAGGTGAAAAACGCTCGAAAACGCCGGTCAACGGTGGTCAGAAAACCGGAATCGTTTGAGTTATGGCTCGGGTGTGTTTCGTCATTGATTTTGTTGCTAAATATAAGAGAAAATAGTGGAAAAGGTGGTAGAATTAAGTATAATATGAAGAAGATTGAGTATGAAGAAGATAAGGATGAAATCTGATTTTTCAGATATGGGAATAGGAGAGAGAGAGTTTTGTCATTTCTAATTAAAGTTTATGGAACTTACATTTTAGACCCTTATCTTTGAAATATATAAATTTCACACATATATTATTTAGATGTATAAAAATTCAACAAAGTCAAAACCCGACTAGTCTCAGATTAATCCCCGACTAGTCCCGATTAGTCCTTCTGAGGTCCTGACCGACTTGCTCCCGACTTCCAAATTTTTCAACCTTGACTATAATGCACTAATTTGGTGTATGTATCAATTAAATGTGTTGTATTTATCAACGCCCATAAAAAATGTACTAAGATGTGTAAAGAACTAGAGTATATTTTTACCTTCACTGTTTGAGTTGTACAAATAGAGTCCAGAAGGTAAATCGTTGTATTGTATTATTGTAAGGCTCATATGACTTTCAGGCTATTGTCATTCATATTATCCCTTTGTTACTTTGGGGTCGGGCCAAGTTTCGGGCCAGACTTTTTATCAGGTCCGGGCTTGGGCTAAAACCCATCTTTGCTACTATATCAAGTGCTCCTGGGTTAAAAATGTAATTTCTCTAAACCTCACCAAAAGCAAAAAAGCCATATATGGGTTGAACATCTTCAAAACCTTCGTCATCTTGAGTCCCAAGTATTAGCCGGTTTACAGTGTACCATGAGCTCATCAACAACTAGGGTTTTTGGTGCGATTTTACACAGATTCTCAACTGGTGTTTCCATTAAATCCCTCGATTCATTCCCCATTCAAGGTTAAGCCCCTTTCCAATCTTTTAACATTTCAACAGGGTTTTTGGTATTATTGATAAAATTTGACTTTTTTAAGTTTTAACGATATCATCATTGTTCATTGCTGAAATTGTGTGTTTTTCTTTTCTTTTCTGTGTGTAGGGTTATATAGGTTAAACAAAGATTTAATATCTTCTTCATCAAATTACTCATCTTGTGCAAAATGGGTTACTCCAATTGAGTTCAAACCTTTGAATTCTGTCAGAAAGATTTGGACTCGTGGTCCTCTTTGTATGGGAAGAAGGTCTGCTAAGATTGCAGGCAGAAAGGTAATGTCAAATGCAATAATCTTTTAGTGTAAATTTTGAGATTTTTTTCTCGGGTAAAATTTTTAACTATAGCAAATACTAAGGATCGAAGGTTGTTGCGATACAAGAAATTTATTCTACTGTCACACTCACTACTTCGTTTAGAACACGCACTTATCGTCTGACTTTAGAATCTGGAGATGATATTAAGTAGTTACTTTACAGAAGAGGATAATATGATACATCATGAAAGTTTAACACTAGTGTTAGTTTGAGTAAGGTTTTTTAATTGCTTAATCATTTCATTATTAGGCCTAATTTCAGGGTGCTCAAGATGCAAAGAAAATGAAGCTCTATGCGAAAGTCGGAAAGGAAGTTGTATCCGCGTAAGTTTCTCAAATTTAGTAGCTAACTAGCTACGTGGATCTCAAAACATATAATGTTTCTTGTGCAAAACCCTTTAGGTACATACGAAAGCTGTCTTCACAATGAAGCATGTGTCTATGTTATCATCTTGTTTATGCGTATCTTTCCGATTACACTGTGAACTTTCTGCTTTGTTACAAGGTTTTGAAATGTATGCATGAATGTTATAACACATATGTTAATTGTTAAGCAACATAGAGAAACTATAAATTGTTAACACTGTTCGGTTTGTATCGCATTTGATCTGCAGGGAGCCAGGGACATCCTCAGATACTGAACCAATTTCAGTATGTGATCAACATTGTACAGTATATACTTTAGAGTAACAACTTATCTATTTAGAAATCCCTCTTGACATATCTCTGATTCTTAGTCTTTCTTACTAAAATTTATCTCACATGCTCCTTTTGAATACTTTGATTAACCTCTTATTAAAGTTTTAAACCCTTGAGCTGCTCTCGAAGAATTAAGTACATACTCCACCCAAAGCTTTTAATATAAATGCTCTCCGACATACTCGTACGACACTCTATGCAGAATGTCCCCCTAGATGTTCAACTTGCAACAGTATGTTCACAACACCTAATCTTAAACTAGTAGAAATGGTGATCAGAGTTTGGTGCTGACTACTTGACTATATTGTAACGTTCTTCCTTATCAGTTTGTAGGCAGTATCTGTCATGTTCTGTTATTTGAATGTTTATCTATATCTTTATTCTAGACAAACTTGTAATCGACCATGGATATCCAAAGCTTACATGTATTATATACTATATACTTATATAGTTAAACTCAACTTCATCACAACGTATATGTTGAGGCAGTGGGAGTGTGACACTGTGTTTTTCGTATCTGCATTCTCATAACTACTGATTCAGATTTGTAGATATAATCTACAAGAAACCAACAAATATTTTTTTTGGCTTATATTTTGTTGTTTGAATTAAGCTCATTATTGGAAATAGTGATGGAAAATGGCCGAGTTGGACGGGTTGGGGTTGGGTAACAGGTCATATTGGATCGAGTCAAAACGGGTTATTTTATAACATGGGTTAAAACGGGTGAGTTGGATATTTTGATTGATCTTCCAACACTTTCTTATCCTTGTTAATGAATCTTATTAATATACCTTGTAGGCATGTATTAAGTAAGATTAAATTGACTATACTATCATTTTGGGAGGTTGTAATCGTCTCACTACACTGTGTGAATTTTGACCCGTTTCTGTAGACATGTTACATTTTTCTTATTAGACCTGTTGGAGATAACATGCAATGCATATCGACCCTTTCTCAGATAAGTAGGACAACATTGCTATCTCTATCTGAACTAAAAACTAGTAGAAACATTAGGGATCAGAAGCATACAGATCTTAAGTCCCGGTAACAGAGTAACAGACATCATATTACATTATTACTCATAGAATATAACCATTTTGTTGTTGACTGAATATCTAAAGTGTTTACCCAGATCTCATGATTTTTTTTCTTCTCTTGCATAGTTGTGTATATGAACAAAAAGTCCTATCAATCACAAACTATGATTCTCACAAACATATATTGTTATTACTATATAGTGTGAAGAAAGCTGGTCCAAATCCAGTATCAAATACAGCCCTTGCAGCCATTCTTGAGAAAGCTAAGGAGGTTGATGTGCCAAAAGACATTTTAGAGAGGAACATAAAGAGAGCTTCTGATAAGGGTCAAGAAGACTACATTGAGAAAGTATACGAGGTAATAACTTCACTCGTGGTTTTATTTTTACTTTTTATTGTTTTATTTTTTGTTTTAATGCTGATTATACTTGTGATTAAATTTCACAATGAGTATTATATTAACTATAAGTTGGTGCCTATTTTATGATGTCAGGTGTACGGTTATGGCGGAGTTGGTATTATAGTTGAGGTTTTAACGGATAAAATAAACAGGTCAGTGGCGCTTGTAAGACAAGTGGTGAAGGATTGTGGTGGAAAGATGGCTGATCCTGGATCTATTATGTTCAAGTTCCAACGGGCTCGAGTTGTGAATGTTAAAGTTACAGATGCTGATAAGGATCAGCTGCTAACGATTGCTTTGGATGCTGGTGCTGATGATGTCATCGAACCTTCCATGGATGAAGATGACACTGAAGAAGAGAAATCTGAGAGGTATCTATTTAACTAAATTAGATGTGTTAAGTGGGTTGGACTGGTTGGGTAATGGGTTGAAATGGGCTTGGGCTGCGTTGGATTGTCACACCATAAACAAACATTATATGATTACTTTCTCAAATATGATAAACAGTGTATGGTAAATTGGTAATATACCTTTTGAATAAAATGATTTTGAAGGTTTTATGCCTTTTTTCACACGTTGAGCAACTATCAACCCGTTTTATCCTGTTCCTTCTAAGCCGAGTTAATAAATTTACCTGTCTGAGACATGACTGATAAACATAAAACATAGAGAAACCCAGATTGACTCATTCAGAAGTAAATGGTCCCAAATTTCCGTTTCTAAGAAAGATCTATTTTGGTTAATGTATATTGTGATCCCCGATTCCTTACTAGTATAATTTCATATTGTGGCCCTTTTATAACTTTCTGTTTTTTGGGAAAATTCCAAGTTAAACTTACCTATTTGCCCAAGTTACCATTATATAGACTGATTTAAGTATTTATTATTATTTTTTTATTTTTTGTCAATATCGAAAAGGGTGTTTACTGTTTTAAGACATTTGATAGATAGTCAGCATATTACTTGTGTATGTAATAATTAAATTGCAACCTTCATGGGAGTGCGGCGGTATATCTTTATGCTTGTTCTATTTCTTGGAAGAGTTTAGGGGACATAAATTTGATGCTATATCACTTTTGTAGATGCTATAAAATTGTAAGCTCGTCGGAGAATTATGCAGAAATACTTTCAAAGTTACGTGAGGAAGGAGTTACCTTTGAACCTGATAACGGCTCTGAGCTACTTCCACTGACCTCGATTGAGGTATGCATCTACTTCTTACTATACAAGTGTAGTGTTCGAGTCATGTCGAATAGGAATTTTAGATTTACGAAAAAGTGGTTATAGTTATATACTCAGATCACTCCTGTACAAAGTTTGGTGAGCAGTCAATTTAGTTACACTTGAAAAATCCACGTTGGATGATTCTCGCATCCAAATTCTTGCCTTTTAATTCATACAGTGACTACGATACATATTTTTTCTGTCTCTTTAGTTAAAGGCTGAATAGTTTATTGGAACATTGGTGACCTTCAGGGACACTAAGTTGTTGGTATTCCAACCGATTTTTTGTTGGAAGGTTAAAAATATCACTCCGTAACTTTTAGTACTATACTTGTCTGGTTGCTGACTACTCTGCAATATAATTGTATTACTTAATTGCATGTTATGCATTTGTCCTTTTACGAATGGAACCTAGCTCACACAGAGCATATCAGCACACTCTTTTGCTGTTTGTTAAAAAGACAAATAACCTACGGATGTAAACTGTTTATATCAGATTCTCTCTGTAACATTTTCTAACAGAATGAATGAAATTTATAATGTTTCATTTGTATTGTAAATTACAGCCGGATGATGAGGCTAAGGAGTTAAACAAGGAACTTATGTCAAGTTTACTTGATCTTGATGATGTTGATGCTGTATATACCGATCAGAAATGATCTAAACTAAGAAAGCTACAACTCCATCATTTGAAGTTTAGATACGAATCATACTCCATTTGTACAATTTTGTATCAACATAAACCCCGAGTTCTTTTCTTTTCTATGATGAGACCTAGAGCATATTGAAATTTAGGAATAAACTAATCGATCTACTTTTAGATTGTTACATTTTAGAAAATGGAAAGAGTATTTCTTTTTTTATTTATTTGTATCCATATCGTCTATTCTGAATTATTTCGCTTTATCGAGTATGTGTTTGATATTTCGTCGTTTTTATATGATACTAGGGAGCAAGTGACTATAATCAATGATACTAGCAGAAGATTTATACTGTACATACATAGAGAGACGGTTTTTATAAACAAGTAGTCCACTACACACTCACACACACACCCTCATGACCAATACAATAGCACGCCTACTTGGATTTCCATAACATTCCTCGTTGATTCTATGAAGTCGTTGCCCTAATTCTTTGGAACCCAGCATCCATGGAGCCCGTATGGAAGCCCATAAGGAAATTTTGCTCTTGCGATTTCTTCAAACGTTGACCCGTCTAAGATCAATGCGTATCCTTCCCCATTTTTATCACTTATCATAGATATCACAACTCCTGCGTATAAAAAATCATCAACATTAGCATAGGTACCAATAATCATGTAGAAATTAGTGTTTGGTAAAAATAAATGATTACTAAAAACCTACCATCATCTTCCTCTGTTGCTCCAGGTCGAGCTACGAAAAACGGTTCAGACGGGACGGCACCCTCATCGTACCAGTTTTTGGCCTTTCCATCAACCAAGTCTATCTGTACACACATATAATTTACATTTGCATTAAGTTAGAAACAAATTAGAACAAATATAAGTACAGTAGTTAATATGTACATGGTGCGTCAAAAGTTGTACCTTGGTGAGGGTGTTTGGGAAGTTACAAGGGCGTTGAGCACCACAAGCATAAGCATATCTATAAGGTTTCCCTAAAAAGTTTGGATTAATGCTACACATATCCATCCCTCTTCCATGTTCATCTGGATTTAGTGCTGCAAACAACTCTCCTTTTTCACTTCCATCCATTGGTATCCTAAATCTCCCAACCCTACAAATTCAAATCGAATCGAAATTAATAGTATATAAAAGAAGGATGATAATTGACAACGGCTGACCAGTATAATAATGTTAAGTCTGGAAATAAAAAATGTGAAAGTAAGCATTCTATAGTTGTGTACGTACCTAGCATCCGGTAGAACATCTTCTCCAGACCACGAACGGAGGTTTTGAAGGCGGAGATTGTCAAGGATGGTGGTATCGGCATAATGCTCACAGCAGTCGGCGATCACTCCAGTAATCCTCCCTTCTTCGTCTTTCTCTTCGTATGCATTGATGAAATGGAATGTAACAAACAAAGGAACTTCTACACTTGCCACCTAAAAAATGACCCATACATCTTAAATCACAAGTTAAGGTAGGAAATCTACCAGTAATCATAATTGTAAACTGTTTAAAAGTAATTTAAGCCATGATTTGATAAGAAATGCATGTCTAAACATATCTATCTACCTTATTATTATAAAAATCAACACACTTATGATATTGAAGGTGTTATCATTCTTTTGTCATCAACTCTGTTTTGAGTTTTAAATTGAAAAATCAAATTATATATTAATACATGACACATGTTTTACATGTTCATTTCCTTGTTCTCAACAATGGTTTTAACATATGTTCGAATCATATAGTTAGGACACATATTTAATAAAATACTATATTATAGTCTATCATCGTTTACTTAACTATTAAATGACTTTTATAGAGATAGAGATAGAACTTACGATTTTGCCACTAGCTTTGCACATAACATGCATAAACCCTTTAGATTCTGGATACCATCTAAACTTATAAAGTGGTGTTGGTTCAGCCTTCAGCAAATTCTGAGCACAATATCTCAATGGCATCTCGGGCACAATTACATAATGTTCCGTCACCGGAAACGAGTGGACCCACCCCGCCGCTGGCCCACCACGACATTCAACCCGACCAATTACCTTCCTCTCATTCGTCCCTGGTTCCATCCTCACTACCATATAACCAGGGTTTATTAAATCTGGCAACAAAGTTATAAATTCTGTATCGGTAACTATTGGGTGGGCCGAGTGAATCAGCCCACCCCACGAATCAGTGTACTCAAATTTCTCTAACGTGTCCAAATTATCAGGGTCGACCACAATCGACCCTTTTATAGTTTCCGTCAAACAAACCACACGACCATCGGCTAACTTTACCACACCCGTGTTAGCATTATCGGTCAATGATGCACCCGAAAATAAATTGGCTAGGTCGCCGATATAGGCTAGGAAATTGTCATGTTTAGGGACTTCAGAGAATTCGCGGTAGCAAAGTTTGTTGCTATTTTTGGCTGCTTTATAGGCTTCTGATTCAATTTGCCTATGACCCATTTTCAGTTGGCCGTTGTTGAAGTGCAGGCCAACGAGGGTCGCGTAGCCGTCAAAAAGGTGACGGAAATCGTAATCACCGAGATTCCATAAACCTGGTCCGTTTCTTAAGTACGTTCCGTTCTGCATGAAAAAAATTTAGGGTTCATGTACTGTCAGCATGAAAACAAGACTGTTGCGACTTGTAAATTGTAATTGAGCAAGCTATATAGACTTCAAAATTATTCTACAGAATGAACGTGATGCTTAATCTAATAGAAGTCTATAGTGTACTTTAAATAATTTGTAATCATTTTTTTTCTAAAGAAAAAATGGAATTTTGCTAGGTACTAATTTGTCAACGATACGAAGATCATGAAGTATATATATTGTTAATGATATGATTATCCAAAAACTTTTTAGTTATATGAAAAAAATATACATATGCGCGCACAAAGTATATATGTCAAGCCAACTAATTAATTTGTTGTATTATTCAATGGGAGCGAAAAAAAAAGATAATGTACAAGTAGTTATCATACATACCAGCCATTTGGGTATTTCTCCTTCGACGACGAGTTCGCCTTCCCACCGTTCTTGCTGAACACTAGTCCAAGCCACAAGCTTCCTGTCATCATCCGCCACTTCTTTCTGGAGTGGAGATAAACTTGGCAAATTGGTGGCTACATTCACAATCATGGTTTTAGTTTTCTTTGTAGAAACCATAGGGTTCCCAAAGATGGGTGAAACCCTAGCATCACCGGAAACGGACCTGCTAAATGAAAAACTATTAGTGGTGGATATTGAAATCAAAGAAGCCATAGAGGAGAATATATGGATCGAAAATGCTAGAGATATTTTGATTTGCTACTAGCTTGGTGGTACAAAAGAGATGGCCATCTTAGGGTTTATATAGGGTTAGTTTCGAGGGATAAGTATTTGAGAATGTATATCACTCGTCCTTAATATTTATTGTGTACTCTACTTACGTTCGTTGCTTATTAATGTGTTTTGCTGATGTGTCATCCGTTTTTTGTGCACGTGATACATCATCAAATTAAAGTACTACTACGGAGTACAAAATACATTAAAAATGATTTTTGAAAGTTAATTGCATTGAAATTAGCAAAAGTAAGTATTCACTACAACAAAACTATTATTTATTCACACTTTTTAAAAAATGTGTAGTATTATGTTAAATTATTCACACTTATAATTGTGGAGAAAATTGTTACATTAATATAAGTGTGAAAATCACCACGTACAATCTTCACATATATAAGTGTGAGAAAGAAAAAGTTTACACTTAAAAGTGTGGAACAGTTACAACTTGTCAACACCTAAAGGTGTGGGATTTTTTTGTAACACTTAATTTATCTACACATTCTCTTGTGTTGGAAAATCATGTGTTACAATTTTTTTTTCGCACTTTAAGTGTTGAAAAGTTGTAATTTCTCCACATTTAAAAGTGTAAGCTTTTCTTTCTAATTACATATATAAGCGTGGAAAACTTTATCTTTTTCAAAAAGTTTTACACACTTTTTATAGACGTAGAGAAAAAAGTGTAATAAAATGACATTTTTTTTGTAGTAAGTGTACACACAATAGACATTAGGGATGAATTAGTTGAATGCATTCTTACATATTTATCCATAGTTTCAAAGAAAATACTTTTCAGATATGTTTGTTTTGTTGCAAATGTTTAATAGTTGAAGTTGTAAACTATAGTTAAAAGTACTATGTAGCTAAATTTGATTGATAAAATACTTGTAAATGTGTCTGAAAAATGTAAACTAACGTGTTTTCACTTGTAAAATCACTACAACAACACGTACATGTACATTATTATACTCATTTTTTAAAGTGTGTAAACTTTATTCAATTGTACGTAATCATAATCTTGTAATAAATCTTTACGCTTATTAATTTGTAAAATGATAATGATTTTCACACTTAATAAATAAGTGTGTATATAAATTCTACACAAATTCCTACCCACATGCAATTTTTTAGTGGTTCGACGAAATCGCGCGTGTGAAGAATTGATTACTATAATGTTTTGAAAACAGGTTGAATCGGTCTGATCCGACCGGTTGAACCGGAAATTATAAGAAATCGGGCGGTAACAAACCAGTTTTTGACCAGATTTGACTTTTTAGGAACTGGGCGGTTCACCGGTTCTATCCAGTCCAAACGGGAACCGGAACCGGTTTAAAGTTTTTTTTATTATTGTTTTTTAACTTTATTTTGTATTTTTTTAATTATATAATGAATGGGAAATGTCAAAATCAAAGAAAAAAGATCATTATCGAAGGAGAAAGGTCAAAATATAACTAAAGCTTGGGCTTTTCCACTTAAAAGGTTCAACCGGCCGAATCGACGGTTCAATCGGAACCGGAGACCACCTAAATACCAATTTTCAAAACGTTGGATTACTACATTTATATAAGTGTGTAGAAATCATTATTTGTACGCATTTATTAGTATGAGCATTTAAGTGCGAAAATCATTGTCATTTTTACACATTTATAAGTATAGAAAGTTTGTACACGATTATAAGGGTATATAATTAAATAAGTTTTAAACATTCTTAGATAGGTACGTAGAATAAAGTGCGTGTAGATCTAATATTTGTTGTAGTGAATATAGATTGATAAATTTAACACCCAAGGTATAATTTTAAAAGGTATAAATTAAGTAGTTCGTTAAGTTTTTACTCTGAAATGTTTATTTACAAACACCAAAACCTCACAAGTTTTACTTCCAAGCATGTATATTTTTTTTATATGGGCTTATCGATTGAAAAATGGGTTCTTGCACTGTTAATATGCAATGAAGTGAATGAACATGAACTTCATTGAATATTGTATACAACGAGCTCTAGTGTTATATATATATATATATATATATATATATATATATGGGAAAGATCAAGAGAGAAGCTTTTAAATTGGGGGAAGGAGGGAAGTAAATTACAACCGCTTATTTTTCACATCATCTACAATACTCATTTTCTCAATTAATGCCTAAAATCCAAAATTAAAGCATGTAGTTCAATGATTCCTTCAATCAAAAACATTGTAAATCTCCAGATCCATCAAACACGTTCATACACATCTTCAATTCATCATAATTTGGATTCATCCAAAATTATAAAATTTGGTGTAACTTTTGGGTTTTTTGAGAAAATTTTGATTTGGTGATGAAAAACAATAGAATTAAATGAAAATCTTTGTAAAAAACATATAAATGAGTAATTAATCGAATTGTGGTCGTCATTACAATCGAATTTCACAAACTCAAAAAATTCCCGGAACGTTAACATTCATATGAAAAGCATGTTATCAAAATTACAATTTCATAGTTCTAAATCTTCATTTATGATGAATATTAACGTATATATGCTATTACATACCATTAAATGTGATAACATAACATTCATTAGTGTATAATAATGTATACGAGTTACATTGATCGTAAATGAATGTTATAATTATCATTGTGTATAATACCATGCAAGTACTGTATTAGTTAATAGGGTAAATTACAAAAAACATCTATGTGGTTGTCACGTTTTGCAAAAAACATCCCCCAACTCCATTTATAGCATTGAACATCCCCATAGTTTGCAATTTCTATCATAAAACATCCATGTGAGGATGTTCAATGCAAAAAATTTCAGGACAAAAAGTAGGGGTGAGGGATGTTTTATGAAAGAAATTGCAAACTATGAGAATGTTCAATGCTATAAATGAAGTTGGAGGATGTTTTCTGTAAAATATGACAACCACATGGATGTTTTTTGTAATTTACCCTAGTTAATATGCATTGTAAATTTATATTAAAGTGTTCATAATTGTCAATAACACATATAAGGTAACATTCATGACCAGTAAATCTTAAAAACTAAAAAAAAAGTAAGATATTAACATTTTAAAGATGAATCTTAAATAATATATATATTTATACAATATTGAATGTTAAGTTATGATATTCATTAATATAAATAACATATATAAGTTATTATTCATGATAAATGAATATTTATGTATATTAAATTGTAATTTGATTAGCATGCTTTTGAAATGTATGTTAACGTGCTGGGAGGTTATTTCAAGTTATTTACAAAAATGTCACCGCGTTGATTTTTGAATTGACCAAAATGTGTGACTGATAATAGCTTCCCTCCTTCCCCCATTTGTTTACTTCCCTCTTGATCTCCCCCTATAATATATATATATATATATATATATATATATATATATATATATATATATATATATATATATTTGAATATTTGAATGAACTTTAAAGTTGTGACCATTAATTAATTAATGTATAGCTGATGAAAAATTGCTAAGTAATACGGAGTAATTAGTAGATTAATGGGTATTATTATTATTTATTGTTATTATTATTACTTTTTTATAATAATAATAATAATAATAATAATAATATTAATAATAATAATAATAATAATAATTATTATTATTATTATTATTATTATTTGCAATTTGGAGTTTTAAAGCTTTTAAAATTTTGTGGTCATATATATATGTCCATAATTGAAAGGTATCTTTATTAGTGGAACCTCTCAAGCTTCAACTTTAGATTTTTCATACGTAACAAAATTTAACTAACTTTAATTCCATTTTGAATATTATATCTGGACATTATTGGCTTTTTATTTACTACTTGTATGGAGTATTTATTAATTAATGTGAGTTGGAAACGAATAACGCTGGTTAATTCTGTTGCCGAATGGAATTTGAGAGACGAATAATTAAGCATATATGTAAAAGAACACAGATTTTTTATTTAAAAAACGCAATAACGAAATTAATATTATAATTAATTAAGTTGATCAAGCAGAACTGCAGAAGGAATGGTCCAGCTAGAACAACGGACAAAGGCTCATTTGGTATTTGTATTTATCAATTAGTGAAATATATATATATATATATATATATATATATATATATATATATAGTGTGGTACTTGTTTGATTATCATTATTAATGCACGCATACGTACAATTGATCTCGTTGTCCATTTTTTTTAATTTGTTGGAGAACAATCATTATACTTCACTATTGACTTTTTAAAGTCTTTCTTTTTCAACTTTGACTTTAAATATTTTTGCTTGTGTTATATAATACATGATGAAAATTATATCGATGAAAATACATTTAAAATCCAATTCATCCATATATTTTGCATCAAGTATTGTATAACACAAACAAAATTATTCAAGGTCAAAGTTGTAAAAGAAAGACTTTCAAAAGTCAATAGTGGACATTTATAATGGGACGGAGGGAATGGTACAGTAGTATCATACTATAGAGCGGTCCTAACATTTCTTTTATTAATTTGAAAAATATTGAACTAAAATTTGGTACCATACAGGGACGGATGGAGGATAATTGGAGGGAGTAAAATTTTCATTTTTAGGGGGTTAACATTAAAAAAATGATAATAATGTCTTAAAAATAATTATATTTAACATGTGAAATTTTTGAAGGGTATTTAATTAGCACTTTTGTTAAACTATCTAAATCCGTTTATGTCATTAATTATTTTGAAGAGAGAAAAAGTATGTATGCTCTATATCTTTAAAAGTGTTCCTTTTATGTATTATTATATGAAAATAGTACGTGTAGAATTAAAGATGTGAGGTGATAATGTCACAAGAAAAAATGATGGAGACACTGACAAATTAGTATGATTGTAAGTGTAAAATTATAAAATTCCTGTGTAAAACTGTAAAACTCATTGTGGCATTATCATCGGCCATTAAATATGGGTGCATCCCTTACTAGCAATGTGTCGATAACCAACAAAAAATACATTGTTATCTCGAATGGTAACAAACAATAATTAATATATACACTTAAATGGAGCATATTCTAACATCTATAGTATGTAACATACAAACGATGCCTTTTAATTATACATGTTTAAATAATTAATGTGTGAGAAAGACATTAACATTTTATTAATAGGCATCTAAATATACAAGAACCAACAATAAGAAAGGACAGATTGATGTTTGATAATGACTACAAAAACGTAAGCTCTCTCCATAAAAAATAATATTACATTTGGGTTAAAATATTGTCAAAAGAAGAATAACTTATCTATAATTGTATTTATTAGCAATATTGTAAAGTAGTATATTAAATATTAATGTAATATCAACACCAGTTGGTACGATCTAAAAATTATTTAAATAGTTTTTTATGAGCTTGAGATTGAGAGAGTAGATTGTAAATAAGAGTTTAAAGATATATGATATGACACAATTGAACGAGATTAAAATATTTTATTTAATAATTAAACCAAACATACATACTTCCTTTAATTTACTTCCTCCGATCGACCAGCTGCGACTGATTCACCTTCGTCGATAGATTCCCCATCGAAAAACTTTACATTCGACCAATCGACACATATGCACATCCTTTTTGTCATTGCACAACCTTGTAAAAAAATTCGACACATTTTCACATCATTTTTGTCATTGTACAACCTTGTAAAAAAATTTAAGAAGAGGCACTTCATGATATTTTTTGGGAATAGTGTGAAAGACTGATTGGTAACGTTAACACTATATAATTTAGGTAATATTAAAATTTACAGCTCAATCACATTTTTAGTGTAAAGGAATGGTTGATGTGTATATATAATCACTTACGTATCTGCGATCAGAAAGTCGTTGGTGCTCGAATATGAATTGGGTATGGTTCAACTGATACCATCACTGCAAACATTCGGAGTTCACATATGCGACTGATATGTCAAAGGTTCGAATCCGTGACTTAGTACATGTGGATAATTTGTCTGACGTTGATGCTCATAGCGAGTGAGGTGAACACATGCAGTTGAAATATAGTCTGGGGTCAAGATTACCTCCAAATAAAAAAAAAGTTAGTTGGTCAAATATATCGCCTTAATTTAGTTAATGTTCAAGCTTTAACATTATCTAAATTTTAAATCTAACGTTAAGTAATATCCCCTTAACTTAGACAGATGTTAAATTTTATTGGTAAACAATATAATTATTCTACCTTTCCTTTTACTACATATATTTGATATATTTGATGTATGCAATAGTTACCTACAATTAAATTGAAATGGATGGATTATTTAATATACGCACATAATACTTGTATATAAGATGAGATGCTAAAATTCACGACATTAATTTTGGGATCACCTTAGTTCTTGTCTTTGCATACAACATTTGACAATTTTAGGGTATTTAAAACAAAAACGCCCGTCAACTATATTATTGGACGTGCTTTTGACCAAATTTCAAAATAGAAAGTGACGTTTACGTTCATATAGAAAATGTAATATGATAGAGATGCTTTGAAAAATTGTGAAGGTAATAGATGAAATATAATTGAAGTAGCTTTCAATTCAAATTATTAAGTTAATCTATGATAATTATTGTGTAGCGTGAGTCTCGAGTTGAAACCTAATTTATGACGTAGTAATTTGTTACCTAAAAAAGGGATGAATTTAGAAAAACACAATTATGTAGCATAAAAGTTATATTATACAAAGCAATTTCAGACACCCAATTATTCATCTGGTAGCCAAAAGAGTAATTTTGATTTGTAAGTAGCTAGTACTAATCGTTAACAGAAATTGAGTGACAATCTTTACACAAATGCAAGTTTACTAATTTGCTTTCAAGCTTTCTTTGTTGTGTATTCTAAAGGCCCTTGCCTTTGAAGATGTCCTGGATTGCGACGTAGAAGCTAAAATTCTAGACACGGCAGGTCCATTTTTCAAAAATTCAACAGATTACTGTAATACTTTTTCGTTAACTGCATGAAAAATACAACTAAAACATAGTTACACACATATGTGACTACATTGCATCCATGACCCATATTTGAAATGTTTCTGCATTCTCAAAATCTTCATCATTATACTATTAGGTTGATTAGGAAGTGGAGGTGGCTTCAATTTTGGTTTTGTATCTCCATCTCACCTCATTGTTGAAATGGTTTTCCAAGAGTGGAATCCAAGAGTGGATAAGCTTATGCATCCTAACTCTTGACAATAATTTTTCCGACAAGACCCTTACGCACACCCTCTACATCTACCAAGATCGTAGTGTAGATCCACTGAAAACGTGTTGCGTTCGCTATAAATAGTATAATTTTCAGAGTAGTCGATTTAATTTTTTTTATATAGTTTTCTAATTCTTTTTCGCTGAATCCTTTGTTATTTTTAATATAGACTGAAAGGAATCGAGGAAATCCTGATACCCAATCTTAATTTTGGTTGTATCACTACAACCCATAACCCCGTAGCTTTCATCGTAACAAAGTTTATATGAACATTCTATTTGGTGTCTCTTGCAGCCGCACTAGGGGACACGGTCGAGACAACAACATGGTGTACGTAAGAGCTCTTGCCGAATACTTCCACACATACACATAAGGCTTCAAAATGAAGGATTCTGCATTAGTTGTGGAAGAACATCCAAAATGGCCCGCCTGTTGGTGGATCCGGTTCATAATACGAGGAAGACTATCTTTTTGATGATTCGGTTGATCTCTCCGACGACAACCATGCTGCAATTTCGAAGAGATTTTTGGGGACGACCCGCTTTCACGGCTCATAGTCGAAACCAAGCAAGGAAAGCGGCTTGAAAGTCCGGTTCTTTCGACGTGACGATGATATCGCGTAAAAAGTCGTGTTTTTACAATCGATATCTTCCTCATTTAAGATCAAATTTTGCAAAAATAACTCAACATTACATTAATCAATGTTATTTTATCAAGTAGGTTAAAATAAGGATATACGAGAAT
Organism: Pseudognaphalium luteoalbum; assembly: GCA_963422505.1. Lineage (NCBI taxonomy): Eukaryota > Viridiplantae > Streptophyta > Magnoliopsida > Asterales > Asteraceae > Pseudognaphalium > Pseudognaphalium luteoalbum. The sequence goes on from OY730192.1 coordinate 18,758,910, forward strand.
TATCGAGCAAAACGGGCGAAAAATGAAGATTCTGTGCATGTTTAAAGATTCGAAACAAATCAAGACAAACTACCTCAAGATAAAATACATTCTCAGAGATTTATCTACCCAAAAATTATTCATTTTCGAAAAATGAATCATACGCAAAAAAATTCATCAAAAACGGATAAAGAACGAAGATTTTACGGTCAACGAAAGATTCAAAAAATTCGGAACATATTATGTAGAGTTAGAAGAATCATCTAAGATATTCTCATCAAAGTATTCGTTTTCAAAAATCAAATTCAACGAAAAAGAATAAGCAAAAACAACCGCTTAACATAAAAGATACAAGCAAAACGTTAACTGAAAGGCACTTGGGCAAAAACCGACCAACCACCGGCCGTAACCGGCCAATCGCCGGCTGGAACCGGCTAGCCGACGACGGCTTCTTTGGTGCCGTACAGGTTGAACTCGGCCGGTACCAGTGACCCGGCCGGTTCCCGGTGCTTTTTTCGTACCGCATGCGCTATTTGCTAAAATGAGGCTATTTTCGCCATCGTGTGCTGGATTTTAGCAATAAATACATCATTGGATTTGTAATTAATAAACGCACCCGACTTTAAGAAAACACTCGATCAAGCAAAACAACTCATGATGTTTTCACTTTTCAGCTCCAAAACACACTACCAAATTTTCTTTAATTTTTCACATTCTTTCTCTCTGGAATTGGTTAGATTAATCTATAGATTAATCCAGGAATTAGAAGGAACAATCGTAATTAAAGATTATCTTTGTACTTGTGAAGAGTTTGTTTATTATAGTAATACGCTGCTACGCGTTAATTTCCAGGTGATATCTACACATTTTCATACTCGTTTTATGTTATACTCCCTCCGTCCCAAATTAATTGTTATGTTTTGGCTTTTTGAGTCTTTCTTTTTCAACTTTGACCTTAAATATTTTTGTTTGTGTTAATATTTGATGCAAAATATATGAATGGATTGAGTTTTGAATGTATTTTCATTGGTATAGTTTTCATTAATTAATATATAACACACACAAAAATATTTAAGGTCAAAGTTGAAATAGAAAGACTTCAAAATCTGATTCAGGTTACTTAATTTGGGACAAATAGAATATTTAATTATGCATTATTACTTGGTATAATTACAAGCAAGACTAAGAAATGAAAATGAAAGTCCAAGTGACTTAAGATACTTAAACCACTAGGTCTTACATAATCGACTGTCAAAATACACAACGTTAGTAATCCGTTACATAACAAATTAGCAAATAAATTACTTAGAGGTTAAAAACGGTCGGACCTATGAGACGATACGCTACTTTATTCATGTACCTCAGTGTTCCACCAATATAGGTTGCTTATCTTTTAACTAGGTAAGTATTGAACGTTGGCGTATTGCTCCGATCAGAATCACGATAACCTAGTTCCTAGTGACACACCACTTTAATAATCACATTAATTTGGTAGGATTCTAGTATTTACACCTTATAATATACTTATTTGATTAAGTAATATCCCTATATATCATGTCATCTTGAAACATCGACAATCACATATCTATCTTTATCTGCTTTCTTGTATTTTAATTATTCGTCTTTATTTTAACCTTATAAAAATCTCAAAAATCTACCTACTTTATGCCATCCTAAATATTCACATGCTGAAAGCATCGGCTTTCATCCAAATTACATTGCAATAGATCTTTATAATGATCTTAAGTTATACTTAATTACCGCTTACTAATTATAGTAGATAGTACATATAATTTAAGTCTCAGCAAAACATAAATTTAAAACCCCTGATTGCCCGCTCAGCTGCTGCAACAACACCAACAACATCGAAGTCGAGTGGTGCATCAGGCGACTTCATCGCGTACATCCACCCCAAAATAAAAAATGGATAAGATTATAGAGGGTATGGCCAACTACAAGAATGAAATGTTAGCCACAAGGAAATAGGCCGTTGACACATTCACATGAAATGAAAAACTCTGGACCTCTATGTAAGGTGGTCACTTTCTTACGCTCAACACAACACACATCACGGATCCTAGCGACCTTGCGGCATATGGGAGAATAAAAAAAACAATTCGGAAAGAGTTTTGGGAGTTCTACGAAGCTGAAGAGGAAGACAACGAGGAAGCCGGAAATGAAGACGACGATGACGACTAGTTTGATTATTTGCTAATTGTATCTTACATTCAGGAGTAAATTGTGAAATTTAAATTATTGTAATTTTATTTCAATTATTGTGTATTTTATATAATTAACATGTTGTATTTTAATTAATTAATTAAATGTGTTTATTTTTTGTTAAACAAATGAAAATTAAATGTAATTAGTGGGACCTAGTGGGAAAAAATGAGCATTCTAGTGTTACCATTACTATTGGTAAAATTCATATTGTAATGTTGTGTTGACATGACACCTTAAAATTGGTAATTGTGTGTTAGCACCGTAAATGATCTAACAAATCATTATGCAAGTAAGATATTATTGTTGTTTATAAGTGTAGACTTTCTCTAGTCATTTTTATGTCTCATGTATGACAATCTGTTTTGCGATTTAAATTATTGAATGGTTATATTAAGAGCAGGGCGGGGTTACTAATTTTAATATGATGGACACATTTTTTTTGCGTGTGTCATTTCCTTTCTTACATATCGGGGTTCAATATTCCAAAATTGTCACTAATTACTTCAAAAAGATTATATTTCTGTAATTTCAGATTTCTTTGGGGGCTGCTCCCTGCCCCCACAAGCTTCACCCCTGGTTAAGAGGATGAGCAAACTAGGCCTTCAATTCAACATGTCAAGACTTTCGTTAAAGATGTGAACTTTAACATCGAATCTTTTAACTTGATATCTTTTTCACGCGAGTTGTTTCTAATTTGAAAGTGAAGTTGATAAAATGTTAGTTAACAATACTATAAACTCAAGATTTGATTAATTCATATTCATATAATAACAGTGATATCAATAATTAATAGCCCATATTATATTGTTTTTCTAAAGAGAAAATTACACAACTGTCCTTATGCTTTGATATAAATTTCACTCGCAGTCCTTTAATTAATTTAATTATACATATTATCCTTTCTTTTGAAAATTGTTGCGTAAATAGTCCTTTATACTAATAATTGTTAACTCTCCATTAAAAAGGACCATGTGTGTAAAAAAAAATTCTTTTCGATTTTTTGAGTAAATGTAATCTATAAAATCTAAAACATATGTATAGATACATTATTAAGTGTACATGATATTATTTTCATTCCCCTCATTTTATCATCACCAAATTTAGTCATATTCTCCGCTAAAACATCAAATTTTATAAGCCACAAATGTATATATAAGTAGAGCAAGATGGTGGTGAATTTGGGTGCTGTAATATAAAATTTGATGTTTTAAAGGAGAATATGATCAAATTTGATGATGAATATAAATTAGAGAAATGAAAAAATGTTATGTACACCAAATAATATATCCACATATACGTTAGATTTTTGAAATTTATACTTTACTCAAAAAATGTAAATGAATACAAAAATTTACACATATAATCATTTTCAACGAAGAGTTAACAATTGTTAGTGTAAAGGACTATTGACTTAACAAGTTTCAAAAAATAGATGATATGTGTAATTAAATTAATTAAAGGACCGCGAGTGAAATTCGAATCAAATCATAAGAACAATTTATGTAATTTTCTCTTTTCTAACTCATACAACTTAATAAGGTACGAATCAACTAAGTTGTTGAACCCCCAACATAGCGCGTATCTTAACCATTGTTTGATACATTGATAAAAAACCCTTAACCGTACCAATTTAACATCAATTAACCCTTCACATAAAACTAATCTTTAGCCCTGATTGCATGCATCATCATGTGATTACTGATTAGAGATTACTATATTCACCATTTTTTAAGATACTATCATCCAACGCCTGCAATTGCTTCATTTGATTTTGGGATCACCCTAGCTAGTTCTTGTCTTTGTATACAAGGTTTGACAAGTTTAAGGTCTTTAAAGCGAAATCTTCTTCAACCTAAGATGCTTGATTATCTTGTAGTGTGAGTCTCGAGTTGGAACCTAAGATGCTTGATTATCTTTCTAAAGTAAATAATTAGGCATCAACGTATACAAAGTTGGATTGTTTAGACTCCAAGCTTTATTTTAAATTTTATGGAACCTTTGCAAGTTTTTCTATTTGCTTGTATCTAATATTTTATTATATATATATATATATATGATTAGGATCCAGAGAGAAGGATTTTATAGTGGAGAAGACGGAGAAGCGTTCCTGTGCATTAGATTTTTGAATGAATGGATGAGATCAAATATGACATTATTGTAATTTTTGATTGGTTTTTGAATACTGATTTCAAATTCAGAAGGGCAAAATCGTACATTTTAAAGTAATATAAAAAAATTAAATTTGGAAATCAATTAAAACTACCATCCGTTTATTCGTAAAAAGCGGATCCCATGGATTTTTTCTAATTGTTCTTCTTTCTTTGTAATTTATGTTCACTGACGTACAAATTTTTTGAGAAACTTAATAAAAAGCCACACGTGACGTACAAAATTATATTATTCTATTTTTTGTACGTTCTTGCAACCAAATGATGGATATACTCCATTTTTTTAATCATTTTCTATGTAATGGATTTATGAATCACAATATCTTACAATTGTTAGAACTTAGAAGAATGTCTCGATTATTGTAATTTATAAAACTACGTATGTGTGTTATTATGAACTTCTGAATCATTACTATAAACTACGTATGTATTTTAATATGTGGCAATCAGTGAATCATTATTATGATAAGAAATTGTTTGAATCAACTTATGTGTACCTAGAAAGATGTAAATAAAAAGGAAATTTTAATATTTATGATTCACAACTGTGGGAATTTCTTTAAATTATGTCTAAAGAGACACAATAGGATGTTACTTAATCGTAATGGCATATGCTGCATTATAGCATGATTAGAAAGAAAATAAAAAATAAAATAAAGATACAAAGTTATGATGGTTAAGTCTTAACCTTAGTTTATAGTTGAATCATAGCTTCAATATTATGCATCAATTTATAATTACATAATGATAATAATGTTATACTCACAAGTGAATCATTACTCAATGAACCAGCTTTTGTTGCCATTACAAATTTATAATAACAAGGGTTTGAAATTTATAAACTGTATTTTATTAAACCAAAATAAGTTTGTTGAACCATAGAAACATATGTTAATGCATGTCTCTAAAATGTTGAATCATGATGGTGCTACATAAATAAACGAATGACAAAAGATGTTAAACCAAACTAATATGTTAGTTGAATCAACTAACAAATTTTGTGAATCAATGAACACTTTCTCTGAATCAAAATATTAGTAATAAATCATAGGTACAGAAACCAAAGTATACTAATACGAACAACTAAATTACAATTACTAATTCTTGAATCAATTTATTGATAACAGATCATTCATTCTACAACAAAACAAAAAAGATATATACATTGTGAATCATTTTTAGTTTTTAATATTTATCTAATTGAATCAATAAGAGAAGTCACTATTAATAACAAAAATTATATGAAACAGAAATCACCACAATATCAGAAATAAATAAATAAATACACACCTTTCAACTACAATCAACTGGGAATCAAATTTTATTTTTCATACCATATAAGAACTAGAAACTTGCAAGTACTATAATAAATCTCATATGTCTCATTACTATTTGTCAAATTTCTTATTTTGATATGATAATTAAGATTCATTTAATGCTTGCAGAGATTAAACTTTGTAACTTTGATGCTTTTTGATTTTTCAAAAAGAAATTAATTTATTTAAATATGACAATCTCCGATGAAAAGATATCTATTTAACAAATAAGAAACTAAATATCACAAATTAAGTTGAGACAATGGAGGTCTCCACAAATCTCGGCAAACTGGTAACTGCCATGAGTTTTAATTTTCTTTTAATTACTATAACTAAGCAAAATTCCCTTAATACCCCTTATGATATGTCAAAACAATTGGCTACAAACCCTTTTCCCTCTTCTCCCATTATTTTTACTTCTTTTTTGAACCTCCATATATATATATATATATATATTTTGACAACATGTGGTTTGGTTGACTGCTTGATTTACCAATTAGTGTAATAATGTTTATCTTTATCTAACAACTAGTTAGTCTAAAGGTTGTGCTATGCATAACCCATGAAGAATGTCGGCTATTTGTGAAATGAGTATGATGAATTTGCGATGAATCATGAAATTAACTATAATGAGCGAATGAGTTATATAAGTAGATAAATATTCACAAGTTGGCACAAATAACTCACAAATTTGGTTTAGACTTCTTTTCGTTGTCATAGCAATACAATACACATTAAATAGTCATTTTCACTCTCTATACCATTAAAGGCATCTCTTGGTTGTTTTGCTATATTCTGTATAAAATAACTGTACTAATGGTCGTAGTCCTAACGGTATGTGATATAAGTCAATCAAAAGTATTTAGGTTATGTATATATGTGTATCATATTTACCCATAATATAACTTTTCAATGCGTAATATCCAACGATTTTATATATTATTGTCACTTGTTAATGAGAAATTATATAAGAATGATGTGCTAATTTTTAAACATTAGGTGTTATATTATTATGCAAACTTGTTTTTAAGATGACTTCGTATTCTTATAACAATTCTTATTTAGTCTAATTGTTCATGTGAGAAGCTAGCTATGATGTTATTGTTAATATATTAAGTTGTTGTTTTTAATAACTTATACATAAGTTATGAATTTATGATATTATGGTTGTGTTTTAATATATTTTGTAAATTGTAAATGAAATTAATTAGTGGGTTTTTAAATAAATTTTAAAGTACACTTGTCAATTTATTAAGAGCTTATGTGTCAACACAAGATGAGTTTAAGTTCTTTTTATATAATACTAGTCATAAATAGGGCCGTGCAATGCACCACCCACATCTAAAAATTATAATGCTCATTTTTGCAATGTTACATGTATATTACTTTGGGTTAATACACAAATAGGTTACTAACCTTTGCGAAAATATTCATTTGGGTTATTAAACTTTAAAATGTTCAATTGGGTTACTCTACTTGTTGATTGTGTCATCTCGCCTATTTTGCTTAATTTTGGTTTAAAGTGTAGTGACCCAATTGAACATTTTTAACTTTAGTAAAATGGCATCATGTTGGCTATAACAACTATGTCAAAAATTTGGTAACCTAATTGAACATTTTTTTAAGTACAATAACCTAAATACCTAATTGAACATTTTTAAAATTTAGTAACCTAGATGAATATTTTCGTAAAGTATAGTGACATATTTGTGTATTAACCCTATTACCTTTAAAGATGATGTTTGATCGAAATGAGGAAAAAAAATTACATTATCTTTTACTTAAGTAAAAGTATGTATAATGGTAATATTAACTACAATGGGGTGTAGATATGATGATGTAAAATCAAATTGACGACCCACATTGTCACAATTATAAATTGAAAGAAAGAAACATTCTATTCCCTTGAATGACTTACTTTTTGAAAATTATTTCATATGATCGATCACTTTATTCATTAAAATTGTATTATTATTATAATTCCGTAATAGCTTATAATTTGGGCAAGTTACAAATAATAGTAATAATTTGATAAGTAAACTTTTAATATTGTAGCAGATTGTAAAAACAAACTTTTGAAATCTTACATTTAAATTGTTTTAAGACGTTATATTTTTGAACATTTTAGAGAGATAGATAGATTGGAAAAGTGAACAGAAAATGTTACTTTTCTATATAGATACATGATGTGTCAATGTAGTATATTATAAAACAGAAAATATAACGAATAAAAGATTAAATAAGGATATATTGAAAAAGTAAGAGTTTATTACTGAAGAATATAAAATATAAAATGAGATGTGAATGTATCAAAATAGTAACACGATAAATTTGTAACGGATTACATAATTTAAAATTATAAGAAAAAATGCTAAAAGAAAAAATTTTACATTCTCTTTTACTTAAGTAAAAGTATGTATAATGGTAATATTAACTACAATGGGGTGTAGATATGATGATGTAAAATCAAATTGACGACCCACATTATCTCAATTATAAATTGATAGAAAGAAACATTCTATTCCCTTGAATGACTTACTTTTTGAAAATTATTTCATATGATCGATCACTTTATCTATTAAAATTGTATTATTATTATAATTCCGTAATAGCTTATAATTTGTGCAAGTTACAAATAATAGTAATAATTTGATAAGTAAACTTTTAATATTGCAGCAGATTGTAAAAACAAACTTTTGAAATCTTACATTTAAATTGTTTTAAGACGTTATATTTTTGAACATTTTAGAGAGATAGATAGATTGGAAAAGTGAACAGAAAATGTTACTTTTCTATATAGATACATGATGTGTCAATGTAGTATATTATAAAACAGAAAATATAACGAATAAAAGATTAAATAAGGATATATTGAAAAAGTAAGAGTTTATTACTGAAGAATATAAAATATAAAATGAGATGTGAATGTATCAAAATAGTAACACGATAAATTTGTAACGGATTACATAATTTAAAATTATAAGAAAAAATGCTAAAAGAAAAAATTTTACATTCTCTTTTACTTAAGTAAAAGTATGTATAATGGTAATATTAACTACAATGGGATGTAGATATGATGATGTAAAATCAAATTGACGACCCACATTATCTCAATTATAAATTGATAGAAAGAAACATTCTATTCCCTTGAATGACTTACTTTTTGAAAATTATTTCATATGATCGATCACTTTATCTATTAAAATTGTATTATTATTATAATTCCGTAATAGCTTATAATTTGTGCAAGTTACAAATAATAGTAATAATTTGATAAGTAAACTTTTAATATTGCAGCAGATTGTAAAAACAAACTTTTGAAATCTTACATTTAAATTGTTTTAAGACGTTATATTTTTGAACATTTTAGAGAGATAGATAGATTGGAAAAGTGAACTTGAAAATGTTACTTTTCTATATAGATACATGATGTGTCAATGTAGTATATTATAAAACAGAAAATATAACGAATAAAAGATTAAATAAGGATATATTGAAAAAGTAAGAGTTTATTACTGAAGAATATAAAATATAAAGTGAGATGTGAATGTATCAAAATAGTAACACGATAAATTTGTAACGGATTACATAATTTAAATTTATAAGAAAAAATGCTAAAAGAAAAAATTTTACATTCTCTTTTACTTAAGTAAAAGTATGTATAATGGTAATATTAACTACAATGGGGTGTAGATATGATGATGTAAAATCAAATTGACGACCCACATTGTCTCAATTATAAATTGAAAGAAAGAAACATTCTATTCCCTTGAATGACTTACTTTTCGAAAATTATTTCATATGATCGATCACTTTATCTATTAAAATTGTATTATTATTATAATTCTTTAATAGCTTATAATTTGTGCAAGTTACAAATAACAGTAATAATTTGATAAGTAAACTTTTAATATTGCAGCAGATTGTAAAAATAAACTTTTGAAATCTTACATTTAAATTGTTTTAAGACGTTATATTTTTGAACATTTTAGAGAGATAGATAGATTGGAAAAGTGAACAGAAAATGTTACTTTTCTATATAGATACATGATGTGTCAATGTAGTATATTATAAAATAGAAATTGTAACGAATAAAAGATTAAATAAGGATATATTGAAAAAGTAAGAGTATATTACTGAAGAATATAAAATATAAAGTGAGATGTGAATGTATCGAAATAGTAACACGATAAATTTGTAATGGATTACCAAATTTAAAATTATAAGAAAAAATGCTAGAACTTTTTGTCTAAGAAGCTGTATTTTTAACCGTTGTTGTTTACGAAAACCTGATGTATTAAACAAAGAGGTTATGAGTAAAAATCTTTTTAAGTTTTTAATCTTTTCTATGCAACTACAATGTCATACATTTCCATTGTCGACACCAACTCGACATCATTTTGACTATAAAACTTCCGCTGCATTGCGCGGGTATAATGCTAGTATATATATATATATATAAATAACACCCCTCTTTTAGTAAAAGAATATAATATTATTTATCACGGAAGCGTTGGTTAAAATATAATATATTTTAAATATTTCATATAATGCACATAAATTGTTTCGACCATGGTTACACAGTAATTAAAAGTTATTACATCACAACTTAGGTATTATACAAAACGGGTGTTATAGAACTTCAAACAAGGTTTATAACAAAATCATATCAGAGTAGCACGACTAGTCAAACATCCCTTGCTCCATGAGCATAATCTTCCTGCTACCCATATCCCAAAATAAACCTGCATGAAGTAAAAATGAGGGATTAGCACGAAGCTAAGTGAATGAATTTATCACACACCAATTAACTTAGCTTAACTATTTGTTTACACCAAACAACCGTAAACATACAAGTCAACTAATCAACAATTCAATAATGAGGATCGGTGGCTCTGGGAAATACCATAATACCCGGGTGGCTCCCCAAGAACACTTATCCAAACATATCTGTATGGCCATAATAGACGAGACCGATAACTAGTGGCTATTATATTCAAACACAGGTTCCATACACACAACGAATGAAGCAAGACCCTGTGTAATTTACATAATAGCCAAATAACCTAACCAACCAGTTCAACTCATTGACCTCATTAACAACTGATGCCCGGAAGCCAATTAGCACGTAGAGTCAGAGTCAACAATATTAATTAAATGTTATAATAACATATCTACGTTCACCTGTTGCAACCAAACAGTTACAACTAAATCAAAAGGTGAATTCTAAATCCACTCACCGATACCTCAGGAGTCACCACACTCAGCTTCTGATCCTTAAATCTTTGAGGTATCTGAAACACCACATAACACACAAGTTAGTAATTTATTCCCTAATTTAAATTACAGCACTACTTGAGTACTTAGCATCAATAGTCAAGTAGTAATAAGTAACAATACCATATGTATATATAGTATACACCTAAGTTCATAAATCATCATAATCATCAGAATTATACATGCAAACGCGATCTGGGTCTAGTTTGGTGGGATTGCGTTACACAGAAGAAAACATTCTGTAACAAATTTTCACTTAGCAGCGCGATCCGAAAATAAGAGCTGGATCGCGTTCTTCTTTAGAAAACTTTCTGTTAACGAAAAACACTGGCTAACGCGATCTGGATGAAGGCTTGGGATCGCGTTCCCAAGAACAAAACACATATGATTCAGTTTATAACTAATGAACGTGATCCGGGCATTAAAACGGGGATCGCGTTGAGCTGTTCTTCAGCTCAACCTCAGGCCTGTTCAAACCCAGCTCGAACCAAACTCATTATACACTAAAATTCAATTACCAAATGAGTATGACAAGCTTTATAATACCCAAAGGAAAATCATATAACATTTAACTAACCTCAAATAACATCAATTAACATCACCTAATTCCATTCTCATGTCAAAAATCCCAAGAGCCCAATTTAAATCAATTGATTAAATTCAAAGTCATCATTCAAGAACTTGAACTCATAATCATAACTATGCCAAATCAGTTTACAATGATTACACAACATCATTTAATCATCAATATTTCTCAAACATGAATCAATTCATCCCTTTCATTCTTGACCTAACCAAAACTTGAGTTCATAAAATTAAGAACACTTACACTATAATGATCAAGATGATGAGAAAGAAGAAGGTGAAGATACTTGCAAGAATCACAACTTCAATTCAGCTAATCTTGCTCTTTTAATTGTTTTGTGTTGATGAGTTCAAAGGGAAACAAAGAAAGGAAGTTAAGGGTTTAAGGATTTGGGAAAGTAATAATATTAAGTCGACCTACTCACTTAACTGGTTCCACAATCTGGGTATTTTATACCCGTCTTAAATCTATTGTCTGAATTGTGAGAAACTTATTTTACTTTACCATCAACCTTAGTAAATCAAAACAAACAAAAATTTACTATCCACAATAGGTCCTGGAACCTATTTATCTAAGTTTCACACATATACAATTATATCAAGTAATTTCTAACACTATTTAAATAACCAAATAAAATAGAAATTATCAGGTCACTGAAGAGGATGTTACAATATATATATATATATATATATATATATGTGTGTGTGTGTGTGGGGGGGGGGGGTTGAAGTTTCTTGTTTAGTTTGATAATTACTAGATCTTAAACTCGTGTATACATACGACGTGTTGATTCTTTAATTAAAATACCGGTTATAATTTTTGATTTAATCAAGATGTAGAAATCGATCTAGCTAATTGATTAATATGATTCTGATTGATGTGTTTTTAACTCTACTTCCTGTATTATATTTACTAGCATGTATACTCGTGTATTACACGGGTTATTTGACTTATAATTTTATTTTGTATATAAATAAGCTACAAATATCATTTGTATCATGAGAAATAAAAGATTTCAATCTTTACGCTTAGAGTTATATAATTGTAGACTGTGTTAGTAATAGCTCTTTAATTAACAAATATACGTTAATATCTCGGCCTTGTGATCTAATTTAGTAAAAGTTAAAAGTATTACTCTGTATTATTTACATTAACATACATCTCGGCTCTTTCTATAATTTATTTGAACATAATAATTTAAGTTACTTTTTAATTGATAACATAACTTAAATACAAATAATTAAAATGATTAATTGACAAATTTAAAAATTAATTTAAACGATAAAATCATCCAAAACTTTTCTATACTATATTAAAAAGATATGAAGGATGTATCATGAATTAATACTCATTAATGATTTAATTTGAATCTATTTTTAAGTTATAGAAGTAGAGTGCAAACGTATGTAATATTAATTGTTAAAATTGTGCAATTATAATATTATTTTAGTTTAGCATTCGGTTGATAAGTAGAAAAAATAAATAAATATAAAATAATTATAATAATAATAATATAATAATAATAATAATAATAATAATAATAATAATAATAATAATAATTGATTGATTGATTGTATTCAACTACAATTCCAATATAACTATACAAATTAAACATCCAGATATTTATTCAAATTATAATTGCATGGGATTTTATAAAGTTAGATTTGATTGGGCTATTTTTATTATATGTAGTAAAATTAAGGGACCAAATTGGTTAAATTGAAATGTATTTATTTGATAACATCTTATAGATGTTTTCTATGTATAATATAAGATTATTATTATATATAAGATTATTATTATTTTTTGTATATATACTTTAATAAATTGGTAATACTTTAATTTTTAATTTAAATTATGTTGTATATATGGATATGTGAGTATAAGATTGAGATTCATATATTATTCACATTTAATTTGAATTTCAAAGTATTAATATCCTAACAAAAACTCACAAAAAGTCTTGACGAAATTTAAATTTACCCTTTAAAATAACAATTAAGTAGATATTACATTCATGTTAGCTACGATCTTGCTCTATTAAATAAAAAATTATACAATCATCGATTAAATTAAATTTATTAATAGTATACTAAAATTAAAAAAAATACATATTCCACTAATTTGCGTGGGTATTCTGCTAGTTTAATTTAAGATATGATGATATGTTCAATAAGTTAAACCTATATTAAGACAATGCGAATTAGACATTTTTATAATTAAGGTTTTATATAGGAGAACGGTCAAATTGAAATGCATGGAGTATTATTTTCCCTACAGAAAACCCATATTACCTATGTTTAAAGCACACTTTATGCATTGGTGGAGCTAGAATTTGATGTTAAGAGGGGCTCAACTTCACCATAACATAAAGACGTATAGACAATAAATATTATAGAGTGATAACGGAATTAAATCAATGATATTTGTATAAAATATATGATAATTATGAATCAATGGACAATTAAGAGATATTAAATGATGAAATACTTTAGAAATAGACACATCACGTACTAAAATAATAATAAATTAATTTAAGTTATTAAACTGTTGAAAACCGGATGCCGAACACCATTCAATCCCCCATTGTCTCTGCAATGATCTTATGTATGATTTGACGATAAGTAATAGGGGTTAGTGTCTGAGAATGTACCAAACTTTGATCAAATGTTTATTGTGTGTACCCAACTTATGCTAATTTTAATGCATCCAACTTTCAAAAATGATGTTTTGATGTATTTTGATGACGTGTCACTCTCTCCGTATACCACGTGGCACGCTATACGAATGACACGTCATCAAAATACATCAAAACATCATTTTTGAAGTTGGATACATTAAAATTAGAAATTGTAAGTTGGGTACACACAATAAATATTTGGTCAAAGTTTGGTACATTCTCAGACACTAAACCCTAAGTAATAACAAAAGCCAATAAATGACAACTTCTTACTTTTTAGGATGTGACAAAATGAGTCCAGAGTTAAGACGTTTTTGATTACGTGTTTATTCTATCGAGTATTGGTCTCTTTTGCTTGTCGAGAATAAAAATCAATGATGTTGAAAGCTAATAATGTAAAAAGTATATACTAGGTAACTATTTGCTAAGGTGAGGAGTGTTATGACTTCTTTGGATTTGGCATTATACAAGTTTTGTTAATTAATGATTGAATCTGCTTTTTTTCTAAAATATGATGATTGAATCTCAAATTATAACTCGTCCTTGAATAAAGAACACAAGTGTAATAAATGGTATAAAGTGTGAGAACAAATATGCCAAGCGTATTTGTTATTATATCTGTTTATGTTTATATATGTTTACATATGCGTTTTATAAAGTAGGTTTTGTTATTTATTGATCTTTACTTATAATTGTTGTTCTTACATAAGGAACGAAAGCGTTAATAGTAAGGAGATAAGAACAAATGTGATTAGTATAACCTTAATTACCTTTAGAAACAATGTCACAACAAATAAGTTGTTGCTTGTTATCTTATGAAAGAGTTCTGGTTTTTATTGGGCGAGTTTTGTGATTAATAAACTTTCAGCTACTTTCCTTTAGTATATCTATTTTACTTTTAACTTTTAATTTTAATCTTGGGGCAGTTCACATCAGCATGAGGAAGGGAGATATATACTATTTTGAAATTTTGACAAAAGTTATGAATCTGCCTAAAATTTTTCAGAAATTGTTCAAAATTTTATTTAATCAGAAAACTTATTAATATATAAGATTCAATCAAAATCCTAATGAAGGTAAGATGCAGTAACAAATATACAAAATGTAGTAACAAAAATACATGATGGGATAAACAAATAATACTATTTATTTAAATTCAAACATAAAATCAAGATTTACAACACATAAAAAGTCCCAAAAAATTATTAGATGCAGTAGACAAGTACTAGCACAAATATAAATTAGTTGCATATAAGATGCAGTAAAGTAAGATGCAGTTCGATTTTTCGGATATAAAAATAGATCTACTTTTTATCTCGGTCTACGAGTTTCCCGATCCAGATGGTGGTGGTGGAGCGTCAGTGGTGGCGGTAAATGGTGATGATAGTGGATCGGCGGTTGTGTCGATGGAGTGGCGGAAGAAGATAGAGAAACGACCATGGTTGGTTACGTCCGGTGGATGCCGGTTCACCAAAGGTGGTGGTTTGCATCTCAACTCTCCATCCACATAATCCGTAGTCATTTTCTTCCCGTATTTTTTCTAGTCACAACGACGGTGATGGTGGGAGTGGCGGTGAAGTGACGGTGACGGATGTAGTGGACGATGGTGGTGATGCTTTGTTAGTGAATGAGTGTTTGTGTGTGTTTTGTGAAGAGAGAGGGAGAGTTACAAAGAATTTGTGTGTTTTGTGAAGGTGGAGAAATTAAGAGAGTGAGTGTCCAAATATATTTTTATCCATTTTCTTATTTTATATAAATTGTAAAAAAGTCTCTTGCTCTCATTACCCCCTCTAAGTCTCGTTCTCGTATTATGTTGAATCTTTCCAATAACTCAAAACTTATTATTATATAAGATTATAAGATTAAGAGCGTAATAAAAATTTATCTATAGAGAGATAAATCTAATTCACGTAATTTTATTCTAACAGAAAGAAAGTACAATGCGATTATTATTATAAATCAAGTTTGATTTTGCTAGTGCGGCCTAGTGCCTAGTGCCTAGTGGTATACTAGCCCAATATAGATATAAAAGTATTCTTTTGAAATTTAACTGGGTTAACATTTTATTTGGAGCCCAATTAATAATACTAGTTAATTGACCCGTGAATACACGGATTTGAATAAAAAACGATTATCTGATATATTTTCTGCCAATAAGCATACAAATAAGCATTATGAAAAGAACAACGTATTTTCATAAGGTTTTACGTTTTGAATGCAATATTTAGTAATGTCGGTAGAGTTGGTAATTGATTGTTGAAGAGTGTAGTTAACAAAGATCTTAAAATTTGTAGTCACAATAACTTGGTGGAAGTTAACATTTCAGTCACATATAGAAATAACGATATATTGATAGCATGAACCACTGTAATATCATGTAAACTCCAAAAATACTACCTTATGTCAAATGATTACACTATCCATGTAATATCTGTTCTATATATAATAAAGTACTCCAACACCCTTCAACTACTAAAGTATGTGTACACTATAACTCTCATCACAGAACATGACTCAGCTCTCAATTCAATTATATCTTATGCCTATACTCTACGCAACAACCAATACCCCTATATCCTGGTACAGAATGACATTAGTTTGTACGTTGAAGTCTTGAACAGATGAATGTAAATATCCATCAAATTTGTTCAAGAGATAGGTGAGGCATCAAGTTGCACAAATTTCAACTGCCTCATAAATCATAAAAGAAAAATAAATAAACAACCATAATCATTAGCCTAAATATGCAATTACAAATATAACTTTTGATTATTTAATTAGTTCATATGAAAGCACAATACATATACCTATTCACAGTTCCTCACATGCACCTATATGAACCACAAACAATAAGGGGAATTTAATTGCTTTTAATTTATACCTACAAATCAGTGTTACAAAATTGTTAATTGAACTTGACTTCACGGTACATTTTATGGACCTGCACAAACTGAAGAACCTGGAAGTAAAGGGAGAAAAACACACAACATAATCACCTACAAAACAAATGAAAAAGAAAGTATAGGTAGACATGGGCGTTCAAAGTTTACTTCGATCCCCAACCAAATAACCCCAAGTCCCCAAGCTTATGCATTTTTAAAGCAACTCATTACTAACAATAGAACCTGTAAATAAGCATCAATTGTGCATCATGTATTTGTGTATCTACCACATATATTTCCAAAAAAAAGAAGCATTCCTTAAATATAACATAGACATTATGTTGTACTGTCAAATTTTACCTAATTGAAAATCTGGGATCCTTAACTAACAAAATTGAAAAGAGCAACTCTAACATTACCAAATCAAACCTCTACAGAAGAAATCAAACAAATATATACCCAAAAACAACCATAAATCGGAAGATCGATAATCAGGTTCAAGATAGTTCTTAACTGAAAACAACAATTTAAAGTAGATGCCCCGGTGAACTGCTCAATTTTAAAACTTTTTTCATTTAGACATTTCATCAAACACATAGTGTGCATCATGATATATTTTAGATATGCAAATATTTCAAAGTTAATTAACCAAACTCCATAATATTATTAAGGAAGCTTCTTGGCTACTGCTCACAACCTTCTTGATCAGTTAAAAAGACAGTCGATAGTCGTATAATACGCCTTCAAATCTGGAAAAATTAGATGATCATAATCAAAAAGCAAAAATGAAGTAGAAGGTGTGTAGAAGTCATGTCTTTACCCAATATCTTCTTCTGTAATCTTGCTTCCACCATTAAGTGCAATGTATGAACAAAATAGATGTGAAAGGAGGATTATTGCAATACCACTCCAACCTGTATATAACAATCATTTAACGTAAATTAAAATCCCCTAACATAAGCAATGGTTCGAACGAAAAACCCCTACGGAGATTTGAGCAAAACGAAAACCCAATCGAACAACCCAAGTCTATAACCTGCTTAAGGACATGTAAATATCTTAAACATGAACACAAACACAAACACAAAAAGATAGATGAGAATTAGGTCTAGAAGTTTATTCCGTCAGAAAAATAAAAAAAAAAAGGTGAAGAAACTTCAAGAGAAAGAAGATGAATAACTCAGATGATAAAGAACTCAGATGAATTGAGCATAAGATTGAATATTACTCTTTTTTTTTAATTGAGATAGACGTATGAAGACTTAGAAGAGTGTAATTTACAGTAGAAAAATTAATTGGGAGAGTAAAGTGGATGAAAAGTTGTGCAGCTCGAGGAGACATGGCGTGAAATTATATGATATTTCCCAGGCAAATTTTGAATGTATTTTAATTTAAATTTTTGTTGCATTTATTTGTTAACAGAGTAAGTGACATCAGCAATTGATTTTAAGGTGTACACGACAACAACAAAAATGGTTGTAGATGTGCCAAATCAGCAATAGTGATGTCAGCTTTATTGACAAATTGTATATAAGATAGATTCGACCGACATTACCTACAAAAATTTGAGAGTTTTCGAACCGTTTTCGAATTGCTTTGGCCCAACTCGTGGAGTATGATGTTTTATCTACATCAAACAATAACTCATTTTTATCACTTGTTTGATGGGTGAGGTTCAAATGAGACTAAAAATTTGTGTGAGACTAAGGGAACCAATGATATCATGTCACATGTACAAAGAGAACATTCTCATACTACAAAACTCATTTACCCCAAACATCAATTATCTCACAAACGACAAATCGAAAAATCATGAAATTTGCACCATAATTTTCAGCGTTTTATCCTCTTCGATTTGCCGTCCCTCAAGGCACACTTCCGACGAATTTTTTTTCCATTTTTTTGGTGGTTTCATATGTTACTAACACATGTGTTAGAGTGTTGCGTTTAGGGTTTGGGTTTTGGGGTTTCTCCCCGAAACTCCAATTCTCAAAACCTAAACCCTAACCCCTAAACCCTAAACGCTTTATAAAACTCTAAACCCTAAATCATACTAAACCCTAATAAACCCTAAACCTTACTAAAATATAAAATCTAAACCCTAAACCATGAAGCCTGCTAAATCCTAACCCTAAACTCTAACCCTAAACCCTAACCATAACCGTAAATAAAATGTACAATCAATCACTAACACATGTGTTACTAATTTATAAAACCCACCAAAAAACAAATTTTTTTTATCGAAAGTATGCCTTGAGGGAGGCCAAATCGAAGAGGATAAAACGCTGAAAAATATGGTGCAAGTTTCATGATTTTTCAATTTGTCGTTTGTGAGATAATTGATGTTTGGGGTAAATGAGTTTTGTAGTATGGAACATTCTTTTTGTACATGTGACATGATATTATTGATTCCCTTAGTCTCACTTAAAAATCATGCACTCATTTGAATCTTACTCCTTACTCCTTGTTTGATATATACTTTCACAAGCACTAAAAGCTTGAAACTAATACAAAGATGCGTAAAGTTTTTAACGTCTTGTTTATATACATATATAAGTATATTGGATTAGATATAAGCAAGCATGTGGAAATTAAGCTTTAAACATGTGATTCAAACTTTAAGCTTACGATTGTTTTGTTTATACTCATACGGAAAAAAAAAACCAAAAAACAAAAAGTAAGTCAATTTAAAAATTAAGTGGAATGTGTTACTTTATTTTGAATACTTTTGTTTTATACCAAAATCTTCAATATTACATGTATGTTAATTGTAAAGTACATGAAGTATATTTTTCTCTAAAATAAAAAAAATGGTTGAATAATGTCTAACGCAATCAAGTCAATTAAACAAGATACTTGGGCCAAATGATTGAATTGTGGTAAGCTGCTTAATGGGCCAAGTAGTGACGAACAAGTGAACAACTTAATTATTCTCAAGCCCAATAATTTGTTAGCAAAGAAGTAACTTTTTTAAAATTAAAAGCTCAAGTTGGGGATAAAATTCTCCCCAGCACCATTTACTTGCATTTCAAGAAAACAAAAAAAATGCCTACTGACATTGAAGACGTGATCAAGGACCCCAGACCTCTTGATGAAGATGATGAGGATCTACTGAAGTATTACGTAAGTAATTAATCCTTCTTTTTAGTATAAAACCATAGAAATAACCTTTTATGACTTGTTCACCTTAATTTATTATTCACTGGTTGAGAAATTACATCTTATTATAATTATGTTGTTAGTGTTAGTGTACTATTTGTGGTTACATAGTTCTAAGATGTAATATGGGTCACTTTATTATTTGATGAGTTTTTGCATTTTAATGTAGTTCTGTCCTATATGTGGTTCGATTTTCGGCTTAAAATTTATGAACAATTGAAATTTTTGCCGAGTAGTTTGCTCCATGAAGTATATATATATATATATATATATATATATATATATATATATATATGAGAAATGTTAGGATCACATAAATTTTACAAACACATTTTCACAAAATGATGCTAGGACCAATCACATGTTTTTCTTGTTTCTCTCTCATTATTCTCCCTCTTATTATGATTGGTACAACATATTTTGTAAAACTTTTCTTGTAAAAATTATGTGGATGTATCATTTCTCTAGATTATCTAGAGAGATTTTAGTACAAGTTGATGGAAACAATGGGCTGTGTAGATTCATTGTTGCGTTAATAATATATGTAACTGTTGCTTTAATAATATATGTATATATGTAATGTATGTATGATTTCATTTGTAGATTCATAACATGTTTATTTTATTTGTGAAGTATATATATATATACATGGTCTGTTTTGGTTACGGATGCTCACTGTAAACTAACAGGAGGGGACGATTTATGTAGGGATTGGGACCGTTTTCCACTAGCATCAAGAAAGTTGAAAAGGATGTAAAGGACATGGCCAAAAGGATCGAGGAATTATTTGGTAGTAAGATGTCGCATACTGATTTAAGTGCACCCCTTCAGGTTCAAGTTATCTGGCTAATCATCGAACAAAGTCTCTTATCGTGTTTCTCTTCTTCTCTTCTTCTGTTATTCACTTATTTGATTATTCACAATACTGTCTCATGTTAAAAAAAAAAAATATCTGTGTAAAAAGTACATGAAGAAACCAGATTTTGGGCCAAAAGCTTTAGTGAGCTGTTTTCAGTTTTTCATTGGCCAAATATTTACGGGCAATTATCCATTTAAATTTTCTTAAGCCCAATATATTCCCCTAGCACGCGCGTCAGCAATTTTATTGATTCATGTAGGGATCGGAACGGTATTCCACCAGCATCGAGAAAGCTATAAAGGATTCAAAGGACTTGACCAGAAGGATCAACGAGTTATGTGGTATTCTGAAGTCGGATACTAGTTTATCTGCACCTCTTGAGGTTCAAGTTATCTGTTAGTCATTGAACAAAGTTCCTTATCGTGTTTCTCTCCTTCTGTTGTTCACAATACTCTCATTTTTGGAAGCAGGTTGCTAGATGCACAAAGATAATCAATTCAAACACGGAAGATGCAAACGACGAGAAACTTGCAGAGGTATGCTATTGTTATTTTCTCTGCAAGTATTTAGATCTTTGGTTAGGTTTTTAAATGATCGTTCGAATTGATCATCTGATATTTTATTTTGACAATTTGCAGGTTCTTGTTGAGTTGGGTGACAAAGTTTCTCCTAATGATATTAAAGAAGGATGAAATGTCCATGTTTTTTATTTTTGAACTTTTTTGTGCTACATAGTATTTCAGAGAAGTAGTTTATGATGTTTGGTTGTCAAATAGTAGTATTACCTCCGTCTTATTACAAGTGTCTACAATACTATTTTGGGTTGTCCTAAATAAGTGTCCATTTTCATGTTTTAACCAATCGAAAGAAACTTTTAATAGGTAGATATGTTATTTGATTGGTGAAAAGTGTACTTTGTGAAAAATCATAAAAGTGTATGCAAAGTTAAAGTGGACACTTTGATCAGAGGGAGAGAGTATTAAGTTGCCATAATCTTGGTAAGGAGATGAGACCATAATAAATGATGGGCTCTAAAGGTTTTTATATATGTAGCATCTACCAAATTTGAATGAACATGAGGCCCTAACAAATAATTGGCCCTATACGGTTGATCAATTAACCTTCACAGACTTATCTTCGGTCCTGCTGATTTATAAGTGTATTCGTTGATTCGATACACATAAAAAAGGCTAATTAAATGAAACATATGTGTCATGTGATAGTGAAATAATAATTAAATGAAACATAAAAAAGAACTTGATATCATTGATATACCTAATAAGCTGCTTAAACATAATAATTTACACATACATTTTTGTAGACATAACATTTCTAATTTCTATACATTAATTACCCTCAAAATCAAAGTATGATAATAAAAGATTATTGAGTTTGTTCTTTCATTATGTATTAAACATTACACTTTTTACTATTTTATAAGAACACAGGGTGTGGGGAACGGTGTTCGAGATAATGTTCTGGAGAATGTTGAAAGTGAGGATTTTGTGGTGTGGTGAAAAGTGAGAACACCGAAAGAAAACAAAGTCCGGATACGGACGCTGAGCTCAGAACACTGTGAGAACGCCGGCGAGAACACTGTCATGGTGTGCCAGAACATTGAGATACAGTGTTCTCGAATGGGAAAAGTTGATGGGAACGCCGGCACACCGAGTGCTCTAAGTTGAACTTTGAAAACTTCTATTATATGTATTGAACTTGTAAATATTATCTATTTTATGTAGACTTACTTTTTGGGTAAGACAAAAATAAGAAAGTTTCTTTTTTTTACCTTACTCAAAAAGGAATTATCATATACAATAGGCGATATATGTCTCATACAATTGTAAAAAGTGCAAAGTTCAATACATAAAGAAACAATAAACTCAAGATTATTCAACCTCGCCATTCCTCGATCTCTCTTTCTCTCTTTTCCTCATCGCAAAGATATAAGCTATTCATTAAAGCACGAGAAGTAGTTACACTAGTTTCTCAATGTTCTATGGTATTGGTTTACAAAATCTGAAAACCTAGCAATATGCTACATGCCTATGTATATATCGTAGACAATTTGGCCAACAAAACAATACCAATATATAGAAAACGGAACATCTAATCTAATTTCAAATCTACGTTTTAAAAGAATTACTATATAATAAATTAATAATAAAAACAAATCAACGATGTTAGTTCGATCTTGTATCAAGTAATTAATCTTCTTCAATAAGGCCTATATATTCATCGAGTAGCTAGCTAGATAAAACATATATTTATAATTTGTCAAGTATATATCACCCTAATTAAGCTAGTTACATTTTGTGATGTTTGAATTAATTTCAAAAATCTAGGACAGCTATTATGTTGTCAATATATACAACTAAAGACTTTTAGATATATTTTAGTAGCTACTAGTCTACTACATATTCTGAAACCGTGCATGTAATTAACACAATCAGACGTATGTCGACGTAAATTAACAGGCAATTACACTCGAGTTTGTGGCTATGTTTTCTTTACCTTTTATATACGTTGGCCCTACTTGGTTGAATTAACAGGCAAATACAAAATATCTTCATTTGATTTAAGAATGTTTACTGTTATTAGTGGAATCATAACAGGCGCCACTCAACCATGACTCCACGAGGAAATTGTTAATGCATGCATGTACATGTATGGCCAAATGCATTTACCTTATTGACTCTTAAATTTTTTCTCGATATTTTTTAAAAAGTGTGCGGAAAAATTACAAATTGTCAACACTTAAAAGTGTGAAAAAGAATTGTAACACACGATTTTCTCATGCAAGAGAAAGTGTGGATAAATTGAGTGTTACAAATTGAAGTTTACACCTCTAAATATGGATAATTTTAGATTTCTCCACACTTATATATGTGATGATTGTGGTGATTTTCACATGTAACAATTATTTACACAATTATCAACTTTTATTCATGTATCACGTACTAGATTGGACCATGTGTTACTTTTCGATTATATACCAACTTACTCTTATCGATACATTGTCATGTTTTCCTATCGTGGGGTAAGATAGTCAATAACCGGCCACTAATTTAGTGTTGTATGGATACAAGTTAGACGATTTATAAATCACCACCATCTATTTATCTTTTAGGGGTAATGATAATTACATCACGAAGCTTACTTCATACATTATAATTATGCATTAAATAGTTATACGGTATGGATTACTAGTGTGAAAATAATGCATCTATTAATTTTGTGGTGAGGATAACAGCACTAATTAGTCTTTTAGCTTTGTGTGGGTTTTTCTTCGTTTGTACAACAATGAAATAATGGATGTCTACTTGACCTTCTATTTCGAGAGTAATAATCATTACACGGGACAGGTATCTATCGAAGTTTATGATTAAAATTTGGCAAATGAAATCTTACACGTAAGCGAATTTTGTATTTTTCTCATGACTTTGTTGTCTGCTATTTTACCAATTCAATCTTTTTCATTTGTCATTCCAAAAGATGTGATGTGTTGATAATGATTTGCTATCCAAAACAATTATTTTAGAGTTCCACTTTAGTGATGTTGCACAAGTGAAGTTTTTGCTCTTGAACGTGGTTTTAAAAAGTTCTTTTACATACATGGGATAACTACGTACCGAAAAATGATAACGACGACAACGTAATTGTACTCGTCTCATTATAGATTTCATGTCCTTCCGTAGTACTATTCTTTAAAATACGATTTTTTATACTTTTTCGAACATCTTAATGACAATTGATCGTTGTAGGCAAATAACAAAACTAGCTCATAACTTTTGTTAGATTTCTTAAAATATATATGCACATAAAGATCCGTTCCGACAAGAGGAAGATGAAATAAGTAAAATAAAGTTGACTGTAATTTCTGTCTTTAAAATGTTGGCACTACATGAAGTCGACGAGGTAAAGCCAATACTGTAGGGGAAAAGGCTAGCTACTTGGCTTTAACAATTTGTTATTAGTAATCAAATAAAAAAAGTCGTTAGCTTTGAATTAATGATTCTACGTACTAGTGGAGCGAGCGATGACAAATTGGAAAATTTGTTAAACTTTTGAGGGGGGGAAATTAAGGAAAATGATATCGAGATCCTTGAATGGTTAATAAGAAACTTTTAAAAACATTCATTAAATTTGAAATTTGCTTTATCATTCAGACTTTTAATTAATACATCACATATATTCCATCCGTTTCATTACAAGTGTGCATCTTACTATTTATTGTTGTCCCAAATAATGTTCACTTCCATGTTTCAACTAATCGAAAAAGACTTTAATGAGTATATATATTATTTGATTGATGAAAAATATAATTAGTGGATAATCATAAAAAATGAATATTTTGACTGTGACACAGGGAGTAAAAGGAATCTTTCACTGAATCAAATGTAAATCTTCATTGTATTAGTTATAATTTTAATTAAATAAGAAATTTTTAACTTCAATAAATGTACAATTTATCTCTTTTTGAGAGCCTTAAAGGTTGTCATGATCATTAAAAAAAAAGAATTACAAGTAAATCTTAACAAAAATAACGGATTATACCCCGTATTGTGTACTTGTGTAGTTTGATAAATATCTTGCATTTCTCTTCGTATGATGTGTGTGTTATAGTAATTGAATTACTTTATTACACAAAAGCGGAAGTTAAAACTAAATAGTGTATAGTAAAGGCAACCCATAAAATTCGTTCAGGAGAGTTGAAATCTGCCATTTGTATTATTTATAATATAGGCATATATGACTAATGAAGCGCATGATTCACAATGTTAATACTTAATCTGTGCAAGTTCCAGCTCGAACATCGTGATGTATGTGATGGATGTGATTTACCCGACGATGTTGGACCTTGTGAGGGGTTCGGTCGTGCTCCATTTATAAACATACTTAAAATATTTGTAAATTGAATATTTATTGCGGGTTATTGGTTAACCGAATTCAAAAATATAACCCATAACCCAATTTGAATAACATTCGAGTTGTTCTAATTTGGGTTATTCGGGTGCCCCGATAAACTTCGAATCCGAGTTATCGGGATTTGGGCGAATTATCGGGTTAGGGTATTTATGATATCTCTACGATCAATAATTAGTTATAGGAAAAATATTATGTACGTATGACTAATTACTTGTTAACTTAAAGTAATATGTAAAATACAATACATTTCGTGATTACACATTAGTGAGAACACAAACAATGAGTACGTGCTGTCATCGGCAGAAATTCGCTCTAATAGAGATGGCAAAAAAAACCACACCCGATGGGGAACCTGATACCCAAACCCGATTTGACCGGGGAATCCCCGAGTTGACCGGGGATGGGGACGGGGGCGGGGAATCCTTGAAACTAAAAAACGGGTATGGGGCCGGGGATGGGAAAACTACACGGGTCACCATACTCGTACTCGAACCAGTACCCGATTGGGAATTTACCGGGGACCCGTACCCATACCCAGTATATTATATATGTATACTTATTTTGTATGTAACATGTGATATATGTATTATAAAAAATTAAAAATTATGATTTTCTTAAAGATTAAGTAATCATATTTTACCTGATATACCCATCCTAATTCTTCATTATGTACACAATATGGACAAATATGTTTGGCAAATACATAAGATACGATCATTATGAGCTAAACTATAAGACACATTCATTATGGGTAAATCCCCGATTCCTCATTGGAGATCCCCGATCCCCATTCGGGTTGGGGATGGGGCTTAAATCATCTTCCCCGATGGGGATGAGGACTTGAACTAAAATCCAGGGATGGGGATGAGAATTGAGGTCCCCGGTACCCCGGCCCCGTTACCATCTCTACGCTCAAAAATATAAATTTTGTCATTTGTCAAATTATGAGTCTATGGATATGTATTGTGTTGAATATAAGTCGACACATTGAATCTAAAAAAAAAGTATAGGGCTAGTTTTCTCCCCGTCCAAAAACATACTTACAAATAAATCATTTTATTATATTTTGCTAAACTCTTAGGGCTTGCTTCTAAGATTTTTGATCGAAAGAAATGAATAGAAGAAAATATAAAATGATATAAAAGAAAAAAAATATTTTTGTGTTCCCAAGTTGAAAAGAAAATAACTGAAATTAATATGTTTTGTGTTGCCGAAATGAAGAGAAATGGAAGGAAGTGATATTTTATAGCTTATATAATCTTACATCATTCGAAAACTTCTCAATTTTGGAGAGAAAGTTTACTGAGAAAAAATGTTGAATTCTCCTCTCGCTTCTCTTCTATTCTATCAATAAACAAAACTCGAAAATACAATATATTTTTTATTCTTTTCGCTTATCTTTTTCGAATAAATAACTCGGGAGCGAGTTAATATCATATTGTGTCACTGTTCAAATCACAAACGTTGTATCAATCACCGGTCAATAAAATATGCTACATCTTGCGTTTAAAAAAGGTAATGCATCATACTTGAATAAAACTGGTTGATAAAATTAGGGAATATTAAAACAATTAAGTCATCAATTGCTTAAAAAGTTCTTTTTTAAAGAAAAAAAAAGGTAAAGAAGGAAAAAATAGATTAAAAAACTTGAAGGATAATTAATATATATATATATATATATATATATATATATATATATGGGTATTTGGGCCACCCGCTGGAGCCGCTTCATATTTCAATGGAGCACAACCGAACCCCCCACAAGGTCCAACATCGCCGGGTAAATCACCTCCATCACATATACCACAACGTCTGAGTCGAAACTCGCACCGACTAAGCATTAACGTTGTGGGCTATGTGCTTCATTGGTGGTAGGTACCTTTATGATAAATAATACCCATGGCAGAAATCGAACCCATGACCTCTAGGAAGTCATGGGATGCCCTTACTGCCAGGCTATTTAGTCATTGATTAGATATATATGAGAAGTAATAAAATAAAGGTTTAAAAAGAAAGAATTAGAAAATATATATGAGAAGTGAAAATGACAGATTAACAAAGTGGCAAAAACAAAATATCTACTCTATATATAATAAGAAAGTTAAAAATATTTTAAATCTTTGATTAAAATTTGAATGGAGAAATCTAGACCTTCCATTTCAAAAATCAACATGAAGATCCATTCATCCGTTCATTTGATGACATCGTAATCATCTAACTAAACAAACATTAATACCCCCCTAATTTATAGTTTGGATTGGAATTTAATTTAAAATTTAAATTTAAAAATTTAATTAATTTAATAATTAAATTCAATAATTATATTATCAAATTCAATTTCAGATTTCAAAAACAATTAAAATCCATTTAAAAGCATGTATCGTCTTTACCACTTCATCATACATCACTAATTTTAAAACAAAAACATTTAACAAATTCTAATAAATCAAAACTGAAAGGTCACAATTCGTATGCGAGGATTGGGTTCTTTGTTACACGCATCAAAGCCATAGCAGGAACTCGTGACATCGAGATTAGATTGGTATAGAGTCGCTTCAAAAGCATACAACGACTGAAGTATTTGGATTTGATTTACAGAATCAAATGTTAGTGAGTATTCGTATATACGATTGTAATTTTTTGATCTTCTTATTTTGTTAAGTCTAAAGGCAGGGGCGAATACATTGCCCAATTGGGGGGGGGGGGGGGGGGGGGCTGTGGAACCCACTCAAAAAAGCCCAATAATTATTAAATACAATCTATTTTATAACCCAATACTAGTTGGCCCCCTATCAAAATTGTACATGACCCCATTCTTAAATATGATCCATTAAGTAAAATATTTGTAGTCCATTATTATTTATTATAGTGAAAATAATAATCAGACTCTGTATCTTCAATGCACGAACAGAAGTACAAAACTTCGATTGATCTCAAAATTAAAAAATAAGCTATTTTGCTATTTCAGTTATAATAATGAGTCATCTCATTCTTGCTTCAAGAGTCTTCTATAAATTCTTCTTTATCTCCTCTCACCACATGACAGTTTTTGTTGTTGTTTTGTTGCCGTTCCACATCTCCTTCGCAAATGTTTTTGCTGTTGTTCGCAACTATCTATGCTGTTGTTTGCAGTTTTTTTGATACTGTTCGCAGCAGTGTTTGCTGCTGTTTGCGACTGTTATGCTGCTGCGTTTTAGCTGCTGTTTGCATCGATTTTAGCTTCTATTTTTTAGCTGCCTTCTCGACAATTTTAGCTACTGTTTTGCAGCCTTTGCGACAATATTAGCTGCTGTTTTGCAGCAATTTTAGCTGCTGTTTTGAAGATCTTTTACCAGTTATTATATGTACGCTTAGTTATTGTTTTGCACATAATCTAAGTGCTATTTTATCTAAAGTTTTGTGTAGTAGGGTGCAAGTTTTATGCAGTTTTTGATGTTGTTTTGGAAATGTATAATTATTATCTTATGGGAAATTTTGTAGTCAATATCTAATTATTTGGGTCACCCACTGGAGCCGCTTCATATTTCAATGGAGCACGACCGAACCCCCTACAAGGTCCAACATCGTCAGGTAAATCACCTTCATCACATATACCACAACGTCCGAGCTGAAACTCGCACCGACTAAGCCTTAACGTTGTGGGTCATGTGCTTCATTGGTGGTAGGTACCTTTATGATATATAATACCCGTGGCAGGTTTCGAACCCATGACCTCTAGGAGGTCATGGGCTACCCTTAACATTGAGGAACGTAGTCCATTCTAACCAAAGTAAAGACTACATTAATTGTATCGTAACGGATGTAATAACTCATTTTTATGAAATATTCACCATGAAAAGAAAAACAACAAAAGATAACGTATAAGATATCATATTTGGGATGTGGACATCTTCAGCAGAACGTTGTTTCACGTGGATTGGTGATTTTCGTCCAAGTGAAGTTCTTGATGTAAATCCCACTATTACATAGTACGATACCTTTTTTGTTTTTTTCACAAACAATATATTATATGTTGTTGACTTATATTGTTGGAAATCGTGTTAAAATTCAATTTATTTTCTATCATAATTTTCATCTAATGGTATCTTCTTGTAATACATAATAAAAAGACTAGCTTATTAGTTATAAATAAATTGTAACTTATCATTAACACAACAGTTACATAAAATAAACCCACGTACATGTTGACGTGTTTGTAACACAATGTTGAATTATACCTATTGCCGTGTGTATATTAACCCATATGGTAATTGCAATAAATGACCATATATATTAAATTATTATTATTAATAATGTCCATATGAAACATGAATGCAGTTATATGACAGTAGATTGGAAAACCTTAAAGAAGAACAAAAAAGTAAACTTCGTGAAATGCAACAAACTACCTTTGAGTCACAAGAAGGACTATCAAGCAAAATGGAAATATTCCGATGTTGTTTAGCATCGACGTTGACAATTTCTTCAAACATTATCCCATCCGATTCATTTGAAATGACCAATAACATGGGCCAAATGGCTTTTGCTATTGGAAAATTGGGTTTACTTGAAGTATTCCTAAATCAGGCATTACCATTTGCATCTATCTTATTACTGATGAAATACTAATATTTATGCATCAATGTATACTTAATTTAGTTATGTAGTTTTATTTTTTTTACCTCAACTTTCAATTTATATAGATTGAAATATCATGCTGAAATATTTTGGGAATCAACATTACAACATTTGCTAAAACTACTTACAACAACACGATTAACACGTGTCATTCTTGTGATAAACAACTACTTCTACCGCATTCGCAAACTAAGCGCTCTTTGGATTGCTCATCCGAAATATTAACATATGACCGACCTATTTTGTGTTTAATTTATAATAAATGTATTTTAGCGTTTCCATATCGATGTCATTCCAGAATTTTACGCTTCAATACAACGTTATATTTTTGTTCTTCAAATTTATTTTTCTATTTTAAACCGTGCATATCAACTATACATTGCACACATAATTTAATTCGTTTACATTCCTAACTAATCATCACTAACTATTATTATAAATATTCATGATGCATCTCGCGAAATCGCGGGTCTTAAGCTAGTAATAATAATAACAATAATAATAATAAGGGATTGATATTAATAGTTCAAATATAATGTATTTATTGAACTATAAGTTTTATTTACAATCAAGTATTTCAATTAATACATCACTACTGAAAGTAAATACAGTGGCAGTTTTAGGGTGGGGGCAGGGTAGACATGTTTTTACGAGTTGAGATAAATTTTGTAAGTTTTTGGTATAATTTGCATACTGTCACCGTAACTTATATATAAAAAATAGATAGAAAAAGTTCATTCTATTCATATTTAGCCTAGTGGTGGTGTAGTGGGTTTTGTGTTTAAGAGTTTCAAGGTTTAATCCCCCTTGTTGCATTAGAATAAAAAATTTTTTATCCTTTTTACCCCTTCTTTCTTATGGGCTACAATTTTTCTTTCTATTTCCTTCTTTATTATTATTTCCCATTGTATATAATTTGTGTTAAACTTATTTTAAAGCAACATAGTTGTTAATTACACTATATATAAGAGTACACTTTTCCTTTTTCTTCATAATCTACATACCTTTTTTTAAAGAAGATAGACATGAATATTATTACCATAAATGATTACATTTATCCTTTTTCATCATAATTTACATATGATAATGTTTTACCATATAAATATGTTAAACATAATTATTTTCGAATTAGAATTTGTAAAATCTTTGAAGATAGTTCTTAACTTATCAGTATCTATATTGTCGGTTGCTAAATATGTGTTATATATTGTCTGTGTAATTAAGAATTTGAATTTGTATTTACTATATTTATGGTTGAATTAAATTAACTTTGGTTCAATTGAAATAGTTTTGGTAGTCGATGATCCAGATTCAGTGTACGCTATTTAGTTTTGCTCCAATTCAAATTTATTTTTGATACTGCCTTTGAGTAAATAAGGAAACCTTAAATTCAATAAATATATTATATTTGTCTTACTGATGAGCAAATTATCATTATAATTTCCCAACAAAATCAATCGCTCGGAAAAGGTAAACTTTATTTTAAATATGTGATAATAGTTTATATAGGTAACCGAAGTATCATATTGCTATTTCAAATTGTCAAAAGTATATCTTCACTTTCATATTGCACCTCACTAGTATCTTACCGGTGAATGATAGATATAGTTTTATGCATTTTAAAATTGCATAG
Organism: Pseudognaphalium luteoalbum; assembly: GCA_963422505.1. NCBI lineage: Eukaryota > Viridiplantae > Streptophyta > Magnoliopsida > Asterales > Asteraceae > Pseudognaphalium > Pseudognaphalium luteoalbum. The sequence goes on from OY730192.1 coordinate 18,791,218, forward strand.
ATATAATGGGAGAATGATCAGAGCATTAATTAATTAATTAATTAATTAGGTTTAAGTAAAGGAAAAATTACACGGTTCGTCCCTGTGATTTACCCAAAATTACACGGTTTGTCCTTGCAAGTTTTTTTTAGTACTGGTCATCCCTGTGATTGCGTGATGTTGCACGGGTAGTCCCTATCGCTAACGACCGTTAATTAAGTCCGTTAAATCATGTCATGTGCAGAGCATGTGAGGGTATAATAGTCATTTTAGTGTTATAAAGGACTACGATTGTAATTTCGAAAACACAGGGACCATCCTTGTAATTTTTTAATTCTTCATTTTTTATTAATTTTTTTTCAAATTTTTTTTAAATATATTTTTTTCAAAAAAAATTTTCAAACTTTTTTTAAAAAATCTTTTTTTCAAAAAAAAAAACTCAATTTTTTTTAAATCTTTTTTTCAAAAAAAAAATTTCAAAGTTTTTTTTTAAAATCTTTTTTCAAAAAAAAAAATTTCAAATTTTTTAAAAATAATTTTTTTTTCAAAAAAAAAATTTTCAATTTTTTTTCAAAAAACTTTTTTCTTGAAATTCTTTTTAAAAAAATAATTTTTGAAAAAATATTTCAAAAAAAAAAAAATTATCTTTACATTTTGACCCATCCACTTTATTTTAAAAAAAAAATTTTAAAAAAAAAATTGGAAAAAAGTTTTTGAAAAAAAAAAATTTGAATTTTTTTTTTAAAAAAAAGTTTTAAAAAAATGAGAATTAAAAAAAATTGAGTTTTTTTTTTTTGAAAAAAAGATTTTTTAAAAAAAGTTTGAATTTTTTTTTTGAAAAAAATTATATTTAAAAAAAAAATTGAAAAAAAATTAAAAAAAAAATGAAGAATTAAAAAATTACAAGGATGGTCCCTGTGTTTTCGAAATTACAATCGTAGTCCTTGATAACACTAAAATGACTATTATACCCTCACATGCTCTGCACATGACATGATTTAACGGACTTAATTAACGGTCGTTAGCGATAGGGACTACCCGTGCAACATCACGTAATCACAGGGATGACCAGTGTAAAAAAAAACTTGCAAGGATGACCGGTGTAATTTTAGGTAAACCACATGAACGAACCGTCTAATTTACTCTTAAGTAAAATGTGAAAGCACGTTGTAATGATCATTTGAAACAAAATATACTTGCCTTTTATGAAACCAGTCGAGATTATGTTCCGGAATTAAACCTTATATGTGGGGCCCACAAAATCATTTGAGATTTGTTGCCAAAAGAGGTACAACGCCACGTGTCAGCATATAGGAATGCCGACAATCACTATCAACGGTCAATTTACTAATGCTATTGTAGTCCTCTACACAAATATACTCGTCTTTGTCTAATCATCGCAAAACAAAAAGAATGACAAATAATTTTGTATACATATAAGACAATACCCAATGATGACTAAAACTGATTGAAATCGACTAAGTCGTGTCAATGTCATGTCATGTTTTTTAAAAACTGATTGAAATTGACGGACATCTGTCATCAGTGACCGATCACTTTAATTTTTGGATCTCACATTTATTAATTTACGTTTAATATTATACAAAAAATTAAGATGGCTCCGATTTCCGACTAGAAAAAGCGATAAAGCGAAGTGAAGAAACGGTACCATCGACGTCACTTTGTCGGTTGCAAACCGAAGTGAGCCAACGACTCCCAATGAGTGAGGTCTAAGTCAATCTGGGAGGAAATAAACAGAATAAGGAAAAAGGAAATTAACAATGTACATTGTAGCAGAGTGGGAGAACATTATCGAACAATGTTTTTATCAGGAACAATGATAAACACCGTACCCTCCGTATGCTCTTAAAATAAAAAGACATGAGAATATATGTAAAGTTTTATATATGATGCAACATCCGCGATGTTAGTATTACCGGTAGGGTGATGATTCGAAACAGCCTCTTTTTAGCCGTACACATCAAATGTGCTTTAAGATGTTGTACTGTACAAAAACTGTAAAACATGTTAGTGGTGTATGACTAAAAAATGTAGAATACGAATCACCACCTTACTGGTATGTAATTTAGATAATGCTAAAGCTAAACTGTCGGAAACTAATTTACAATCTTTTTATAAGTTTAGCACTACACTTCACTCATAATTTTACACCAACGTTATGCAAAGTTTATGTATGAATCCTCTCCTTTTGATTACATATACAGTTTCCATATGATAAACATGTACTATGTATTCTTATTATGTTAGTTTGCTACTATATCAAAATTAGGGATAAGGGATGACACCTACATGTTGTAAGTACGGATATGCAAAACTCATTATCCGCTTGCACGAGTTTTTTCAAAACCTGTAAACTCGTGAGTATTTGGTAGCAGGTTTATTTTTACACCCATATTTGTACCACGGATACCCACGGGTTGTTGGTAAACCCGCGACTTTTAAATATAACAAATATTTCATCAAATATTTATAGGATTTTATATACTTTTAATTTAAATATATGTTTTAAAACATATTCAAATTAACGAATTGTTATATTAAATGAATTAAATTTTTAAAACCTAAGAAATACGAACTAATTATTCAATAATTAAATTTTTCTAATATTCATTTCTTGATCGTTGTATAAGTTCGCTATTGGAAAAATAGAAACTATAATTTTTAGTCTCTATATAAATAGTTTCATTATATATTGTTATAATTTAACCATTAAAGTTATATATATATATATATATATATATATATATATATATATATATATATATATATATAGGTTTTGGTTCAAATAAAAAGAAGCTTAAAGTAAAAAGGGTAAGAAAACATGATATAGTGACACGTGTCCCTTACAAATAGCATTCAATTATATTAAATGAAGATATAATCATGTATCAAATCACTATGTATCAAAATCACGATGTATCAAACTACAATCGAATATGTATCATTTTTTAAGGTTTATCGAGAATATGTATCATTCTTTAAATAAAATTGTATCAACTTGACGAAATATGCTTGTACAAGTTTAATATACGTTTCTTCACTTTGTATTGATCCACATGAACCATTTTCTTTAGAGCAAATATGAAATCTAACATTTTTTTCTACCCTTTTTACTTTAAATATCTTTTTACAATAACCACACCCTATATATATATATATGAGTAAATTATTTAAATCGTCCCTGTGATTTCATGATTTGTTCATGGCTCGTCCTGACTTCTAAAAACTATTTGAATAGTCCAACTTTTTTAATTATTTATTTCGTTAGTTCAAAATTTAACTGGTCGTTAGTTTTCTCCGTTAAAAGGACCAGCCGTGTATTTTTTTTTTCAATTTTTAAGTTTATTTAAATTTAATATTATTTTTTATCGTATTTAGTTGATTTTTTTTGAATAATCTAATCAATTTAATTTAATTATTTTAATCAATCTTTTTTAGTGATAATTAATTTATTTTTTACATAATTGTATTTAGTTAATTTACTTTTTTTGGTAACGGTTCTTTTATTTTTGACGATTAAAATGATTAATTTAGATAGTTCTTTATTTTAATTTTTATAAATATCAAAATCTACATCAACCCATTAAGTATATCATAGTTTTTTTTTGTTAAAAAAAAACTAAATTGCAATAAACATATAATAGTTTAAAAATAATAACTTGTAATAACTACATAGCGCATAGTATTATTATACTCTATATGTTGAACATTTTGTGTTTTTTTCTTTCAAATAAGTGACACATATTAAATTATGTAAATTAGTAGAAAAAATATACGTATAGTAACTGACACATATTTTTTTACATTGTTTTTTTTTTATAAAAAAACCATGGTATTTTTAATGGGTTGATGTTGATTTTGACACTTATAAAAAGTAAAATAAAGAAATAAAGAACTATCTAAACTAATCATTTTAATTGTCAAAAATAAAATAACCGTTACTAAAAAAGTAAATTAACTAAATACAGTTATGTAAAAAAAAATTATCACTAAAAAGGTTGATTAAAATAATTAATTTAAATTGATTAGATTATTAAAAAATAAATTAACTAAATAAAATTTAAAATAATATCAAATTTAAATAAACTTGAAATTTGAAAAAAAATTTACATGACTGGTCCTTTTAACGGAGAAAACTAACGACCAGTTAAATTTTGGACTAACAAAATAAATAGTTTGATAAGTAGGACTATTCAAATAGCTTTTAGAAGTCAGGGACGAGCCATGAAAAAAACGTGAAATCATAGGGACGATTTAAATAATTTACTCTCTATATAGGTGTGTGTGTGTGTGTGGATTAAAATGAGAATACTGATTTTCGTGAGAACGTGAGAAAAACATTTCAAAATTACATTTTAGTTACTCGAAACACATTTCCTATAAAACTTTTTCAATAATTACTTTTAAAATAAATTTTGAAAGTTATGATATAAATATACATAGAAAATATTAACTTTTTTAAACTTATTTTACATTTATTACTGTTGTGATTATTTAAGATAATCACAAAATATAACAAGATATGATTGTTCTCTATTATAATGTGATTATCTCATCATGTGTTCGAGATAATCATAAAATATGGCATGATAATCACATATTATTCATGTGATTATCAACTTATAAAATGTGATTATTATGAATAAAAAATTTAACAAAAAATAATTAAAAAATAATAAAACGTCGAAATCTTTTTATTTGAAAAATAACTTTTAAAAGTTATTAAAAAAATAAGCTACGAAGAAATTTTTGTAAAAAAACATGTTTAGATAGTAAAAAGTTGATTTTAAAGTGTTTCTCACATTCTCACGAAAATGTGCCTTATATATATATGATAGATTATAGAATTCCACTTGTAGGTAAATATAATGTGTTTTGTAGGTTTGTGAGTTGGATTTACCTGCAGATAAAAGGTAATACTCATCACCCGCCAACGAGTAAAAGTTCATATTCATACTGTACCCGCTGGTAAACATTTTGCGAGTTTACCCACCCATAGTAGGCGAGTACTCACAGAAAACGGCATAAATTTTGTATTGCACCAAATCCGCTATTGTTTAAATAGAAAATGTACGTTTGCTTTAGATTAACTATTAACTAGTTACTATAAAACTGTAACAAATAAAAAAGTTTGGCTTAGAGAGAATCAAATGAGTGATAATAAAAGAAAAAAAGGAATATTTCTAGTTTTTGTTACAACGGAGATATATATTTGAAGTCAAAAGACATAAAGATCGATGCTTGATAATTTCAAGATCACTACTTAGTTATCAATAATTTTCATTCTTTTTTTGTGTGTATGAAATACCTAAATGACTTTCACAATTTTACGACAATTACGAGGTTAAATTTAGATACTTAATTGTAATTATATATTTTAGATATATTCATCTCTAACTATTGAAGATAAGGAAGATTAGATGTGTAATTAACATCGTAACACCTTGTTATTAGCAAATTAAAGGCGATTCTTAGGGGAAGTTGTTGAAGGTCGACCACTACACCTGTATGAAACACGTCATACCACGTCGAAAATCAAATGTTTGTCATAAAGATAAGTGAGATACAACATGTTATGATCAAAACCTTTATATTTTGGATAGGATGACTATTACACGTAAGTAATCTTGTGGTTTTCACGAGTTCTCAACTTTTAAACGTGCTTTTGACTGTGAAATCTAAATGTGGCTCTTTATATCTCTGAGATGTTGTCTGATTTTAAGGGGAAGTGTTGAGCGGACGTTTTATTAGGCACACACATGTTGAGAGTTTAGGCTACGATAACTTAACGACCTGCTTGTTGGGTAATCTTGATGGGTCAAGTCGGGTTATGGGTCACGGGTTGATTTTAGTTGTGTTTGTTTTGTTGACTAAATCAAGGCCATGTTGGCCATGTTTATTTTGGTTCCAAAATCTTCGCATACATGGGAATAGTAGAGCAGTGTGTTTTGTTTTTTCTTCTTCTGCTTGTTTTCATTTACAAACACATACGTAAAACATATTAGCAAGGGGCTTGTGATATCCTACACTTGGTATCAGAGCCTAGGGCTCGTGAAGAAATAGAAGTCCGGTTTGAGAGTTGATTTCAAGAAACGATGTAGCCCGTTGCTGCGGGGCAGACACGGCAGGAACCGGATGTGTCTTGATGGATGGGGCTGTGATGTTTTGGTCACAGAGTGAAGTCTTGAAGGCATGTTCATGTGAGTTGCAGTAGGAAGATTGAAGACTGAAAAAAGACCGACGTCATCGAGAAGACCGTGAGACCTAGAAAGCTCCGGCGTGAGATCGAAGACCAAGAAGACCGCTGAGCTATAGACCGACATGGGTGAGCAGAGACCGTTGACTCACTTAAGGAAGAAAGAAGAAGACTGTGACCGCCGCCGGAAAGAGAATTCCAGTGGGAGACCGAGTAAGACCGAAGAAGGTTGTGACCGTTGCCAGAAAGTGAATTCCGGTGAGAGACCGAGAAGACCGACAAAAGGTCGCAAAAGACCGGCGGTATCTAGACCGAGGAAGTATAGACCGAGACCGAAGGAGACAACCATGACTGGCGAGTTAAGATCATCAAGATTACGGGGGTGAATGTTGGGTAATTTTGATGGGTCAAGTCGGGTTATGGGTTATGGGTCACGGGTTGGTTTTAGTTGTGTTTGTTTTGTTGACTAAATCAAGGCCATGTTGGCCACGTTTATTTTGGTTCCAAAGTCTTTGCATACATGGGAATAGTAGAGCAGTGTGATTTTTCTTCTTCTTCTTCTACTGTTGATGCATCTGATATTACATATATTATAGTTTGAGTTGAGTAGCTCAAGATCTCGTCATAGTAGAGCAGTGTGATTTTTCTTCTTCTTCTTCTACTGTTGATGCATCTGATATTACATATATTATAGTTTGAGTTGTGTAGCTCAAGATCTCGTCATTGGACCTACAAGTTGCTATTCCATACTAGAGACTAGGATATTAGTTTCTTGTTGGGATGTGAGTGTAAATTAACCAAGATTAGAAATTTTGTTCAAAAAGAGTTTACGGCACTTTCTGAAAAAAAGAGGAGAATCGTGACGCTAAGTAATTAGATCACGATGCGATTAGGGACTTCGCTGCGTGAGGGAATTCGTTTGCGGCGCGTAGTGGTGTTGGCTAGATTTTATGTTTTCTTGTTCTGCAAGTTTGTCTTTCCCTATATAAGTAGACCATATGTATTTGTAACCTTTTGGTACAAAAATTATAAAGAAAAACTCTTGGTTTGGCCCCATAGATTAAACCAATCTTCAAGTTGGAGATTGGACATAACCACATTAAATCCTTGTGTCGTTTACTTTTAAGTTCACGTTTATTTATCTTGTTTGCTTTTTAAGTGTTTTGTTAACAATTAAGTTATTTGTTTATTGTTGTAGGTGTAATATTAATTGTGTTCAATTGTGTGCGTTATTTGGGTCTAAAATTCGTAACAACTAGTACCAAAGTTCTAAGTTGAACGATCGGGAACAATGTGTAACACATCGAAATTTTTGATATTATTTAATTGGTATAAGGTATTATTTACGAACTATTATTGTATACCTTGTATGAATATTAGTAATTGTGAAATGTTATAAGTTGTAGACAATAATACTCGAGGGACTAGAATCATAACTATTGATAAAAGAATTAAAATTATATACACACATATGTACATCGATGTACACATACATACATATCTAAATCTTGTTCCATAAATAAAATAAGAAGAGAGAAAAGATTAGCAAATCGTGAAGGAGAAGAGGAAGGAAGAAATCAGCTTCAAACCTTCTACTTAAACCTAAGGAAACTTAATTCATAGCTTATTGATAATTCCTAACCTAAGGTAATATATCATTGCTCTTTGATTCTCCTAATTAACCTAGAAATGTAAGAAATGGGGTTTTGTGGGAGGTTTTGGATTCAAGTAAGTTACAAAATAAAATTAGGATTGATTATGATTGTTTAATGATGTATGAAGGTAGAAATGATCGTTATTAACCTCAAATTGAGTAAAAGATCTAAACTTAATGAGTGTTCGTGTATGGATAAGATGAGGTTCTTATTAAATCTCGTGAATTAAGAACAACTAACCCAATTTGTAGATTAAAAGTGTGGTTATGATGTTATTATGATGTTCAATCATAATTAAAGTAGTATTAAAAGTAATCAAGTGTTTGAAGTTTTGTAGCTTATAATGATGAAAAGTTGATTAGTTTGACCTTAAAAGTCAAACTGGTCAACGAGGAGGAAAGTTGAGTTAATCATGTTAATGATTTAAGTTTGATGAATGCTAGATGCTAGATATGTTGTATATTGTTATGTGATATTTGATAGGTGCGAAAGATGTGGAGTTTTTTTGTTGATCGTTGATTTGTTAATTTGCCTAAAACGTTAAGGTGAGTTATATGAGGGTTAAATGGGTAATGGTTGCGTGATTATGGTTGCGTATGTGCAAGAGGTTCACACAACCAAGTGGAGTTAATTATGATATTTATATTTGATGGTTATTCATGATTGTTGTTAATTGTACGTGAAAGATATTGTTGAAATATGTGGAATGAGCATTGTAGAGATTAGTTGTTATCAGATTAGCTAACTTATGTTAGATACAGTTGTTGTCAGATTTGCTAACTTATGTTAGTGATTGTTGTTATCATAGTAGCTACTTATGTTGGCTATAGTTGTTGTCAGATGTTATGGCACATTTGCTTAGTGGAAAGTACTAAGCGGATCCGCTCAGAGAGAATAATATCTACAATTTGCTCGGTAGATATTTGACTAAGATAATATGATAGTTGTTAATTGTTGCTTGATTTAGTGAATTATCCATTTAATTGTCTATATGTTCATAAAGCTTCATGCTTACTCCTTTAAGTTGTTAAATGTTGTAGCCTTGTAGGTGCAAGTGAATTGCAAGATAAGGGTGAGCATAGGGAGGGAAAGGCAATTGCAAGAGATTAGCGTGGATATAGCTTGCTAATAAGTGAGTTGGCAAGTTCCATTTTCTTTTGGATTATCGCAATGTTCATCATTTGTGTAAATCGCCCAAACTTTACATTTTGATGTCATGTGTCATTTAGAAGTAAAGTCCTTATTCCACTTATCATAGTCAACCAAAATTCAACTTCAAACTTTTTAATTACATTTTTTCCTAAATCATACCCAGAACTATGTATTGTCACATTAAACCAAATTTGTCACACCACCTATCAATTGCCTATTTTAACACCCAAAATACATATACGACCAAGCTTCAAGTTTATAACTATTCTCTTTAACTTTATAAGGTCAAAGATTCATTTCCCCCCACCTATTAGGGATAAAGACATAAAAATGCAATTAACTATCACCTGACATTCATAGTATGCATTCAACTATTTGGGTTTCCATTGTATGTAACAAACTATTTATTTCTTTCCATTGTATGTAATTTCCGGCATTTTTTCCACGTGTCACCTATATAAGGTGTCACGTGTCATCCTTACACGTTGACACGTCACCAAATTGCATATAATGGAAATAAATAAATAGTTTGTTATACACAATGGAAGCCCGAATAGTTGAGTACACACTATGAATGTCAGTTCATAGTTAGTTACATTTTTATGTACTTACCCCAAGTGGAAATTGCAATTAGTTGTGAAAAAGATGGTAAGTTGAGAGTTTAGGTGTTGAAAATGTTATTGATTTTTAAATTGGTCAAAATGATTCTTCAATTGGGTCATTGTGTCAAAATGAGTTGAAACAATGGTTTTGATGGTTTTAACACTTGAAGTCGTATTAAATGTGAAAATGTATATGTTGGTAAGTGATGGGAAGGAATGAGTCAATTGGTTTGAGTTTGGTTAAAATTGTCATTTTTCAGATTTAAGTTCAAAATCATCGATAGTGTTAAATCTAGAAAATTGATAATAGGGAAACCTTTGTTATGTCATGTGTAATGTGTTTACAAAATTTTATGGTTTGATTGTAAACGAGTTAAAAGTTATGCGCATTTGAACTTAACTTCAAAACCTGAGTTTTCAGCATATAAGGGTGAGTACGCGATTACGTAGGGGGTACGCGATTAAATAAATGTTAACAGAAGTCTTCCAGGAATTCGTACGCGATCGCGTGAATATAATGTACCAGGATCGCTACACGATTACCTAGGATCGCGACACGATTAAGGTGAATTGCGACGCGATTGTTCACTTGGTATGGAATCGTTTTGTTAACCCCAATAATTATCCGTTGCGTATTTAAGTGTTACGACTTCCTATATTAACATATATGAATATATGTAATACGGTTTTAAAAATAAAAAATAAAAAATTGGTGCGTTTCACAATGGCGGATGGAAGAACGATCAAGATAATTTGCTAATTTCTTGGGTTTTATTGGAAGATAGAGATATGGGGAAATTGTAGCCAGAGAATCACAATAGATTTAGATTTAGTTGAAGATAATCATCGTGCAAAACGAGTGAAACGACGCGGTTTTAGGATTTGTTTGCGACATGTTATCGAGATCATTTTCCTCATTTTTTGTTGTATCGCTAAGAACTCGACAAGCAAGGTTTATGTGCTTGACTAGTTTTATATGTCTAGATTAAATAGTTATTAGGTTTATTTCTAGTGGGTTGTAACGTGACGACATTGAGGGAGGCCCGTCGCCATAGTGATAGTAATTATTCGCAATGAAGGTAATGGAGTCAATGATCAGGTTTTCGATTGTTGTTTGTTACGGAGAGAGGTTTTGGGGATCCGGGTTATGGATTCTAGTTCATTATTTTTTGCGATCCCGTGCAAAAGAATAAATGAACGCTATCAGACTAGGGGTTTGATGTTACGAGTGTAAGGACGTGATGTCACAGGAACTTCTTTGTTATGGACTGGATTACTCATAGATATGAGGTTTGTTATAGTACTCAAGAGGATGATTTTCTCGGTTTGGGTATATGGGTGGTAAACGGTGTCACATATGTTTGGTAATCGTCACTGGGAGTGATGAACGCCAAAATGTACTAGATTATAGTACTAATTACCCCTTTGTTTGATTGAATTCGTATGCATTTTATGTGAATAAGATACTTATTTTGTTAATATTTGCATTTAGGAGTTTAATTAGAGCTTAGATCGTAAAGAATCAGAAAACGAGCTAATATTGAAGAAAAGAAGCCAAAGATTTGAAGCTAGGAAAAAGAGATTTGAAAGAAATGAAGAAAGTTAGAATTTTAATTCCCTCCGCCAGATGAACATTCCATCCGGAAGTTGAATCGTTTGTATGGGCTGTTAGATCGCGGGCCGAGCTAAATGGGTATTTTTCATCCATCCGGCGGATGGAAGATCCATCCGGCTGATGGATCGTTTCGGCAGATTAGGTTAAAATCTCATTTTAATCTCATTTTTAGGGTTATCACCCCACAATCTCTCTCATCCGATTTTCACACATTCAAGCACCATTTCTGGAGCAATTTGGAAGGGAAAAAGCAAGAAGGATCGAAGGTTTCGATTGCTTATTCATTCTTTCGGTTTTTCTGTTTCAATACGTTATTCATTTTCATTTGATTATGATGTTGATTATCTTTTCAATTCCGATTTTCTGCAAAGTCATGAGTGGCTAAATTTTCTATGTATTTGCTTAGACGATGATACTTAGATGATGGTTTGATTATTGATTTGTGAAGGATATTGGATTTTATGAATGTTTGTGTGTTTATTTGATGATCCTTGTTTATTGATTGATTATTACTGATTACCTAACGTGGTTTACTAATTAATTGAGATTGAATTCCTTTTAAGTAGTAAATTATTGATGATTGTTAATTTCGGTTGATAATTATTGCTAAATATATTAGGTTTGATAGGTTGGAATGAATAATCGGTGATAATCATTAACGAACAAGATAGTTACAACTAACTATAGATTTTGTTGATTCAAGTCGCGAAGGTGAATCACATAAACGGCGTAGGTTTAATCTAGAACACACTTTGGTGGGCAATGTTAGTTGAAAACAACCTCGTGTCTTTCTTAATTGTGTTAGATCAACTAACTTCGGAAAGGGGGTTGTCTTATTAGTTATGTCGCAATAAAATCCATTTTTCGAGTAAATCAATAAAGTGATAACTGGATTCTAAAGAAAGTTGTCTAAGTGAATACATTTATTCTATCATTTGAATCAAGTATTATTATTTGATTAAGTTTTTTATAAATTATTTCTTTTTATTTAATTAAGTTTAAGTTTTATTCACATTTCATAATTGTTAGTCAATTGTTCGGTCGGAACTAAAACGTCCCCTTGTTCTATTTTTATTATTTGAAACAATTTCCACTTTATTCGAGTTGACATATGTTCCTCGTGTTCGATCCGGACTTACCAAACTATACTATTATGCGATCACGTATTCTTGCCTGAGTTGTGTATTAGCAAGTAAGGTAATTTCTATTTTAAAACTATAAACCCGTTTATACGACATCAGGGAGTTATCGAGGAAGGTTGTTATCACTCGCGGGTTGAAACTGGAGACCATGTGTTAGATCGGGTATTTCATTTTTTTTGGAATGATTCGACATGTTGGAGCTCCTTCACTTTGAGACATTGGTGGTCGAAGATGTCGGATAAAACGTGTTCGAATGGACTCGGGTATTGGTTGGTGTTTGGTTCAACGATAGAGCGAATAATCTGGAGGACTCAATTGGAAATCTTCAAGTGAGTTAGAGGCGAATAACTATGTATCTCCTAATGTTTGAGATTTCGAATACTGTTGAGAGTGTCGGGAACTCTTGGAAGTTTGGTTGCCGCTGGAAGTATTGAAGCTAGTGGGAGTTTGGCAACTAGTAGGAGCTTTGGAGATTGGTGTGCAACTGTTGGATCTCAGTTTCTACCAGTTTAGTGTGCGGATTCCGGGTAACATTAGAGCGTTTAGATCTTCAAATTTATTCTTCAATGGCAAAGTAATTTGCGAATCATCGTGTATTATGAACTAGAGTATTCTCAAGAGAGCCGCAATTATTATTTAGATCCGTACAGTGGGAGCTAGCTGAGTTGGAAAAGATGTGTTCATTGAAACCATAGCTATGTTTTGGGTCGGCGTACCAGCAGGAAAGCGACAGTTAAAGAAGTACATGTGGTTGGAGTCGTTGCATACTTCAACGAATCTTCTTGGGCCTAGAAGATAATGATATTCAGAGAGTGGTCACAATTTCATGTGAGTGTTCTGGTAGCTTTGTGTCGAAAGTCTAATGACTATGTGTGATCGAGCGCCATTTCCCGAATGGTATTTCAACAATCTAAAGTTTGAACGGGTGACTTTAGTGAAGGGATTAGATTGTGAAGGGTTACTAGTCTAGGATTAGATTAATCTTCAAGTGGGAGATTGTTGGGATGTGAAGATACATTGAAATAAAATTGGAAATTTTGGTCAAGATGAGAGATTGTTGGGATGTGAAGATACATTGAACTAAAATTGGAAATTTTGTTCAAAAAGGGTTCACGACTTGAAGAAATTTGATGGCGACACTATATGTGAATAAGAGGAGAATCGCGACGTGCAGTTTTTAAATAGATCGCGATGCGATTAGAGACTTCACTGCGCGATGAAATTCGGTCGCGGCGCGAAGTGGTGTCGGCCAGATTTTATGTTTAGTTGTTCAGCAAGTTTGTCTTTCCCTATATAATTAAATCCTATGTATATGTAACCTTTTGGTACGAAAATTAAAAGAAAATCTCTCAGTTTGGCCTCGTGGACTAAACCAATCTTCAAGTTGGAGATTGGACATAACTACGTTAAATCGTCGTGTCGTTTACTTTTTAGTTCGCGTTTATTTATCTTGTTTGCTTGTTTAATTGCTTTGTTAGCAATTTGGTAATTCGTTTTATTGTTGTGGGTGCAATTGTGTGTGTTGACTGAGTTCAAAATTCCTAACATTTTTTTGGTTTTATCCAAGATGAAAGTCTGGTGAAGGTGACTACGTACGCATATCAATATAGTGGCATCCTTTCTGCTGTTAAAAAAACTAAATATAGTGGCATCCTTATTGGTAATAATTTGTTTCGAAACCTAAATCAATATATTGCAGTTAGGATTAATCTATCAGATTATGCTGCTAGAGCTAACATTAGTTCATTTCGTCGATCAGTAGGGTCACCAGGTCTTCATTAATTGGGGTTTTAAATTCCTGATGTTGTCAACTGTATTACAAAAATCGGCCGAAGAAACGTGGGATGATGTGATGCTTGTAGTTATATAAGAGCGGTACACTCTGCTTTGTTTATGTGGACTTTTGTGGTTTACATCCAATAACTTGTAGTTATATAAGAGCGGTAATCGGTATCAAGTTAACTTAATCATCCTTGCATGCCGATTAAGTCATCACAACATGTTCTACGAATTATGATGTGATGCTTCTTGTGTTGCTTTTTATGTAACTAATTGTTCTTGTCTTCAGCTTCTGGCTAGAATGTGTAGGTTCAATTAACGTACGTTTAAAAAAAACATCTTTTTTATTGCACTGATCGATTATGACACATTACCTAAAAAGGAAACTACATTTTGTATTTAATTGCGCGCGCACCAAAAGTGTACCAAAAATGTGAATTTTATGTTTGCACTAAAAAGTACTCGTATAGGTATGTGCTTTGAACATATAGTAAGAAACAAAACAGCAAATTAATTATTAGTTAGATCAAGAAACAAATTATGCTGGTCCAGTCAGTTTTGATCAGTGTCGATAGAATGTGACCATTCCTACATTAAACCACTAGCAGTAGTTCACTAGCCTATTGTTAGTATATCATTGATTAAATACAATGACCCATCACCTTCACCTTCTGGAAAGAGCCATGCAACAACTACACCACTGCATTTATGAGCATTGTCCATTGAGTAATGGGAATTTCTTTTTATATATAAATATATATATATTGGATAGCTGAATTGGTAATGGGTGATGGTATCTTTGCTACAATAAATACAAGGTCAGGAGTAAGTTCAAGCTCTTGCACCTCCATAGTCACAACCATTAAGTGAGTCAAGTATGCCCTCAAATTATAGATAGGCTACCGGTTGTGGACCGGTCGAAGTTGTTGTTTATGAACCTTCTGTCACAATATATATACACGCACTTAATTTTGTCCATAAATATAAAGTTATTGTGACAATTACTAGATTCGTCCATAAATAAATGAGAAATGTTAAGACCACTAAAAATGTAACAAAAGGATTTTCACAAAATGATATGGCATCATTCATAGTCCAATCAAATTTTGTTAAACTTTCTATTTTTTACCTTTCTCTCAATCTAATTGGTCTGCATCAGTTTTTGATCAATATTCTGTAAAAGTTGTGTTGTATCTTTCATACTTTCCAACCATGTAACATCAAATCATTTGCAGCTTTCTTCCTTAGGTATATGAAGGTCATGTCATTGATTGTAGAATTTATGTTTGGTGGCCGGCCACTTGGAAACTATAATAAGAAAGAACTGGAACGTACCCGACTTCCAATAATTGAAAAACACAAGTTATATATATATATATATATATCAACTTTATGTTAAGAGTTGACTAGTTGAGTAAGTATGGTATTTGTATGTTTTAAATGATGACAATAATACAGGAAAAACATAAATAATGCATGTTTTGAAAAAAGTATGAACATTAAATATGTGTCGTCAAGAAGATGTGGGGGCAAAGTGCGATTGATCATGAAACCTTTTAGACCGGCCTATCTAATTAAGGATCGCGTGTGACCTTTCAATTGAAGGATTGGTTTGATGATCTCGCTCCAATAAGCCCTAGAATTTTCAACAAGGATCGGTTCGGATCATGCATGTCTTGTTATAATTAAGGTCTTAAGTAAGTAACACATACAATCTAGTTAAAGGAGGTCTTGATGGTCGACATACAAGATTGGAAATGGACATCGTGATCATATGTTTTTTTCTTTTGACTTCCTTGAAGCAACAATTTGCTTCTTCCAACGGTAATAAATAGTCAGATTACTTCGGAATTTTATCAAGTTTTTTGCATTGGTAACGTACATAAACAGGAGATCGATTGTAAATTTATGTTTTCTGTTTTCTTTTGAAACTTAACTTGTTTACATATGGTTGAGCTCGAGCCTTGTCGAGCTATACATAGCTCAGATTGACTCGACTCACTTGCAATATCCCTAATTTCGACACCTTTCATTATTATTAATTACCGGTTAATATCACTATTGATCGAATGCTTCACATTACTTCCATCCCTACCATAATATTACTAATTGAATTAAACCTTTTATTGAATGGAAGGGTATCAACCATAAAGAGAAATCTAACCATAATACCGACCACAAAGATTAGGTATCAACCATATCTTAAAAAATATTCATATAATTTATAATGTTTTTAGATGATTGATATGTCTTACCGAACACAGCGTACTATAACAATTATCATTGTTTTGGTTGGCGAATTTTTCTCTCTTTCTTATCAAAAGCATATGTTTCATGATAATTTAAAAAATAAAAGAATAATAACTCCAACACGAAACACATATAACTACAAAAGATAATCAGTTCTTAAATCGCAATGAAACCAACAACTGTACGTATATTTATAAATAATGCTACTGTACATACACATGTAAACGTTACTTTTTTCATGTTACAAAGTAATTTTTATAGGTAAAAGTAAAAATTAGAAAAATGAACCAAGTATCATTGAGTTATGCACTCATGATCGCTTGTTAAACACCATCTTCAATGTCTACGTCAAATTATTATAATCGAAATTTAACTAGTCGAAAATAGCATAAAATCTAATATAATGTTCTCCAATCAAAAAATTATACAGAGGAGTAAAGAGTATAAAATTTGATGCAACATTATGTACAAGTTCATTTTATTAAAATAAAAGTGGTCAAAAATGAAAGTTGAGAAAAATCACCTTTAAGAATAGAACTTAAATCATTGCCGCATGAGTATATTTGGTTGTCCAATTGCAAACAACTTGATCGAAACACATAAATAATAAAACTTTGGAATTATGTCTACTATATTTAATAATAATTAGAAATCACATAATGACAAAATAGTTATAAGAAGAGAGATTGTAGTAAGTATTTGGGTTAATCGCAATTCATATGTAGGGAAACAAAAGTCTTTATTCGCATAATATTTAAACACTAATAATTTATAAGAAGAGAGATTGTAATAAGTATTTGGGTTAATTGCATAGAAATGTACTTATCTATGTTTTGACTTTCATAGTGTGTACGTAACAAAATTAACCGATATTGTATGTACGAAATTATTTCTTTTTATATATTATGTGTATTTTGGTGACGTGTTATCAAATATAATGTGAGAAGCGCCATCTTTACAAGTTGGCAAGTTACAAAAATACATACAATGTACAAAATAAATAACTTCATACATACAATGACGGTCAATTTTGCTACATACACACTATGAAGATCAACACATAGTTGTGTACATTTTCGTGCACTTAACACAAGTATTTACCTCTCTTGTTATAACTACCTCTTTTCTTGTACCAATTGGGCATAACTCAAGTGGTACCGTCAGTGTAAATACCCAGACCTTACATATGTGAACTGTTGGTGTATAAATGTGTATTAGTTAGTTGGTCAACGTTTGTACTTATAAAAGTTAATTAGTTTGGGTATGTGATTTATAGTGTCAATATGTACTAGATAAATTAAAATGTGTATGAAAAGTGAAAATAATGAAAATGAAAGTATACAAGTGTTGACCTACAACACTTAGGCTAGTGTCGCAGGTAGGTCTAACACCCTATAAATAAAGGTGTCAGGATTTGATTTAGAGTTGATCACGAATTGAGAGGGCAGATAGGCATAGGAGAGAGTGAGAAAGTGTTTGTAAAGCTTTATACTTCAATTGTGAATATATACAAAAGTTTATAGAGAATTGTTTGTATGTTTGATTCGTTAAACATTCAATACTCGATTAGTTGGATTCCGCACTACTAATCGTGCAACGGTTCAATTTAGATTCTTGGAGTAGGACCTACATGAACCACATATCAGGGGTTCGATTTGCGTCTCAACACGTATGAGTGATTTTCCCGTGATTCTTCTTGTGGGTGGGGCGTACATATACCATTGAAATACGATAGGGGGTTACATGTACGAGTGTACGACCCTACAAATTACCCTTTTACCTCTGTATTATTATTATAAATAAAAAATTGCTTTTAGCACAAAATGTATTCTTAGTAAAAATTAGCAGTCTTAGAATTTGGATGTGTTTTGGTTCGACTTATTGGTTTCTCAATGGTTAAGCGTTTTACAAAGGAGTTATGTAGGATCAATACCAACGTTTACGTATTTCTCTAACCGACTATCTTTGGAAAGACACCAGCCAAAGCTAAGCGTCTTTCATTGGAAGTGTCGTTAGAGAAATGGAGGAAGAGGTAAAAGTGTGGGCCCTGCATTTTTTGGTTTTTTGTGAAGACTATAAAAGTTATGTATATCAGTTCACCAAAGATAGTGTGATATTTATGATAAATGATTGACGTGGTACTTAGCTACGAGTTCAGTTTTTAATCACCTATAGGCTTCTCCCAACGCATAAGGTCGGTTGTCGTCGGTTTCCAACTGACGAAGTGACGGGGATGGCACGGGTCCGTCACTTCGTCTCATCGGTTCGTCTCGTCGCCCAACCGAAGCTCGTCACTTTTTTTTGTTTTTGTGTGTGTAATATTAAAGGTAAATTAGTAAATGCGGGATCCAAAAGTTAAAGTGACGGAGCAGGGATGTGAGTGGTCAGTCGATTTCAGTCAGTTTTCTGAAAAAGCTGACGTGGTGCTTATGTGGCTCTGTCAGTTTCAGTCAGTTCGTTTTTGGGTTGGGAGTGACCTGAGAGTAGTTTTGAAGGTTATTAATAAAAATATGTTAATGATTTAATTAAGAAACGGCAATTTGGTGATGGTGACCTGCGCAAGCAAATATTCCATCCCTTTTTCTCAGACAGAGACAAAAGAATCAAATCTCTTTTACAGTTTTTAATCAAACTTTGGATATCATTATCACCAGAAGACATATATATATATATGGAAAAATTACGGATTTGATCCATTAACCATACACTTTTTAACAAAATAATCCTTTGACCAACACTTTTCACAAAATAATCCATTGACTGACGCCAAAAATGACGCCCCCAGCGCCCCACCTTATTTATTCCATTTTTAAACCTTAAAGTCAAAAAATTGATAGGTCCGGCGCTAATGATGGTGACGTGTGTGAGAGGGTGGGGCGCCGATGTGACGGGGTGGGGCGTCGATGGTGACATGTGTGAGGGGGCGCCGATGGTGACATGTGTGAGGGGGGTTGGTGCCGATGGTGACATGTGTGAGAGGGTGGGGCGCCGATGTGACATCCGAGGGGCGTCGGGCCCATCAATTTTTTGACTTTAAAGTTTAAAAATAGAACAAATAAGGTGGGGCGCCGGGGGCGTCATTTTTGGCGCCAGTCAATGGATTATTTTGTTAAAAAGGGTATGGTCAATGGATCAAATCCGTGATTTTCCACATATATATATATATATATATATATATATATATATATATATATAAGAATGAGATCCTGTGAAAACAAGGAGATAAAAAAAAACAGTGAAAACACATCTTCACCCTCCATCTAATCTAACTTATATATATATATATATATATAAGGGCGGGGATAAAAAAGACGGTGAAAACACTTTTTGATTCATAATTTTTTTAAGGTGTGAATTTTTTTTTTTTGAAGTAAACCATAAAAAATTAAAGATCACACAAAAAAATATTTTTTGTGTGAACTTTTTTAAAAAAAATAAAATAAAATAAAGTCAAATCCGAAACAAAAAAAATAATAATTAAGGTTCACAATTAAAAAACTTAAAAACTTTTGTGAACCCAAAACAAAAAAATAAGATTCACAATTGAAAAGGTTAAAAACTTGCTGTGAACCCCCTAAAAAAATTAAGGTTCACAGTTGAAAAAAAAAGTTTACAATTAAAAAGGTAAAAAACTTTCCGTGAACAAAAAAAATTAAGGTTCACAATTGAAAAAGTAAAAGCCTTTCTGTGAACTCAAAAAAATTTAAGGTTCACAGTTGAAAAAATAAAGGTTCACAATTGAAATTTTTTAAAACTTTTCGTGAACCAAAAAAAAAAAATGTTCACAGTTGGAAAAAAAGGTTAACAATTGAAAAAGTTTAAAACTTTCCATGAACTCAAAAAAAAATTAACGTTCACAGTTGAAAAAGTTAACAACTTTTCGTGAACCCAAAAAAATATAAGTTCACAATAAATAAAAAAAATTGTGAAAAAATTTACAAAAAAAATTATGTGAAAAAAATAAGGTTCACAATTAAAAAAGTTAAAAAACTTTGTGTGAAGTCAAAAAAAATAAAGATTTATGACAAAATTTTTATGTGAATAAAGAAACTACAAGGGTTCATAAAAAAAATGGAAGTTCACAACTTAAAAAAATTGTGAATCAAAAAGTGTTTTCACCGTTTTTTTTATCCCCACCCTTTATATATATATATATATATATATATATATATATATATATATATGTTAGATTAGATGGAGGGTGGAGACGTGTTTTCACTGTTTTTTTTATTTCCTTGTTTTCACTAGAACTCATCCCTATATGTATGTATGTATGTATGTATGTATGTATGTATGTATGTATGTATGTATGTATGTATGTACGTATGTATGTATGTATGTACGTATGTACGTACGTATGTACGTATGTATGTATAGGGTTGGGTTCTGGTGAGAACAAGGGGATTCCGTGAGAACTGTGAGAACACATCTTAGCCATCCATTTTTTTGATCAAAAAACCTAATTTTGAAGGTGACACTTTTGTAAATACTTTGAAGTTTGATTTTGGAGGCTTCACATCACCTTTGCTCATGTGAAGTTTTTTTTTTGTTTAGCTTCACATCATTTTGCTCATATGAATTTTTTTTTTAGCTTCATATCATTTTGCACATGTGAAGTTTTTTTTTTAGCTTCACATCATTTTGCTCATGTGAAGTTTTTTTTTTAGCTTCACGTCATTTTGCTCGTGTGAAACTTTTTTTTTTTTAGCTTCACATCATTTTGCTCATGTGAAGTTTTTTGTTAGCTTCACATCATTTTGTGAGGTTAAGTTTATTTTTATTTTTTCATAAGATAAAGTTATGATGCTATAAATTTTTATTTGTATAGGTTCTCATAGTTATAATGAGATTAAGTAAATACTTTTTGTGTTAACATTAGTTTTTGAAGAGATTAATATTTATACATATCAATTCACTACTTCAAACATTGTTGTTAACAAAAATTAAATAAAACTTCACCATGTTAAAACTATTGTAAAGCAAATAAATTTAAACTTCACCTAGCAATCATTATGTGAACCCTTCAAAATCAAACTTTAAAGTATTTACAGAAGTGTCACCTCCAAAATCAGGTTTTTTATCAAAAAATGGAAGGATGAGATGTGTTATCACCATTCTCACGAAATCTCCTTGTTCTAACAGGATCCCAAGTCTATATATATATATATATATATATATATATATATATATATATATATATATATATATTTATAGAGAGAGAGAGAGAGAGAGAGATAGACTTGTGATCTTGTAAGAACAAGAGGATTCCGTGAGAACGATGAGAAATCATATCTCTCCATTTTTTCCTTTAATTAAAATCCTTATTTAGAAGGTGATATTTTTATAAATATTTTGAACTTCTACCATGATGGTATTTTTGTAATTATTGTGAACTTTGATTAACTTTCACAATTAACTTTTTGTTGATATTTTTATTTCTTTTTCGTTCACAAGTTTTACATGTGTGAAGTCTTTTTTGTTTTGTTGATTATCATTTGTATGTTTATATTAGTATACAATATAATGAAATTGAGCTTTATATACATAACTGTGAATATTTACTTTTACATTGTCATCCAAAAAAGTTTTTACATTTTATTGCTTAACACAAATAAATATGCTTAACACAAAACTTTTAATAGATAAACTCCACATAAACTTTTTATTGTTTAACATAAACAAATAAGTTTTACAAAAAAAATAAACCCTTAACTAGAGATGGCAACGGGCGAGAAAAAACCCGTGATCCGTAGGTACCCGCCCATCATGGGTGGGTAAACTCGTGAAATTTTTACCCATAGGTGGGTTACGAGTATGAACTTCTACCCATTGGTGGGCCGCGAGCGGGTGATGGGTATGGACTTATACCCGCGGGTACCTGACCTGCGAACCTATAAAACACATTATAAATACGTATAAGTGAATTTGTATATATTATTGCATATATATATATATATATATATGTATATATAATGGTTAATTTGAACAATACATAATAAAATTATTCATACAAAGACTAAAAATTATAGTTTTCATGTTTCGAATAGCAAACTTTCAAATGATCAAGAAAAAATTATCAAATAAATTGATAGTTATTGAACAATTAGTCCGCATATCTTAAATTTTAAGAATTTAATTCGTTTAAAATTACGATCGATTGATTTGAACATGTTTGAGAATATTTTTACACATTAAATTTATATTAAATCTTGTGATATTTGAAAGAAATGTTTATATTATTTAAAACCCACGGGTTACTCACGACCCACGGGTACCGCGGGTACCGCGGGTCACAGGTATGGATGTAAAAATAAACCCGTTAACGGGTATTCGCAGGTTTACGGGTAAAAAAACCCATCGCGGACGGGTGATGGATTTGGTATATCCGTACTCACGACACGCGGGTGTCATCCCTACCCTTAACACAAACAAATAAGCTTCACTAAACAAATATGTTTCACACAAAAAACTGTTAACAAATAAGCTTCACATAAACATTTTATTGCTTAACACAAACAAATAAGCTTCACACACACAAACAAATAGGCTTAACACAAAAACTATTAACAAATAAGCTTCACATAAACATTTTATTGCTTAACACAAACAAATAAGCTTCTCAAAACAAAAGCTTCACACAAACAAATAAACTTAACATAAAAACGGTTAGCAAATAAGTTTCACAAAAACAAATAAACTTAACACAAACAAAAAACATGGAAATGTTGTTTATTTTGTTTTGTTTAATTAGTTAACAAAATATGAATCTAAGGTCATCTATTTTGATGATGATGATTTTGTACGATAACAATACTGATGATTTAGTGAGAAACATTTTGTTGATTATTATAACACCCCTCATTTACTAAACCATTATAATAATGATTTTGACTCGAAAGCGTATTTTAAAACATATATCATTGTAATTGTACATGAATTTGTTTTTTTCAAAACTTGATATCCAACATGACAACAACTATTACAACAATAATAATAATAATAAAACCACGAAGAGGTGTTATATAATTTCATCATTTTCTTATCAAATATATATATCAGAGTTGACGCTTGATTATCAAACATTCCTTTCCCGTGTCAATGCCTTGCCAAGCCTATTAACGACTCATGACCTGCAAGGAGTATTAATGTGGTGGATAAGCTCAAAGCTAAGTGAGTAGATATATAATCACCAGTCTAACTTAGCAATAACAAATCTTACAACAAAATAATCGTAAACACGTAATATCAATGAGATAACATCTCAATAACACACTATATCAATGAGGATCGGTGGTTCTTGAGATATCATAGTACCCGGGGATTCTCCAAGAACACTTATCGTACATATCCGTATGGCCATAACAGACGAGACTGATAGTTTGGTACTAATCTCATACGACCTAATTTCCTATTAACGATGAGTACAAGGAAATTCCTGCCGTCTTACAATAGTAACCAAGCCCAACCATCAGGTTGACCCCAATACAATGATGCCCGAAGGCCAAATATCAAGTAATCACATATTCACATACTAAATCAGGTCAACATATCAGACTAAACAGTCTATCAACAGTATTATTACTATTAAACCAAAATCATCATGGCAAACCAAAAGCAGTAATAATACGTTTAACTGTTGTAACCAAACCTGTTACAACTAAATCACACTGAGGATTATAAATCCACTCACCGAATACCTCAGTCGTCTACTCAGTAGTCTAATGTCACCGAGTCTTCTCCATATCTAAGAATACAATAGAATAACACAAGTCAATCACTTTTCTCAATGTAAATATAACATCATACAAACTATATTTACCTCAACAATTCTCACAATTATCAATATCAATATCAAATACCAATTAAGATATTTAACTATCAAATTTCTTGAATCATTACTTAATCATATCTTACCATCACTAATGGTTCCTTATATCCTTAATGATTCATTTACACATTCACTTTTTACAATTTCATAACTTTATCAATTGTATCTTAATATGATATTGGTGATTTCATTATCGTAATCACATTTCGTCACTATTAATCAACTCTAACATGATTATTAACAACAATTATCAATTATGCGTTAATAATATAAGCTTAAAAGCTTTGATTCTAGCATAACTAATTAAACCCATGAACTTTCTTATCATTATACATCATCTTTCTCAATTCTAAGTTAGGGCTTAGCTTATAAACATAATTCAATTATCAACTAACCATTCTAACATGATTACAAGCTTTAACTATTGAATTATCAACTAAACCCATAACTTTCTATATGATCATACTTTAAATTCTTCATTTTTAAGCTAGGATTTAGGTTATAATCCTCATATAAGCATCAACTAACAATTATATTATCACTACAAGCTTTAATTTCAAGTTAATCAAGCAAATTTCATCAAATACTCAAAAACCCACTTTCTAGGTTTATGAAAATCACAAAATCAAGACTTACAATAGATTAGGAGGATGAAAAGATAATTAATTCAAGTCATGGAAGCTTGAATCATAGTTCTATAGGCTCAATTTAACTTCAAAGCTTGTTTCACAAATTTTGAGTCATCCCTGTGGTGTATACGTACGGCCAGGAGAAGAACACAAGAAGAAAGTGTAATTTATTTCAAGAATTTTGATGATTGTTGAAGAATTAGGGTTCTTGATATTTATTCTCGCGACTCACGAATTCACTGGAACTTTTATCATGTTTAATACGTATTTTACACATATATCCTACAATATGTGTACTAGTTTTGTCCCCTTTTAGATCTATTGTTTGGAACTTAAAAACCATTGATGAGGAAAACTGTTTTATTTTACCGTCAACTATATTAATTTAAAACAAGTAATAATTTACTAGTCACAATAATCTGTTTGACTCTATTCCTCATTTATTTTTCAAATAACAAAATAAAACTATTTTTTGACACATTAATTAATAACTCACCGTCAGAAAATATTAAAATGCTGCTAGACCCGAAGAATAGGTGTTACAATTATGTAATGATATAATGTCTTTTAAATTAATGATGATGAGGATGATTAATTTGTTGAGAAAAGGACTGGTGGTAGTAGTATCTGATTGAAAATCGTGTGAATCAATTTATAGTTTACTTTAAAACTTAACATTTCATAAACTCGTGTGAATCATTCACTATAAAATTTGATGTTAATATAAGATAAATAAAACTTCACTGTATAAATTTTTGTGAACTAAAAAAACAAAAAAAACTTTACTCCTTTACAAATTGTTGTGAAGGTTAATTTTTTAGATTCATCCCTTTCAGAAGGAAACATAAACATAAAAAAAGAATTAACTCATTCAAAATTGTTGTGAATAAAAAAAAATTATGATTCACAATAGAGATACAATGTGAATGAAAATCAAGTTTCAATTATTTACAAAAATATCATCTCCTCCTTTTCTTAACATCCTAATAATTACAAATATGTCACTTCCTTTTTGTACACTTGATTTTAAATGGATGGTTAGGGTTTGTTCTTACCGTTCTCACGGAATCCATTTTTTCTCACCAGAACCCAACCCTATATATATATATATATATACTAATTGAGAAGCTCTTTTGCCTATTTGACAAACTTCTCCATTCGATACATAAGTGTTTGTACTATGTGTCATCATTTCATTAAGTTTCTAAAATTAAGTGACTCTTCATGCAATCTTTGATTAATTTAATATAGATCAGTCAGTTGCCTTAATGACAAACTAATATTTTTAGAAGGTCAATTAATTAATTAAAGGCAATTCGTTAATATTAGGATGTCATTCATTTTTCATATACAACCAATTAATTTTTAGAAAGTCAACCATTCATCTTAATAAATCACCTCATATAACTTATTTACTAGTTTAAGGCCCGTAAAATTTACGGGTTGACTTTATGATATGTCTTATATTAACAGGTATGGATACATATACACTAAAACCCATTCGAACCCGACCCATTGGCATTCATAATCTAAGCATTGTAAATTAGAAATAATAAATAAATTAAAAAGGGCAGTGGTATGGGTCAGATACAATAAAACCTGTCGGAACCCGACCTGTTGGAATCCATAATCCAAGAATTGCAAATTAGAAGTTCATAAAAGAATTCAAAAAACGTGTTTGTATAAGAATTTAAATCACTGGACGATGGATGAAGTCATGTTTTTTTTGGAATTGAAAACAACTTATTGGAGTTTTTATCAGAAAAAATAAAATAAAGAAGATTGTTGGAAGAGTTTGAATCATGGAAGAAATATTAAGTATTTATTATATAAAAAGTTCCATAAAATATTTGGAGGATTATATACAATCATTAAAGAAATAAATGATTTATATTGTAAATATTGAAGGGTTTATATTGTAAATATAGAAAGGTATATTAGTCTTTTAGACATAAAAAATGGGATTAATGATGCCATTAAATAAATGAATGGTTAGATTTTAATTGTTAATCTCCATCTAATGGCTATTACTCTTTCAAATTTTTTCTTTTAATATATAAGATAGATATGTTATCTAAATGTTATTAAACACAAAATTAATTATAAAATATTTTCCTAACTTATAATGACACACTAGTTTAAGACCCGCACAATTTGCAGGTTGACTTTATGATATGTCTTATGTGAATGTATTATATGAAATCAATAAATGTTTTGGTGTTGGTGTACGATACATCGGTTTGTATTGTTATAAATTTAAATTTAAAATGTATTAAGGATTTGAATTGTGATAGATTTTAGATTGATGAGTTCAAATAAATAAATTTATTAATAGGGATAATATTGTGTATGATATCACTTTGTTATTTGTACTGATAGTAATACTATATTATTTAAAATCGTACGGATTTGTTTTTTCAAATAAGTAAATTTACCGGTTCAGCAGGAAAATACCATTTTGTACTTAAAAAGTAACGCTCTTTGCAGTTTATTGGTGATTTTCGTCCACGTAAGTTACTCTCTATAATTTAAATCAATAACCTATAATAAATTACTTTGTCTTTTGAACTTTGACTATAGATGACAAAACATGACAACTCAAATGCAGGTTCTAATGACCCGAATGACATTAACACATCCTTAAAATATTAAATGGTAAATTATTATAGGGATGTAAATCGAGATATATAGAAATTAGTGGTAAAAGAGTAAATTTATTAATCAATTATTGATAATATTTTGCATTTGTATTAATCGAGTAAATTTTGTAATCGAGATATATATCACTTCCTTTTTTGTATTCGTATTGTTCATTAATAAGAATACCTTATTATGTGTAGAAACTTTGAATTAGTAAATTGTTATCTTTAAGATTTGAAATCTTCTAATTCGGTATCGTTTTTTTCGTGTTTTTAATTTGCATCGTATTTTCAATAAGTAAATTTTTTTTTCCGTCAAAGTTACATACATGAGGATAACTAAAACCCACGAATAAATATAAAAAACGATAGGTAATAATAATTGGGTTCCCAACGGATATTTGGTCAGGTATCAGTACGAATATTCGAAACCGGTATGTGTACAGATACATTTAAACCCGCCGAAAACTGACACGTTGGCATCATAATCCAAACATTGTAAATTAGAAATTGATAAAAGAATTTAAAAAAGGCGGTAGTATGGGTACAAATACACTAAAATCCACCAGAACCCGACCCTTTGGCATCTATGATCCAGAATTGTAAATTAGCAATTGATAAAATGATTCAAAATAGTAGATCGTATAAGAATTTAAATCAGTGGGCAATGGAATGAAGTTACGAACTTTATTGTAAATGAAAATAACGAATTGGGATTTTTTCATAAAAAATAAAATAAATAAGATTGTAGGAAGAGTTTGAATAATAAAAGAAATTATCAACTATAAAATATTTGGTTATATATTATAAATATTGAAAGGTGTATATTGTAAATATAGAAAGGGTAAATTAGTATTTTAATCACATAATAATGGGATTAATGATGTCATGAAACAAACTAAATGTTAGATTTTAATTGTTGATCTCCATCTAATGGTTATTATTCTTCCATGATTTTTCTTTTAATATATAAGATAGATTATGAATCACCGAATTTGAACAACTATTTTAGGAATTTTTTGTTGATAAAATTCTCATTTATACAATTAGACTAAAATTTTCTATGTCAAACTATTATTATAGAGTGTATTTTCCATAATTAAATTGTGCCAAATACTTTTGCAATTGTTATAAATACATGATACACGAAGGATTCCACTATAGTCATTTACACAATTTATTAAGCTTTTAAAGTAGAGTAGCATTTCTAACAATTTGAAGATATCTCAATATCTTCTCATATATACTTATTTTTTCTTCACACTCTTGCATTCCATGCAGTTATATAAAAAATATTACATTAACAAACTACTATATGTAACATCCATTTTTATATTATTGACTAATAAATATATTTTTCTAATTGTCTATAGGATAATTAAGAAATTTAAGAATTCAAATTCATCATAAGTGCGTGTAGGTGTTTCAAAGTCGGGTGTTATAAATTTACCGGTTAACTAACATATTTAGTATAGGAATAGAGGAAACTAAAACCACGAAGAAACACAATGAATATGAAGTAGTATACAATATAATCATTTTTGTACATAATTTATTATATTTAACTTTTTCTTTTTATATCGCATCATATAATCTAATAATATTTTCTACTATAACAATGAAAACATGAAGAAAATCTTACACGGTAGAAAATAGATGAAGTAATTAAGGTTTATAATTCGATTAAGGTTTACAAGTCGATATCTAATAGATGGGAAATTACAAAAAAGCCACTTTTTTCAAGTATATATCGTTTTGCCCTTCGAAATTTTTTTTTGACGATATACCCCATGAAATCGCAAAAGCAAATTCACCTTTGTCATTCCCTTTTTGCGATTTGCGATCTAGTTACTTGACCGACCCCGTTCTCGGGAAAACTATGTCATTGCAATTGGCAAAACTTTTTTTGAGATTTGCCATTTACTTAAGCACGAGGTCGTTTTGCGATGGCACGTGGTTCATGTCCGTGCTCGAGCAAAGCATGCCATCGCAAATGGCAAAAAAAAATTGTGATTCGTCATTTACCTATGCACGAGGGAATTTGCGATGGCATATTTTTCTCGACCACGGATAGAAACCACATGTCATCGCAAAATTTGTCTCGTGCATAGGTAAATGAAAAATCGCAAAAAAAATTGCCATTTGCGATGACATCGTTTGCTCAAGCACGGACAATAACCACGTGCCATCGCAATACGACCTCGTGCATAGGCAAATGACAAAAAATATTTTGCCATTTGTGATGGCATGCTTTGCAGGAATCACGTGCCATCACAAAACGACCTCGTGCATAGGTAAATGGCAAATCGCAGAATAAAATTTACCATTTGCGATGGCATAGTATTCTCGAGAATGGGGTCAGTCAAGTGACTGGATCACAAATTGCAAAAAAGGAATGACAAAGGTAAATTTGCTTTTGCGATTTCATTGGATATATCGTCAATTTTTTTCGGAGGGTAAAACGAAATTTACATGGGAAAAAAGTGGTATTTTTTTTAAATTTCCCCTAATAGATTCTTATTTTGTTGTAGGAAGATTTTAATGGAGAGAAATATTAGCTGAGTTTGAAGTAAATTATTTTCAGTAATGGGTAGTTATATGTTGGTCTTTTCAAGTAAAGAGTTGAAATGGTTTTTAAGGTGTTAATGTATCATCAACACGGCTATATTACTACTGATGCAATTAATATTGTATTTAAGTAAATAATGTGAAAATTTTAATTTGTTTTAGAATTTCATATTTATTCTAAGAACATGAATTATCACTACATGATTATTTCGGTCTATTATCAATAAATTTATCACATAAAATTATTTATCCAAACCATCCATCGAACGGGTATAACACTATATATATATATATATATATAAAGCATGTTTGGTATTTTAAATATAGTAACTCTTAAAAAATAAAACTTTGGATAATTTATGTAAATCAAACATAATATATGACTATCTTCAACCACTATATACTATAAAACATTGCATTTCGCTGTATAGTGCGTGTATTACACTAGTATATAATATATATATATATATATATATATATATGTATATATGTATATATAATATGGATTGCAAGTCTATACTAAATTAATCGTGTCGCAAATTAATGAATGATTTTCTTTTTAATAAACATAAAAAAACAAGAAGAAAATGAAAGCCTAAAATTTATTTATTTTGTTAATCACTCTTCATCATTGAGGTAAATACACACAGAATAGTAAACCATATATTATGATAGTAGTTACAACTTCATAAAGGCAACAAAAGAAAAACATTTGAAATATTAAAATTAACACAAACTAGCGTTGTCATATCCAAAGAAATTTAAGGATCATAAGAGGTTATTTCACATATATGGCATTACTTTATCACCCTAGACATCATAGGAAGTACCATGTACCAAAATATCATCTTAATAACGCGAAGAGAAATCGCATAAGTGAATCACACAAATGTTAGATTCCATTGTGAGAGGGGCTTCGAAGATGCATGCCTTTGAAGACAATGAACAAACCAACTCCTTTTCTTTCCAAAGATTCAGAGATGGTTGCAAAGACTCTCGTATGAAACATAAAAATATTAAGCAAGCAATTCATTTTGATGATTACATGATCCCAAACTTTGAACTCATAACAAGTCTTTTCGGTAGGTTTGATTTATAGAAAGAAAGGTTACAATCCTTCAAAATAAAGATGTAAGCTCACAAAGAAGATGAAAACCAAAATTTGTGGTACTTGATCTCTACCATATATGGAGAGAAGGAAGATCGTAACGAAGATATATGGAAAGAAAAATAGAGTTTTTTCAGCCGTCATAACGTGATGGATAGATTCTCATAGGTAACCTTAAAATTACACTAAATGTTAGTCTGATTGTCTAACTTGTAATAGTTGCATAAGACTCGAAAGAGTCAATGTCATTTAGTAGTCGGGATCCAAGTCGGCTCATATCTATAATTTTTATTAACTCGACTCGAAAGAGTATAACAACAATTAAATAATTTAATCTACTCCAAAAAATACACGAATTAAACTAATTGCAAGTTAACTAGAGTATTAAAATTTCCTTGCCCGACCTATAAATATCATATTATTTTTTTGAATTAATAAATCTATTAATCATCGTATACCACTTTTCTTAATTTTGTGAAGGAAAATGATTTTGTTTGCGGAATACGGAATATATACGTTACAAATCAAGTCCTTTTACAATATATACACATACATTATCAATGGACTACCGTCATGATGATGATGATGATGATGATGATGATGATGATGATGATGATGATGATGAACGAATTAGAAGAACACGAGGAATGAAAGGGGGGTCCTTTTTGCAATTTTGATAAAGTTTTGAAAAAGATGGAGGGATTTTTTGTAATTTTGACAAAGTTATGAACCTGTTTGCAAAATTTTTCAAAAAATACCTAAAAATTGTCAAAAAAAATTCGTTCAATCATAAAGCTATTTAATATGCAATATTCAGTAAAAAATAATAAAGAACGTAAGATACAATAACAAATATACATGATGTAATAAACATGTAATGGTAATTTTTATATTCCAAATTAAAAACTAAGAACTACATTAGATGCAGTAAAATAAGTATAAGTAATTTTTCTATTTCTGTACACATAAATTGCTAAAGCAACATAAGATGCAGTAAAATATATTAACAATTTTTTAATATATATATATATATATATATATATATATATAATTTAACTTGTAAAAAAATAATAAAATCGTAAGATGAAGTAACTAATATACAACATGCAGTATACAAGTACTACTAACTTTATAAATTAAAAAATAAAATCAAAAATTGCAAGAACATAAAAGTTCTAAAAAAACATAAGATGTAGTAACTTAGTACTACTACAATTATACATGCATTAACTGAACGTAAGATACAACAACGTAAGACGCGGCAACGCAAGATGCAACAACGTAAGAATGAGTAACGCAAGATGCAGTAGAAAAAATATAGGATGCAGTCAATTTTTTCAAATTTAAAAAGTAGATCTAGATCTAAAAAGTAGATCTGGATCTAAAAAGTAGATCTACTTTTCTAATCTAGTTTTTAGATCTTGATTTATGAATTTTCAGATCTATATCCTCTTAGATCGAAGTGTTTTTATAAAGTGGTGGGGTTGTCAAGAAGATGACGAAAATGGTGCTGGCGGTGTAGAGGCAGTGGTGGTGTGAAGCAGTCGAAGTTGATGGAGAAACATCACGATTGGTTATGTCTGGAGAAGGCCAGTTCAACACCAAAGGTGGTTTGCACCTCAAACTCTCCAACCACAAAATATGCCGTTTCTCCTCCTCTTTTTTCCGGTCACAACGTGATGGTGGCGGTGATTGAGCAGTGGCGACGATGGTGGTCGTGGTGGCGATTGAGCGGTGTTGACGGTAGTTGAAGGTGACGGAGGTGGTGGACGATGAAGGAGGTGGTGGTGGTGTGTTGTTAGTTGTGACTGTTTGTGTGTGATTTGTGTTGAGATAGAGATGAAAATTGAGAGGATTTATGTGTGTTTGATGAAAAGAGAGAGAAAGTGAAAATGTATGTCACAAAAAATTTGTCCATCTTTTACCCCATTAAATCATATTTTAAAGAAATTATTGCCTATTAGTCCTTCGCCCTCTATAACACCCGCTCTCCCCGGATCCTAAATCAAAATTATATATAGGAAACACCATTATGATTATAACACCCCTCATTTAATAACCATTATAATAATGATTTTTGCTCAGAAGCGTAGGTTTAAATATATTATTATACTTTACATCAAAAGGTATATAAACTTTTTCGAACCTGATACACCACAGTTTAATGTTCTTTAAATCAAAGTACTACAAACGAGGTGTTATATAAATCTAAACACTGTTGATTTAATCAAATCAAATATCAGAGTAAACGCTTGTTCCTCGAACATTCCATTTTATTCCAAAGCTTCATGCCAACCCACAATTTCTCAAATATCACAACCTGCATGAAGTATTAATGTGGGGAATTAACACAACGCTAAGTGAGTAAATCAATAAACAACAGTTCAACATAGCATAACAACTTTGTGTACAACAAATAATCATATGCACACAACACCTGTTTACAACTTATCACATCGCAACAACTGGCGTCATAGAGGACCGGTGGTTCCTGAGACAACTTTCTCAAAGAACTCTTTAAAACCAACTGCAGGCCCATACAAAGGTTTAACCGAATACTTGGTGCTACTAACCTAAATAACACAGGCTACGACAATAATACTTGTACTAAGACCATGTGTTATCCAACCAATAGCAAACCCAAGCCCAGCCCCATGCCGGCCTCTGAATCAACAATGCCCAAAGGCAATACCACAAGTGATCACATTTTCACATACTTATCATGGCAACCTATCAGACCAACAGTCTATCCACAGTATTATTACTAATAACCGTAATCATCATGGTAACTAAAATAGTAGTAATAATATAATTACCCGTTGTAACAAACCTGTTACAACTAAATCAAACTGAGGGTTATCGATCCACTCACCAATACCTCAGTCGTCCACTCAGTAGTCTAATGTTACCGAGTCTTCTGTTTATCTGAAAACATAACAAAATAACACAAATAAATAACTTGTCTTCAAAATATATAATTCCAATGTATTACATTAAATAACACAAGTATTGCAATATAGAGCCTAATGCAACACTTACAACATAATTACGTGAATTCCAATAAGTCATGTACCTTACCTATTTTAGTATATAATCTTACTCATCTACAAGTAATCATCTATATTAAAATACTTTACAAGTTTCTAAACTCACTTGGTTATTATCTACATAATGAGATAGCACATATATATACAATTTATAACCATAACAATAAGTGACCACTATTATTACATGTATTCGCAACTTTCTATTTTATTCATAAACATAGATATCATTATCTTCTATTACATGTTTAATGATATTGTAAACCCATAACACAACAAGTACAATTAATATTACAAAGTGAACATGAGCTGCTGTTCCGGACAAACAACCCGTCGGCTGAGGCTCCAGACCCGCCGGCTCCCGTCCACAATCCGTCGGCTCCCTTCAATCACCAGTCGGGTGATTTAGCAATGGGTGGGAACAGAAGCATATCGAGTATATAAGTCTACATAAACAGCCATTTTGGGCAAACAAACATCCGGGTCTGATGGAGGACCTGCCGGCTTGTGGGCTTAACCCGCTGGCTCCCTCTACAAACACAGAACCAGCCGGGTTGGCTACTCCAGCAGCCGGCTTCCTCTCGAGTTACAGCAGCAGTACACAACAGACCAAAACCCCAACTACGAACTTTAGCTCCAAAGTTTCACAACTCAGTTACCCAAGCAATATTACAAGCTTGTTAACACTAAAGGAACATCATATATCATTTACTAACTCCATATAACAACAAGAATTCCCACTTCCATGTTTAATTCATATTAAATCAATAATCTACTTATTTAACCTAACTCATAATTTAGACATAGAAATTCAAGGAATCAAAGTTCTTATGTTACTACTATATCAAGTAATCACAAACACCTACAACATCAAATAACATCATATACCTACAATTAATCATCCATTTCTTCATACATCTATGATACCCAATTTCAACTAAATCAAGTTTATGAATAATAGAACAAAATACTTACACTTGATGAAGAATTAAGGTTAGAAGATTAAGATGATGATAGTAGAACAAGTCTTGAATCAAAGATCTCACAAGTAATTGTGCTTACAATAAAGTTTTCTTCAAGAGAATTTAATGGTTATATTAGAGAGAGTGTAATAAGAATTTGGGGAAAATGATAGAATCAAATAGGTCGGTTTCACTGAACCGTCCCCAATTATTTGGGTATTTTATACCCGTCTTAAATCTATTGTCTGATACCTAGAAACCATTTCCGAGTCCAACTATTTTATTATTCTTACAACTTTATTAATTTAAAACAATTAAAATTTACTAATCACAATAAGTCTTTAGACTCTTTTACCTATTATTTTCAGATAAACCAAATAATACAATTTCCTAACACATTAAATAATTATTTAAAGTCAGGAAATTTATCAATAAACTACTAAGCCCAAATATAGGGTGTTACAATGATATCATCATTTTGATAAAATTTCAATTTGTCAATTAAGTCCTTTAATAATAGTGGATTTAAATAAGATCCCTAACATATTAAAAATACACTTTTTTAATTAATTACTTAATTACATAAAAGAAATGTAATCCATTAATTGAAACATAATCTAAATCGATCTGTAATATTTCTATTGTTAATTCAATGAGCATGAATAAAATTACATAAAAAGGTTTGTAAAGATTTAAAATAATTTACTTTTTCACTAACTTGGTATAAAAAACTTTTAATTTTTTAATCTCTACATATATAAATCTATTTACATAAAGAAATTATATCCAACTAAAATACTAGATGCTCAATATACATATTAACTTACAAACTTTATAATAAGAATGTCAGAAGTGAGGCTTAACGAATTGACAATGATAGTAATTGATAATAATCTACTAGAGATAATTGATTATAAAGGTTTAATTTAAAATTTTTGTTTCGAAGAATGCTCGAGAATAGCTCTTTTCAATGAGTAATGAAAATGGTCACTTTTCCAAACTACTTGATAATGACTTTATTTTTTAGTATTTTTAAATAATTCTCGTTATATTAATGCATTTTTATATATTTTATTTTGAATTTTTATTTGTGTATTTGGGCTTTTTTTTAATATCGCACGGGGCCTCATGAATTTATTTGTCGGCCCTGCTAGCTTTTTTTAAAGAGCAAAGAAAAATAAATAGACTAAACCAAAATGATTATGCGTTATAAGTGTGATTAATTATGACACCCTTATTCTTTGCCATTAAATGTATAAGGGTGATTAATTATGACCATTGATTTTATCTTTCAAAATTGACTACCTAATTCGCAAAATAAGCTATATAAAAAAGATATCAATGTTCAACAAGTTCAATTATAATTACTCATTATGAACATTAGTAGTATAAGTTAATTAAATGAAGAAAAAAAATAGTTTTTTAAACTCAAGAATGTGGTTCATGAAATTTAAGGGTAATTTATTCCCCAATGCATTTTAATTAAAGTCGTTAGTATTTATTTTACAATCGTATGAATAAATTTAATTAAATTATTTAATTAATATATATTTTTCAATTTTTAAATTTAAATACAATTCTAATGTTAATTTATACTTAAAAATGTTTTTAGTTTAATAGGTTATGTTATCACCAACTTTAAAACTCGTGTATACACATGGTTACATGGGTAGTTATTTTTATACTAATTTTTAATACGTATATAAATGTATATTTAGATAATTAAATTTTATCTTATTTAATTTTTACAATGAAGCTTGAAATTAAATTATTTATATTTGTATGTATATATTAAACAATATAAACGGTGATTGTATATCGATTTCAAATAATATATTATTTTGTTTAGTTGACATGATGGAGAAAAAGATTTGACAAAAAGAAGGAAAAATTGTGTCTTAATTGATGTATTAACATATGAAAATGTTCTATTCAAATAATAGTTAAGAGTTGACAATTACTAAAATAACAATATAATAGTTTATTTAATTGATGATATCATAAAGGTTTTTCATATATTATAGTTGAGATGATTAATTAATGTATACTTCAGAAAAACATATATCATATTTACATGTATAGATATGTATTCAATTATAAATGCAATACTGATTTCAATTTTAATATTATACTAAAATTATAAAAATATGAAGGAAAATATAACAAGGCTATAAACATTAAGTACAAATTAAATGATATTTTACTTACACATAAAAAATCAATATGCTTCATTCATTCAGCTTATATTGTTTAATTTTATTTCTGGTAAAGAAAAATGTTTTAAGTCAAAAAATAATTATTAATGAGTGATGCAGATCACATGCTAATTATAAAATTTCATATTGTGAGAATGACTATTTGTTATCAAATTAATGCACGGTATTTCATACTGTGAGAATGACTATTTGTTTTTAATACTTCAAAGAAGGGTGAAAGTGTGTGAGCCATTTTCAGAGTTCAGAATTAGGTTAGACTTTTCGGGTTAGAGTTTTGTGAGATTGTGCGTGATCCGTTTTCAGAGAGAAAGAGGGTGAAAGTGTGTAAATATTTATACTCAATTGTGAATACAAAGAAAACGTTATAGAATTGTTTGATTTGATTAATACGTTTATTATTCAATTGTTTGGATTCCGCACGAGCAATTCGATTTGATCAGATCCTGATCAAAACAAAGTGGTATCAGAGCTTTCGGTTTCGTTATACACGGTTTCAGATATGTTTTGGATGTGCTTTCGGGTTAAAAACGAAGGTACGTGAGAGATTTACGTGTTTTAGTTCGATCTGATCATTGGGGATAACTTAGATTGTTTCTAGATTGATTTTCTAAGTATTTTGGTCGTTCGTTCATCGAAATTCGTTAGTGTAACAAGATTTTATGAATTTTAGGGTTTTTGGGTGGCCGAAATAGCGAGTAGCGACACTTACAAACGACGGTAGTATGTTCAGCGACACTTACCAAGTGTCTCATCACTATTCATCAGCGACACTTACCAAGTGTCTCAACACTATTCATCGGCGACACTTACCAGATGTCTCAACACTATTCATAGCGACACTTCCTAAGTGTCTCAACACTATTCATAGCGACACTTCCTAAGTGTCTCAGCATTATTCATAGCGACACTTACCAAGTGTCACATAAAAAAATAATTATTTTGCTGGAAAGTTTTCGCATTTCTAAATTTTGTGTTTGGGCTTAGAAGTGTTTAATTTTAGTTTGGGAAAAGTTTCGTTTACTCGAGCAGTTTTCGATAATTTTGAATTCAATTTTGGATGGAAAAGTCGCAAAAGGCTAAATAACTTCTTGTTTTGAAGATGTCTTTTAAAGATCTTATGAAATACAAAATCGTGCAGTTTGTAGTGAGAATGAATCTCCTATGTTTTCATTAGATACCGATTACGCTACATGAAGATCTGAGTTCGAAGCCTTCATATTTTTAAATAATCCAGATATGTGGAACTCATTAGTTGAAAGATATGAAAGACCTATAGTTAGAGAAAAGAATTAGGGAATATCACCACATAAGTCTTACAAAGGCATGACTCTCGAGGGGAGAACAGCTTGGGATATTGAAAAGAAAACTCATTCGGCAATCTCCAAATGTTTAACAAATGAAGTTCAAAAATTGTTCAAACATTATGATATTGCATACGACCTCTCGCATGCAATTGAAAAATGATATGGTGGATATGAAAAATATAAGAAAAGTGAATTGGAACTTGTCAAGTAACAGTTTGACACTTTTGATTTACTATCAAATGAATCTTTGGAAGTTGAGTTCAAAAGATACTCGCAATTAATAAATGAATTGGCTGATGGAGGAATCGTACTTACTAATGGAGAGATAAACAAGAAGTTATTAGGTGCTTTACCTAACGATCGGGATACCAAGGTGAAAGTTTTGGAATAAGATCCCGAACTTGAACTCGTGGATTTGGAAGATCTCGTTGATAAATTACATGTTTATGCTCTTGTCATGAAGAAGAAAGAAAAGATGTCAGAGGCTAATATTCAAAATCCTAGTATGAATGATACTTCCAGATCTAATTTCAATTCAACTTCATCTCCTTCTGGCATCACTTCATATGCTTCATATACTTCTTATACAGCTCCTTGAAAGGCTACTGAGGATCATGCTACAATGTTCACAGCTTTCCTCAACTCTTATGAGAATTTTCTTTCCAAGAAGGCTAGTACTCTGCAGCTTACTGAGGAAGACATTGAAGAGATCGACTCTGATGATTTAGAGCAGATGGACATCAAATGGAGTATGGCCATGTAAGAACCAAGAAATTTCTTCAGAGAACGGGTAGAAAAGATCTGGATTATGATGGTGATACAGGTCTTGGTTTAAGCAAAGTGAAATGCAAAATCTGTCAGACTCATGGACATTGTGCTAAGGAATGTGTGAGAGAAAAATATCCCTCATCTCGCTTCACTACACCTTCAGCTCCCAAGACTCCAGGGAAGAGCACAACATTACAGGCTTGGTGGTGTTTAAGCAAGGAATGTATGATTGGAGTGCGCATCAAGAAAAGGTTCAACACAGTGCTCTTTTGGCAAAGATAAATGAGGTAGAAACAAAACCTGTTTATAAATGTTTATCTTGACTTAAATTAAATGGTGATAACAACAGATACAAGGATGATAATGAAACCATTGAACGAATCTTGAAAATTTAACGCATGCAAATAAAGTTTTAAAAGATAATGAAAAGCTTTTTGAAAATAAGTTAAAAGCTCATCAGACTGAATTAAAAAGTTGAAAGCTAAAATCTATAGTCAACAAGATGCTATAGATAATTATTTGAAAGAAATAACTTTACTTAGGAAATAACTTGCCGACACTCAGTCTGAAGTTGTTGATCTTAAACGGAAAATTCCGGAGAAGCAGAGGACGAATACTAATAGCAAGGCAGGTCTTAGGTATAACTCAGTACCTCCTCCTGGTGACTATTCACCAATGCCTAATCGGGATGAAATCAAAAATTTTGTGCCTTCTACTTCATCAAAAGAAGACACAAAATCTGTTAATCCACCTATTGATGAGACAGCTAAAAAGACCGAGTTTGTTAGGCCTACTTTTGTTAAGGCTGAATGTAAACCTTCATTTACTGTTCCAGAGGTTGTTAAGGTAGAGGATCTACTAGAATAGGCTAAAAATAGAGTTGAAAAATTTGATGTTAAGCCTGAAAACCATATAATTACTAATGAACATGTAGAGGTTTCAAATAAAAAGGGTAAACAAGGTTGAAAATGAATCCAAAAAGGTTAAAAATCAAAAGAAAGATTCAAATGAAAAATCTAAAAATGAACAACCTTCAACCTCAACTTCAGGCTTCTACATCTTGTTCACACAAGTGTTCATGTTCTGTCAATGCCTCATCTCCTAAGCCTCATGTGGTTCACTCTCCGCCTCAACCTACTGTTGGTAATCGTTGGAATAGGCCGTATGTTGAACGAAGTTCTTGTTTCTGTTGTGGACAACTAGAACATGTTATTAAGGATTGTAAGTTATTATCCCTATATAGGTTTGGTAGAAGGATGCCAAGTACTTCTTTTAGAAATTCTTTTTCAAAATCTTTTTCAAGGTGTGTTTCTATTCTCCTATATGTAGTTGTGCATCAAATTCTTCAAAACCTACGACTAGAGTAAACAAAGTTGTGCCTAGTAGAACTCAAGTTCAACAGCACAACATTGTTGAAAATAAATCATCTGAACCTAAGCAGGTTTGGAATCCTAAATTCACAAACAACACATAAATGAAATCAACTGAGTTTTTAAAATATCATAAACTCATTGATGTGATGATAATGGATGATTTTGAACTACCAAAGTCTATCAAGGCTCAGGTGTCCCATAAGTACTAATGTTTAATTGTTTGTGATGATGCAGTTCGCTTTCTCATAGCTTATACTTTTAGTGACTGCAAGGATGTGGACATTGTTGGAAGATTATTTTTGAAGGTGGTTATGTGTGATGATATGTGATTGGATGAATGAAATATCTGAAGTGCTACGAGGTGGTAAAAGTGCTAAAAAGTCATTTGAGTTGACTTGATATGTGATTTTGAACCTTTTATTTAAAAATTATTTTTTAAATTTGTTATTATGCAATAACCATTCTTTGTACCTTTTAGTATCAAAGAAAATGAAATATTGCAAAATTTTGTTAAATCATAAACACAAAAATATTAGTTTAATGTCTAAGGGGAGTATCTTTGACTTAGAATTGCGAAAACAATTTCCTGTTCAGGGGAGCAATTTTAAAAATTAAAAAATTCTGTTATTTGGATCATAAATGTTTACAACAACATTCTAAATTCTTGAATAGACGTCGGGTTTTGTCTGATAACAACTTGGGATATGATAGTATATCAGGTGACATGCACAAAATGAAAATTTTAAGATTTATGTTTGACGTGTCAGTAGATTTATCTAGCATATTTAGAACAACTTTTATAAACATTAGCTTCATCATATGATATATTGGTAGGCATGATACACACCGGTTTCTGGGTTATTAAGAAGTAAGTCTACTACTTGCGTATTAATTTGTGGTAAATACCCTATGACGTACAACTCAATGTCTTGACATTCTTCTATATTTTGTATCTGAAATCATTTGAGGGATTATACTGATTATTTTCTCTATTGTATGTTACGTACATATCTGGTCTCTGTCAGTATATCTCAAAACTAAGCAAACGTGAGTCAATGTACTTGAAAAGTCTTAAGATCTTAATATACCTAATCTGGTCGCCAAAGGTTTGACCTAAACTAGTTTTGCTTAAACCTGAATCATGTTACGTCACTCTGTTGTACGTAGGTACACACCTGTCACCAATGGCTTGATTCTTAAAAATGGATTTCTTATATTTTCTCTTAATATGGAAACTATGCTCATGTCTGGGTTACAGGGGTATGTCATAGGTAGGAACCACAGAGTAATATTCATACTAACAATAAAATGTTAGCTTACAGACACGGATGTAACATGTTTAAGTGGACAAACAATAACAATAATCGTCTTGAAATAATTTTTATAAAAGGTGCTTTAAATATGTTAAGTAAATTTAAAGTGTACGAATATACTGGTAATCGAAATAGCACTTACAATTTTCTAATAATTGCATGTTGGCCTTATATTATCTCTAAGCAGACCTAAAACAATCATATCCCTAATCTATTTTAATTTTTATGTATTTTTTCTTTTCATTTAGAAAGAAAAATATAAAAAGATTTTATTTCTATGTTATTATCTTCAATATCATATATCTTGTTAAAGTCAGATACTGAAGATATAAAGGATGTTGGTTATTCTCCGAAGATTATGAAGATAAATTTCATTAGAGAAGCTACTGATGAATGAGAAAGAAATGGTCACTGAATTTGAAGATCTAATTGTATGTCAGTCACATGAAATTGAACATCAAGATTTTTGAAGACCATGCTATCTCAATGGTGGAGTTATCGATTGTTGAAGACATGAAGAAGTTTGTTGGTTCAAACTAATTAAAGATTTATTTGACCAAGCTGTTGACATGGGGGAGTTGTTGGTACATAATGTGTGTCAGTCGGTTAGTCAAAACATTTGTACTTTTCAAAATCAATTAGTCTGAGTATGTAAAGGGTATACTGTAATATGCGAGTCTGTAATCGAATAGTGAAATAGAAAATATACAAAACACTGTTCATGCGACACTTGGTTAATGTCGCTAGGATCGGCTATTGGCGACACCTGGCTAGTATCGCTAAAGCTCCTGGTCAGGTATATATATACGAGTTAGAGTTCATAACTAGGTTAGACTTTTGTGAGATTGTGTGTGAGCCGTTTTCAAAGAGAAAAATGGTGAATGTAACACACCATTTTTGTAGGTAAAAACGGAGGTCACATTAACGATATTCAATTAGAGCAAAAGTTCATTTATTTTAAATACTAATGAATGAGTTATAAAATGTTTCAAAAATAGGCTAAACGGAATGTGTGTTACAAAATTGTAAACATGAAAGTCTAATAAAACAAACAAACTAATAATAATAATCCAAAGAATCTTGAGCTAACTCCAGCTACTTCAACTTTTCACAAGCTCCGTTCCTTACGCTCCTTGATCACCTGCCGCATGGAAAGAAATACGGCTAAGCCAAAAGCCCAATGGTGAACCAAACAAAGGAAAATATTTATCAA
The DNA here is from genome assembly GCA_963422505.1 of Pseudognaphalium luteoalbum. NCBI lineage: Eukaryota > Viridiplantae > Streptophyta > Magnoliopsida > Asterales > Asteraceae > Pseudognaphalium > Pseudognaphalium luteoalbum. The sequence goes on from OY730192.1 coordinate 18,834,574, forward strand.
TGGGATTCAAACGAACAAGAGTCCAATGGGGTAAGACAATCCAAGCTCAATACAATACAATGGGTACATGGACTGCAGATCCAAGTGTACCAAACAATGGTGAATAAGACGTTGGGCACTACACCTCCATCCACAAAAATACAATACAATACAATAGCTATGGTTAACCAATTCGCACCCTAAAATCCCTTATCACACCACAATGAGGAGACGCCGTAACAATCCACCGTTACGGAAGTGTCACACTATCGGTGCCACAATGACATGCCTAATGTACCTCCATAGGAAGTTAATAGCTCGCATACCCATAATAGAATAAATAACGCTAAACAAAAATTTGGCCGAATTAATTGAAGTATTAACAATACAGGCAATGGTAGTGAGTTCAACAATTATGTCAAAAAGAAAGTTAATCAAATAATAGGAGATGAATAACGTATGGAGTCCAACAATAATTATTAAACGATAACAATATGCATCTTATAATATTAACGAAAACAAAAGAACGAAGAATTAGTACAAATTATCATACGAACTCAATAAGTTTTAATAAAAAAGATAGAGATCTGTAACTTAATTTATAATTAGAGGCCTAGCTAATTGATAACCGAATTATTTCTTCGTGAAATGGTGTTGACGATGAGACATAAATCTTATCGGTTGTACGAATTCAAACTCTTAAATCATCTGCTAGTCTTCGAACAATATTTAAGTTTTATGATTTAATAATTAATTGCTTATTATATAGTTGTCTGGCTACAAAGAAATAGGAATTTGTGAACGAATGGGATATGAGTACTGCCTTCTTTAATTGATATGTATGCTATTTTAATTAAATTAGTACATATCTATTTATTTATTATATTAATCGATTTATGGATTCTAAGTTGTAAGTTGGTTAACAGATAACAAGATTTAGTTGGGTGACTTATATACTAGCTCAAAAAGGAACGGAAGTGACGAAACAATTTGACACACAATTGTTACTATCACTATTCCATTATCTATATGTAATTAGTATTTATCATCATCATCATCATCATCATCATCATCATCATTATTATTATTATTATTATTATTATTATTATTATTATTATTATTAACATTATATGATTTTTGAATTAATAAGTCGGTTAACCATGGAATACATATGATAACTAAAATCTAGGTTTACTTTAATTAATTTTCAAATTTGCTCCCTTCAGTTGTCAATTAATTTTATTTTAACATTAGTTAACTTATAATTCTTTTCATTTAGGACTATGTAACCATATATACGTGTAGTTAATATCTTCTAATTATTAATATTATTAATATTATTATTATTATTATTATTATTATTATTACGGGTATTACAACCTTCCCACTTAAAATGATTTCGTCCTCCAAATCAAAGATTAAAACTATTCCAATTTCAGTATTGTTATACGAAACTATTAATGAATAAATTTAGGCAACTAATATTATCACTACAATATGTATATCACATCTGTTTTTGTTTTATATTGAAAGTTTCGGGTATTACAACTCTACCCCCCTTAAATTGATTTCGTCCCCGAAGTCATCGCTAACTATAAGTAATTTAGCTTCAATAAAGTTTATATCCACTACGATATTTGCAATAGAATCAACTATGTGAAGAACTACAAACGCAAGAGCATTTCAAGAAGTAAGATTCAACTTCTAATCATTGATTTAAGATTTCTAGGACTCAATTCATTACCCTTTCATCATCTTCAACATCTTTGTAAGTGATTTCTTCAATGATTTTAACCTAGGTTAATTTGTTGGGTTATGAATAATTGATGGTTTTAATTCGAAATTTAGGTTATAAGTCGATGTTAGTTAGTATTTTTATGATCATTAGTAACCATATTAAAACATGAAAATAATGAAACTATGATTGGTGTTTTTGAGGGATTTAATGGGTTTTGTTAAATCTATATGAATTGAGGTTAACAAACTTATGGATATCACTAATGATGTTAATAAAGTATGATTATGACGATGGAATAAGAATTGAAGTAGAAAGTTTAAAAACTAAACTTTGAGTTAGGATGAATCATGAAAAGTGTTGTTTTGGTTTACTTAATTTAAGAGTGTAGTTATGGAGTTTTATTTAGAGTTAATCTATGAGGGTAAATGGTTAATAATGATGAGTAGAAGATTATGATGATTGTTGGTATCTAAATATGTTGTTATGTTGATATGTATGATTTGATTAGGTGATAAAGACGTGAAAAGCTTTCATTGGTTACTTGTTATGAATCATCGTCTAAAATATCGAAGTGAGTGATATGCGGGTTAGATGGGTAATGGTTGTGTACTACAGGATTCTTCCGAGCAAAAGGTTTGCACAATCAAGTGGGTTATACTTGTTTCTTATGGTTGTTTCGATTATGTGTGTTCCGGATTGCTTCCGAGCAAGAGGTCATATAATCGGGTAGTTTATAGCTTGTTTCTTAAACTTGTTTCTTACGCTTGTTTCATATGCGTGTATCTAGTGTTTGTATCTTTTGTTAAAGTTTGTTGTTGACTATTGTTGTTGATTGTTGATTAGTTGTTGAATTATGTGGAATGAGCATATGTAGAGATTCAAGTGTTGATCAGAGCGCTAACTGTGGTTAGCATAATGTTGTTTACGAATACGTGCTTGCACATTATGTTGATCTTGGTATACATATCGATGTGATATGGTGCCAAGTGTACTTGTTTCAATGGCCGCGGATCCGTATAATATTCAGAATAATCTTTATAGTGCTCAATAGTTTTGTGTGTAAGCAGATATGTGGTTGATATGTGATAAGTGTTGTTTCAGTGTTGATTATGTGGAGTATTTATTTAATTGCCTATATGCTCACTAAGCGATGTGCTTACCCTTTTCAATTGATTTATGTTGTAGGTGAATGGTTCCGTTGAACCAATTGGATATAATGTGGTTTCAAGGAGGTAGTGTGAATTGGAGCTTGCTTTGTGGTTAGACAAACTTCTCTCATCTTTTAAATTGTCGTTATGGTGATACTTGTGTAATTCGCCCAAACAAAGAGTTTTTAAAGTTATCATATGGGTCAACGTATAATATATGAAGTTTTGATTTTGTAGTATTTGATTTTGAAAGTCAAACCATGATGTAAAGTCTTGTGTATGTGTTTTGGAGGAATAAGAAGTGCTATGAAAGTAGTTAGTTTTGGTTTGGTTATAATTTATGAATTATGGTAAAGTGTCAAGCTGAATTGGTTGTTTGAATATGGAGTTGATATTTAGTCAACTCCATTGAAATGGTCAACATATGAGGAATTGGGTAGTGCTTTGGTTGAAATATACTCGATTTTGTAAACGGGTCAAAATGGGGTGAAATGGGCATGAAATGAGTCGTAGAGGTAAAATGGGTTATAATGTATGTATGTGGGTTTTGTAAATTGTGTTAGAATTATTTTGAAGTATTAAGAATGTATGCAAAAAGTCAGAGTTTAAATGTAAGTGGTTTGTGAAGTTGGTTGTCACCAAAAAATGGTCAAAGCAACCTAAAATTGGTGCCACGTCTAAAATCTTCATTTTTGTGAAAATTGTAAAAGTGTAAAAAGGAAAAGTTTTATTATGTCATGGTGGAGGTGTGTGCAAATTTTTAGGTCTTAACTATTAACGAGTTAGAAGTTATGCACGTTTGAATTTGTCAAAAATCAGAGTTTTGCTTAGTCTCATTTCCTTTGTAATTACGCGATCCTAGAGAATTTCTAGGATCGCATTACATAAGGTAAAATGGTTACAGTGGGAATTCCTTTGTTAATACGTGATCCTACCGCTTTTTCAGGATCGCGTATCATAGTGAAAAATGAAAATCTTGGTTTCAAAAGCTTGTTTTAACTATTGAAATTTATTAAAAATCAAATATACAAGTGAAGTAGTGGTGGGACATTGTCGAGAGTGTTATAAATCGAAGAAAATTCTTTTAGGGCATTTCAATATATATATATATATATATATGATTAATTTGTTAATTAAACTTGACATATATCTAATCTTAATCTTAATTAATATGATCTTGTTAGATATTGTCAATGGCGGAGTTAGTATTTGAGGTTAAGGGTATAATTGTTAACTCGTTACTCGGAATTTCAATATTTGATTCATGACTCGTAACTTGACTCGACTCGTAAGAGTACGTCACTATTTAACAATAATTATATATATCTGTGTGTATGTATACTATTGTTAGAGACTTTCGTTCATTAGTGAAATATAACATGGTCTGGTGAAAGTTGAAAATTGAAAAAACTCACCAGCAATCAACACGATTGCTTATTAATTTACAGTCATTTCTTATTCTATATTTTTCATTTATTTTTATATTACATTACACTAAAAGTTCATCTGATTTTATGACCCGTAACAGTTGTACATGACTTGAAAAAGTCACATACAATTCAGAAGAGTCAATAAACGACTCGTAAAAGTCAAAGTAATTTAAGAGTCGGTATCCAAGTCACCTTATTTTTTGGAGTTTTGACTCGACTCGTTCATTGAGTCAAATACCATTCATTCCCCTTGTTGGGTTGATGGTTTAATTTCTTTGACGAGTTCTTTAGTTTTGCTCTATAAGTATTACCCATATTCATCTAAGCAAAACCTAGGGGTGTAATCAGTTTTTGTCCACCCCAACATTATATTGACTAATACGAACACAAATACAAAAGAAAATTATCTATAGTCGGTATGTAAATTTAAATGTGGCCAAAGCACGCTGACCTACCCAATCAATGAATAAAAATGTTAATTTAGTCGGGATCAGTTGACCAATGTTCATGGCTTTCATGGACAATGCCAAGACACTTTCCATAAGTGGAAACCACTTTATATATACAAAGAAAAAAAAATCCTAATTAAACTAAAAGTGTAATGCTCTTTTGAATTGGAGAACAAAAGTCTTATTTTGGGAACCATCCCAGGTGCTTAATTATTAACTGGATATTTTGACCTATGGAGACTTTAACTAGCCTTTCCATTTATACGTACGTATATATTTTCAACAATATATTTATATTATTTCGGTTAAAACAAAGACAACGGCCCGTTAATGGTGTTAAGCTGCTACTTAATCTTGTTTTGATATACGTATGCCGATTATCTTGTTTGGCTGGGTTGTTTCTTACGGGGATCGGATGTCGGATGTCACTATACGTATGTTTACTTTTTAGCTAACACAACGAAGCTTGTATGAGTGAGTAAAATAAAAAGGGGGAAAAGGGGAGTGAAAGCATGGGAAATTAATAAATGAAGTTGATGTATAAAAGTATGAGAGAAAAACGTGAATAGCTTTTCTACATGATTTACCAAGTTTTGGCGTTTTAGTCTATTATTTGAGGCATTCAATTCCATCACTATTAGACTGTTTGGTCCAACAAAAAAACAAAAACCTTCACAAAATCATGAGGCTTTCAAAAGGCAAAAGCCACCCGGATGCAAGCTAGCTTATATCTGTCACTACACCATTGCAATTGATTTTTATGGATCGTATTAATTTAGCAAATTGTTATATACATTAATATTACTTGTATTATATTATATATCTTTTTACAAGGCTACAACTTACATTCTTTTGATTGACGGGTTTAACATATAATTGCCGTTCGGCTCGAGATATCTCTGTAATTAGAAAATATATAAAAATAATTAAATATGTGGTTGTACGGTTACATCTGCTTCAAGACACGATACTTAATTATGGACTTTATGAAGGATGGACAAAGTATAAGTTGAAGAGATATATATATACCAAAAATGGAGTTTAATTATACATTCATAATCACATTACCCACTTGCGTATTGGTACATAATAATAATAATTAAATATATGTACATACTATATGCATTTGTCTATTTCTGAATGATATAAACAATCATCAGTGTGACCTACCTTTAATTAAGGCCACATCCTAATATTACCATATAAGAGTTTTTAAGTTCGAAACTCCCTGTTTAATATCAAGTTGGGGTAATAAGGAAAATAGGTCATAACTCATAAGTGCTCACAAGAATAGACTGCATATATATGGTCGTACATCTTAGTTAAAATCAATTAAAAAAAATATTCGTTCATCATCACCATTTACACCCCTTTGCATAAAGCGTTAGTTGTTTCTAGAATGAGCCAGAAATCCAGAATTACATATAGGCTTGGCCAAACAAAAGGTTCAAGATCGAGCTAGTAAGTTTATATATCAACCACGATATCTATTTAGTGTTCACAGTTTGTCTTAAAACTTATATTAATTGTCTTATCTGGTTTTATAAACATGAAGTAATTAAATTACTTGAAAACTGATAACGCATACCAAAATTGTCAAGATCGGGATCCTACGTAGGATCGTTTTTGCCTTTGCAAGATCAGGATCGTAAGATCGAGATCGTAGATCCTATCAAAATATGATTTTTTATACAAAGATATCTAAATTCTTGTAGAAAACTACTATTGGATAAATTAATCTAACATTCAAACTTTAATATTGCTGAAGTGATGCAATTTGTCAACATATGTTTCCCAAACGATAAACAAACTAAAACAAAATTTAGCGGCATAGTACAATTGCACCAAATTTTGAAAGCATTTTACAAATGAAAATTCATAATCGTCGTTTTGGAGGTTCTATACTTTTTCTTAGGTTAATTTGATAATAAATGAGGAAATTGAACTTGGAAACAAATGTATGGTAAGTTTTGAGATATGATTTGGATTACTTATGGGCCTTACAAGTCCAATTGTAAATATATATATATATATATATATATATATATATATATATATATATATATATATATATTATCCCATTTGTAGGATCGGATCGTTCAACGATCCTACGATCTTACGATCAATCCTACGATCCTACTCCGATCCTACCTCCTAACCGATCTTCTCCGATCCTGCACGTTTTCCCTTGGTAGGATCATAAGATCGTACGATCTTACGATCATGATCGCGATCTTAACAACCTTGACGCATACTATTTGAGACGGATGTAGTATAATATATATATACATTCACAATATAATGTAATTGGTGTTTTATATGAGTAATATAATACAATATGTTTCTTGAGACATATAAATTTAAAGAAACAATAAATAAAATACAAATTGATAATATCCGATAATTAAGTCTATTTTCTCATTTTATAAATGCATTTGCAAATATAGAAGTAAAGTTTTATTAAATTTGATATTTCTTTCGTCCCAAAATAATTGTCCACTATAGTTATCTCAAAATAATTGTTCAGTTGCAAAAAATAATTATTAGATTCATTTTATAAATGCATTTGCAAATATAGAAGTAAAGTTTTATTAAATTTGATATTTCTTTCGTCCCAAAATAATTGTCCACTATAGTTATCCCAAAATAATTGTTCAGTTGGAAAAAATAATTATTAGATTCAGTCAAATTTAGTCAAATTTATTTTGATATAACATTTATTTTTGTTTCACGTCTATTTTTGTCTCAAAACTTGCCATATTACCTTCATTTATTATTTTAATCATTTATTTTTATGAATAAATTCAGTCAAAATTATTTTGATATAACAAGAAGTTAAAATTGACAAATTTTTTTAACTCGTTTTAATTTTATTTTATTTTTAATAAAAGTTTGAGGAACCCTACGGAGGACGGCGGTAGTACATTTTATCATGTTTTCTAGTAGAGGATCAACAAAGAATTTAGCTTCAAATGCATAGTGGAGTAATTAATTAAACTTGTACTTCATGCAATTCAAGATGTAATCTCTTAAATAATTCAAGATCCACAATGTGTCATCTACACATATATGAGCTCATTTAATTTAACAACAAACAAAATAGAGAAATTTTTAAGTATTTACATATATATCCAATCGAAGGTAGTATGCACAAAAACATACACATAACAAGCACACAAAGATTTTAACCCTCGGATGCGAAAAATGAGAAGGGCCAAAGTAGAAGAAACAGTAAAAAGTGGAAAGTTACAAGTTAAAAGGTAACACACACTTGGTAACTAATAATTCCACCATGAACAGTCAAAAGCAGTGGATATCATACTCTCTTGATCAGAAGTCGGTGGATAAAACCATCCGTCCACCATTGAGTCAGTATATATGTAATCATTCTTTAACTCGACCGAGTCAAAACTCGGTCCCAGAACCGGTAATTCGATAATTTCATCCAGTTCTTCTGAAGCAGTATCTTGTAAAAACGTTGATAACCTGCAACGCTCACCGTCTGATTCGATATCTATAGATGGTGATGGAAAGTCAAAATCAGTCATGGCGGCTGCTTTAGCCGCAGCCGCTTGTACGTCTCTTGGGGAGCAAGAAACCGCACGTGGCAATGTTCCAACAAGTTTGGGAAAATTAAGAATGGCGGAACTACCTTTGATACTAAGCGCTGCCACGTCGTGTGCCCGTGCAGCCATTTCGGGTGTCGGATACGTCCCGAGCCATATTCGTGATTTTTTCCTTGGCTCGCGGATTTCAGACACCCATTTGCCCCAACTTCTCATCCGTACACCGCGATATACTGGATGTTTGGTGGTCGAATCACGGTTCCTTTTGATAGGTTTCGTTTCGGGGTTTCTGGAGTCGGGTGAAGTGCAGGAATTAGAGGTGCAATCAGATGATTGATTCTTCATTAAGGAGTACCCAAAAGGTGAAATAGTAGCAGTCATATGAAACTAGCTTGTTTGTTTGTAAGCAAAATAAGGAAAATAATAAAGTTATGACCTTTTTATACACTTAATTGTAGTGACTTTAAGGCTTATTTCATGTATCACAATATATGTGATACAGATACTTATAGCAAGATCTAATGAGAGGTAGGGTTAGAATAGGGATAGGGGGTGGGGTACAGAAGAAAGAAATGGTACGTTGTTGTTACCCTAAGACTAGCTAGATGGAGAGAGAGAGAGATATTAGCTTTAGTACAATGGGGCACCACACAATAATGTTGCACTTTCAAGAAATCTGTCCTGTGTTTAAATTTGTTATTTATTATTTATTTTTGTTAATAAACAACTGCTAGTGGTAACATACTAACATGGACCTGGTAACTATGTGTATATATATAGTAGTTTAAGATTCACTTGACACTGTTTAATTTCCTCTTATATATGTACTTTTGTCCTACATCTTTAATTTCAAGGCATGCAACAACAAAGATTAAAAACTTGGAGTAAATTAAGTGACACAACTTGTTGATCACAATTCATCTTTTTACAATAAAGTATTACACCCTGTATTCACGTGGTTCATATTTACCAATTTCTTTTTTTGGACAAAGGAAATAATGTGCAAAATGTCTCTTTTATTTCATTGGATATATTAATCATTCAATTTCAAATTTATACATCATCACGTGATTCTAAATTCGAGAGTTTCTGGGTTTGTTTGTAATAACAATTGGACTTGTACTAGCCTCTAAGTTTTAGTTGTTTTTGTTGAAGAGTGGTTCATCAAAAGCGGTGTCGAAATCATGGTGAAAAAACAAAAAACAAAATCTAGTTGTTTTGAATCTTGAGTCTCGTGTGTTTTTGAGACTTTAATTGTAGACTTTGAGTTAGCGATTTTGAGGATCTTAGGTGTATGTGTGTCTGGATTAAACCTTTTTGGGCTTCAAACGTTTGTTACGGTGAAATTGTACGTTAGACAGCATCCAACGTATAGAGTATATAAAAAATAATGAGGATACCTCATTAAATTAGGTAATATTAAGGTAAAAAAGAATATATATATATATATATATATATATATATATATATATATATATATATAACATATATATTGCAAAAATGGTTCATATGTTATAGTATATTCTACCATTTCTGTCCCTTGATAGAGTTTTTTTTGCATATTTAGTTCCTAAAAGTCAATTATTTTACATTAAAAACGGTTTTTGATACTTTTAAAATTGACAAAAACACCCTCAATTCAAGCTTAGTTCCCTCATCCAAATGTAAGGGTTTTTTAGTTATTTTAAAATTATAAGATTGTTGATGTAACGAACGTATCTTTTAAAGATTAAGCATGCAAAAAAAAACCCAATCAATGAACTAAAATTGTAAAAATTAATATCACAAAGGATATTTATGTAATCTATACAAAAAAAGTTATTGATTGAGCGCTAACTTTCGTTTTCAATTTTGAAGGGCAAAGATGTATAGTACTTCCTTCGTTCCTGATTAAGTGTCATGTTTTGATCTTTTAAGTCTTTCTTTTTCAACTTTAACTTTAAATATTTTTGTTTGTGTTATATAATACTTAATGCAAAATATATAAATGGATAGGGTTTTAAATGTATTTTCATTAGTATAATTTTCATAAACTAATATATAAGACAAACAAATATATTTAAAGTCAAAGTTGAAAAAGAAATATTTTTAAATCTGATTTAGGATACTTAATTCGGGACGGAGAGAGTATTAAATTTCACCCCAGCAAGATACTAGGGGCAGAAAGTGAAAATCTTCGTCACATTTGAACTAACCTTACATATTATATTTAATATTTGAAAGACAATAAAACAAATAAGGTCACATACGCACAAAGGCCTTACAAAAACGGCAGTGTCCGTAATTTTATATGTACTCCATATTCCACCACTGCTACTGCCAGGAATACATATAATTCATGAAAGTACGTACGATCATCGTTTTACGGTAATTCAATTCTTTCAACACGTACTACTCGACTTCTCGAGTTATAATATTCAATTTAATTAATATGCACTATTATTCCATCTCACCAATTTTAGGTGTATACATTAAATACTAAAAGGAGTAAATTTAAGTTAGTACATATATGTGACATGTATATATATGGATGGATTAATTATTGGTTGAACTGAGGGTTGTATACTTGTATGTATTGATCATATCGTAGGATGATACTACATGATTACTACAGGATCCACAGTGTTTGTGGAGCCAACTTCTATTAACCTTTTGTTTCTATTCAATTGAATACTACCATGACTGTGTTGTCCATTGGAATGCAGTTATTATTTTGTCATGAATGATTTTTCTTATATTATGTACTCCGTAATGATGATGATGATGATATGATGATGGCTAACGACAATGATAACATTACCTCGTTTTATCAATTTCAATGATATCAATAACTTTTACAAATAACCATTAGAAGTAGTAACAAGATTCAAACTTACATGAAACACACTTGTTTTAAATTGTTGGGTGCAAATCCAATCGTATATTGGTTGAATAATAATTCCGACACTTTAATGAGTATTAGTTCTATCATCAACTGATCGATTCTATAGTGTAACTTTTATATATTCATGATAAATGCATTTAATAACTTTTTATATGTTGATCATATATATTTAAGTTATAATCATTATTGTGCTTTAATATATTTTTATATAAAATTGAAATTTTGATTTTCACATCGTTTCTTAAGATTTGCAATATATGATCACATCAATATAATGTCAACTTTTATCTGTACATAACAGATAAACTAGTTAAACGTGTTTAATTATATAAATAGGGCAACAAACCGTCCTAACCACCAAACGCTCAAAAAGCCTACTTAGCTACTTGCCAAAGTAGTTAACGAACAAATTAAGTGATGGATCATACTATACTTAGTATCACTTATGATGATGTGATTCATACAATTAGTATAGTTTTTATGAAACAAATTTGACCCCTACATTCATAAGTTGTTAAAATTATAATAGTCACGCGCATAATTTAGTCAATTTTCCTTTTGGTGAGGTGTCTTTGGCTATTTAAGATGGTGCTTTATTGAGAGATTATTGATTGATCTATATGAATATGGGATAATATGATTGTATATGTATGTAAGTCAAAATATATATGTTAGTATCTCGAATTTGGTTAACTAGGTTTCCTACTACCATGAACTACTAAAGGTGTAAAATGATGCCTTGAACTCGACAAAATGATAATTTTACTACCCTCACTTAGTACAACTCAATCATGTGCAAAACATGTAATTTTTTATGTTAATTTTTTACGGGTCAGATGTTTAATAACAGAGTATAATGATATCGTAAAAAAAATCCATTTATCTAATCGTAGTCAAAATTATTAAAAAAAACCTGAGCCTCAATTTTTCAGGAAAGAAGCAATTGATCTTTTCGTGTGCAACAGGTCAATATTAATTATGGATGTTTGACATTTGCTTCTTCAAAAAATAACAGAACTATTAACAGTAAAAGGCACATGTTTTGTACATAAGTTAAACTGACCGAGGGTAGTAAAATTATCATTTTGTTGAGTTCAAGGTATCAATCTACATCTTTAATAGTTCAGGGTGGTAAAAAAAACCCAATTAACTAAGTTTTTGGTACTAAGATACATTTTGGTCTATGTATATATGGAATCCTTTAATTCAAAATAAGTTGGATTTGGGATTCAATTAAGTTATTCTGGTTTGATTCAGTTTGTTGCCGGTTAATCTTCCTGCGAAATACTTTTCCTCCACCACGCTGACATCGAAGATGTGAGACCATTGCTGATGTGAGACAGCCATCGGTGCCAACGCTCATGCTGAACCCACAATTGCTCGGGGCCTTGGAACATCTCCAATATGCTAGAATTAATACTCAAAAAACTTATAACATCGATTTTTTGCCACGCCACCAAGCTTGCACTAACATTTGTTATTACAAACTTAAAGGAAAAAACCTTTCATTTCATAGTTGTTCATGCATAAACCTTTTTTCCATAGGTAATATACTCTAACGGAAAAAAAATGTTATTACATTCAGACAAAGCATTTTGTAATTTGTTATCATCGGAATCAATGTTGAGAAAGTTGAACTTTAAAGCTATATTGATGTTATACAAATAACAATACATTACACATGACATGACTAGCCATGCATGTTATGTACATTGCATAGCACTTAATTAACATCTTATGATATACTGTAATTATGCTTTTACTTTTTTACCAATTTGCTTTAATTTGTCGACCGAAGACACTACGCATATTGTAAATATATATACTGTTACATGTGAGACCGCGTACAGCCTATGCCTATGATCGATATGAAATGGATGGTCCAGTGTCCTGACATGTAATAGTACGTATACGAAATATATATGTACTACGGATGTTATATATGCTTTGTAAACAACCCAATAATTGGGTCTCAGAAATAGTGAAAAATGTAAAAACAGGTGGAGTCGACAAATAAAACTGCAAAAAATATATCTGAGGAGGGTGAAATCATGTGGCATGTTTGCATGAACTAGTAAACTTATCCTTTGTATGGAATTGAAAGTCAACAGTCGCAGTCTCTTTTCTGCAGTCGCTTTGCAGGCTACTGAATCTGATCAGATATATGTTCCTGAAACCTCTTTATAAATTGCTGAATAACACTGACTCCTTTTTATCTTTTACAACAGTAACTACAAGTCGGCACAACGACACTTGCTGATATTTCCATCACATTTTTTTATAAATCAATTGTGATTATGCATTGAGAGTTTGAACTCTATAAATACATATTGCACAGTTTAATTTGGTAGATTTATCAAAAAGTGTGGTAGAAATATCACCACCCCTTCTATATACTCCATTCGTCCCAATTTTATAGTTCAATAGTTCTTTTATGAATATCCTAATTTTATTGTCCAATTCTATAAATAAATAAGAATAATGAGATAAAGTTCTTTTTTACCCCTAGTATATATACATGTAAGACAAAAAAAATAGTAAAAAATAGAAGGTAAAACTGTCATCTTACTAAAAAGTAAGAGAGATGATTATGTTTTCTTAAACTAAGTATTTTTTCTGGGGACAATAAACATTGAGACGGATGGAGTATTATATTGGGATAATTACCAAGATATACAAAACGGACATAGTATTTTACATAATTACAACTCAATTTTTATTTTTCACAAAGTATTTATCGCTCAATTTCGCAAGAGTGGAGAAAAACACAAGATTTCAATTTCAATTTGCGATATCCGTTTTGCAATATAGAATTTCACAAAAGAGTATTTCGCTAAAGATTTATATAGCATTTCACAATACAGCATAAGGATAAAATATTGCATAATTTGGCAAGATGTATACTTAATTGTGAAATGCTATATTTGCGAATTGAAATTGAAATCTTGTGTTTTTCTATATGATATATTGCGAGATATTTTGTGAGAAGAAAAGTTGGGTTGATATTTTGTAAAATACTATGTCCATTTTGTAAATGTAGGTAATTTAGAGTATTACACTACCAACATTATACCCGTGCAATGCAGCGGTGAAAGTGGTGATGGTGGGTGAAGGTGCGAATGAATCTTTTAAAATAAAAACATATTGTACTTCGTCCGTCCCATTTAAATCCTAATAACTATTTTGGTATGTACCATTATAGTGTCCACTTTAATATTTAACCAATCAAAAAAGACTTTAGTGAGTAGATCTGATATTTGATTGATAAAAAGTGTAGTTAGTTGAGAATAAGTAATAAGTGACTAAGTGGGACCTACTTTACTTAGTCTTAAAAATTTTAAAGAAAAAATAGGGTTAAATGTATTATATAGTACTAGCATTATACCCGCGCAATGCAGCAGTGGTAATGGTGACGGTGGGTGAATGTGCAAATAGATGTTTTAAAATAAAAGCATATTGTACTTCATTCATCCCATTTAAAATGTCTACGTTACTATTTTGGGATGTCTCATCATAAATGTCCACTTTGATGTTTAAGCAATCAAAAAAGACTTTAGCGATCGATGAAAAGTGTAGTTAGTGAAGAATAAGTAGGAAGTGAGACCCACTTTACTTATTCTTAAAAATTTTTGAGGATCGGAAGTGTTAAATGTATTATAGAGTAGTATAGATTATAGAATATAGATTATTGTATATGTATTTTTATTTTTATTTTCATTATTCAACAGTAGATTAATTAGTTTCATCTTCTTAAATTTTTTTGTAATATAAGTGGACATTTAATTTATAGGTTTTTATTGTGTGTGGCGATATAGATCGAGATACGGTTTTGGCATTCGTTGTTGAACGTTAAACATTGTCATTTGGCGAAAATTCATTTGTATTACTGAATTTGAGTGACTATATAGGTGCTCTACTATATCTCATGAATTATGAAAGTCGCAATTTATTATATTTGACTTTGCTAACAAGGTTTCATACTACACTGAGAAGTTATTGCTAGGGTTGATATTGAACAGAGTTATTCATTGATCATCAGACATATCAGACATGAAAGTAAAATGCGAGGATGTAAAATAGTATATGTACAAGATAAAAGATCCAAATAAAAACACAATCCCAATTTGAACCCCTTCTCTTTTGACATCTGATCAGTTGTATTTGTTATCTAGCTATGGATGGAGCCTGAAAATAATCAAATTAAATGGAAGATTGTGTTCAAAACGTGACACTACGTGACTATGAAACTCGTTACAGAAATGTTCAATACTAATCACATCACAATAAACACACACAAGGGTCAAAGTCAAATTATCTTTAATGCTAAAAATCTATACACATGCAACATTGTATAATCCTTAAACAACAAGTGATAAAAAAAAATAAAAAAATGACAAACAATTGTATATCTAATAGTAAGCCCTATATGTGTAAAACACATGGTACAAGTATTTCATGTATGATTAGATTGATTGTTGCTAAGAATTTGTGTATCTACTGTCGATGATTACTGCTAGAGATCCAATAAAAAAATCCAACGACTGTTATTACCTCAGAATTACTCTAAAGACTCGATTATACCAAATCGAATGAAGTATCATATGAAAGATATCATACTTCACAGGCTTAACGTGCCAAAGAAAATGTTGTTGTACCTGTTTTACCCTCTCCTGCATAACCAAGTACCTCGAGTCTGAGATCGAAAGAAGAATGTTCTTCAGATTTGGGATATCTTTCTCCTTTACGAAAACAGCAAACGATTCCCAATTCAAAATTTCAAAAAAAGGAGGGACAAAATTGTCAGATATAATAACAGGAACACACTCGTAAAAGATGGCCTCTACCACTCTAGGACTATTGACCTCATAACCCTTTGCGCATATACAATACTTGCTACTCTTCATGTATTGTACATAGATGTTATTGTGTTTAGATTTTGGAAGCTTCCCGAAAATTTTCATGTCAGGGTCTTTGTTTTGCCAGTGATGTAGAAGAATTGGACGGAGGTTACCATGCATTCGGCCTGCAAAGAACGCAAGTGTTGAGCGTTGGGAAGCAGGTTGTCCACCAAATTGTCTTAACGGGTTTTTAGCTGAGCTAATGGTTGTTTCGGCTAAAGCTACGTCTTTTCCTAATTTGAATCCTTCTCTCTTGACATCCGAGTTGCACATAGCCCTTATGCAACTATCCATATATTTTTCTGTTATGGCTGGGGCCTGAAAAGGTTGAAATGGAAGCAATTATATTCAGAAAATTTTGAAAATTAGATATTTTGTATCCATAATTATCAATTTATCATGGTAGTTCCAATTCAGAAGCTCTCAATTATGTTTTACTCTAGACAGCCAAGAACATACTCTGGTTCTGATATAAGAGATACAAGAGTTGAAAAAGATTTGTTTGATGAAAAACCTTTGTGCAAAAGAAATCAAATCATTATGATACAAGTGACTTCAAGAATTTCTTATACGGAGTATAAGATAGTAGTTAGTACTATAGCTAAAGTTGCAAGTTCGAATGGTCAATTCGGGTTATGTTATTATAAGGGCCCAAATGGGTACACAAAAATATAATGTAAAAAGAGCCAGTCAATGGGTCAAACTGGTTGCACGTCGCTCAAGCATATTCTAACGTATAAAACCTTGTATGTCACTTTATTAACAAAATTAGATAACTAAAAAAAATATATGGTTTGTGTAACCATATTTGACATACCAGTAAATTCTTACAAGAAAAAATGGACAAGAAGTGTTTTGGGGAAACCAAACCCTACCCATATCAGCCTGCACCCAAAAAGTTTACATGTTTTAACCCAAACCTATTTTGACCCATTTCCAAGCCCACCCATTTTCCATTACTAACTATCATTATGAAAACACAGGTCACGTTGAGGATCTTATAGCTTACCCAGTCATGACAAGCAACGAAGAAATGATCAGATCCACCGGTTCTGTTCCAGAATTTATATTTCCCAACAATTAAGTCAAGGTAGTTCTTCATGTACTCTTCCAAGATTTTGTGACTGTGAGAGTCGGGTACGTATAGTTTTACTTCTAACATTCGAGAGCTAAAAGGGAAATAAAATAAATGTGCTTCTTTTGCGTTTTTAGTAACAAAATGTTGGCTCTCCTTCATATGCTTCATAAACCATCCTTCAGATGCATATATTCCCTTTAGGGTTGCTTGTGGCTGGTGAAATATAGGCTTTTCTCCCTCCTTGTAAATGTATACCTTAAGAGTTTTTTCCATTAATTCATAGCTCCTGAATTTAGTAAATTTGATTAAATCGTAAGAATTCACGTGCAGCCATTTATTAACTCATTACTTCAACACAAATGTCCTTACCTCTTAAACCTTGAAACGTTAACGTACAAGAAAGGATGTAGTGCAGGATCATTTTCATTGATTGGAGCATTCTCAATTTGCAATTTTGCGTCTAGTAATTCCTGATCAGCCACTGACGACCATCGTGGTTTCTATATATAAAAAAAATCAAGCATATAGCCGATAAGAATTTCAATCTCCATGAGATCTACGTAACGGAAGCTAAAAAAAAAAAAAAACATACCATTGAACGAGATGAAGCACGACTATGAACTAACATATCATGCATATCTGAGATCGTCACTACGTCCCTCATTGGAGGAACGTCACTTGCAGATGCTTTATCGTCTGAATGAACAGGTTTTCTCTGTGATTCTTTAAAATTTTGGAATGGCTTTAATGCATCTTTATCTGGTTTAGATGTATCGTGCTCCAAAACTATTGCAGAATCGGTTAGTGTAGGATTGACTGTCATGGGGAGTGTTATATCAGGTGACCTAATAGGTGCTAAAGGGATTGCAGGCATAGGACTTAAAGCATCATTTACATTCTCTTCTAACGTTGGATTGCTAACATAACTTGTATTTAAGGCATAATTGTGAGTGATATCCTCAAATATTTGAGGTCTTTGTGAAGAAGCCTCGGGTAGATAGCTTCCATTTACGTCGACTATTTGAGCCTTGCTGGCAGAAAATAATGATGATACAACATCACCATACGGAAACTCGAAATATTGGAGCATCATAAACACAGCAAATACCGATGCCACAAGCCACACCAATCTCTTGGTTTCCAGTAAATACTGAATTTCGTGACCCATAGTATCAAGGCAGTTGGAATGGCACTCGAAACACACGAATCCTACCACCGCTGCAAATCGAATCAGGTTTATTTTTAACAAAATTGTCGTACCAATTTACCAAGAACCGCATCCGTAGCAGTCCATGTAAACTTTTCCAAAATGTGACAAAATGGATTTTATACTCATAATTTCCCAAAGGCAAAAAAAATTACAAACCACGTATCGAAAAAAAAATGTCAATTATTCGATCTAAACAACCGTAATCATTATCGTTATAGTAAAATGCTTGATTAAAACCCTAATTAGCATCAAACATAATCCAATTACACAATCAAATTATATCAAATTACATCAGAAAAACAAAAACAGAGTAACATGTAAATAAAAACGTTACAAATTCAATAAATGTTATTCTCTACAACTTTATTTAAATAACATGGCAACAGATAGACAAATTTATACGGATCTTACTTTACATTAATCAATCGAAGACATTGATTTAAATGAAAACAAATAAAAATGGTAAAATAGAAATAATATATAATAAAAGTATATTAGGTTTGAAAGTTACCTGTAGTAAAGTAGTTGCAGTAGCAGCCATGAACGAAGGATTTGGAGGTTGGTTTTGATTGATGACAAACGTGAAGCAGAAGCAAATTAGGAGAATTATGGTAGTGTTGGTTTGGCTGGCTGACTTTTTTATTGATTGGAAAATGATGTTCGAGTTGTAATAATATCTTTTTTAATTTTTTATTTACCTAAGTTAGTAGATGTTTCAGATTTAGTCCTTTTACTTTTGTTTTGTTAAGTTTAGCTTTTTGAAAGTTTTGAATTGTGTCACTGAAGTTTAATTTTTCTAAGTTGTAGCTTAAACCCCAAGGGCTTTCTTAAATAAGTTTGATTGTTTAGATTGAAGAAACATGTATGTGAGGAATGACTAACTTGTACCCTAAAGGCATATGCTAAAGATTATTGAATGCACTAAAACCTTCTAAATATATCATAAATATATATTAATTGTGATTTATATATATTATTTATATATGGAGACTTTAACTTCATTAAATGATCCTTAACTTATGCACCTAAAGCACAAGTTAGATAAACAGCATAAGAGAATGACTAACTTGTACCCTAAAGGTATAAGTTAAGGATTATTGAATGCTCTAAAAACCTTCTAAATATATCATAAATGTATTAATTGTGATTTATATTTATTTGTTTATGGAAATTTTAACTTCATTTAATGACCTTAAACTTATGCACCTAAGACATAAGTTAGATAATCAGTCTAAAACTCGGGTTGTTTAGAAAAAGAGTTAAATTAATAAGAAATTAAAGTAAAGAAGGTTACTCATACAATGTATTTTGATATTCAATATAACTTAACAATCTAAAATAGTCATTTAATGTAAACTTTGCTATAAACTTTAAATCTAAATTTCCTTTAGACCCTTACCATATGACATTGATTGTTGTGACCAACGCTAAAGAGCCGAATATTTCAAATTTGCTGCAAAGATTCTATTGAATCGTTTTTACATTATGTCAAATTTAAGGGAATATGGTGACATTAATTAAAGTATAAGGTAGTAAGTGTAAAGTATTTTGTACTGCAAAATAGCGGAAAAGGCGCTAATTATTGAAGACTTTTTTTAATGTAAAGCGAGAAGGAGCGTGTACCAGTAATAATTTCAATAACTTTTTTTTTAATCAAAGCTGCTATAAAAAAACACATGAATTGTCCTTTGTCCTTACAAGATTAATAGAAGAATTAAAATAGTAGAACATTGTCGCTGCGGCTATACAAGAGCCGAGGCGAGGCCGAGTTTGTCTAGGTTTGAGCTCGGCTCATTTAAAATTAAGCGAGTTCGAGTTAGGCTTGTTTCGAGCTTAGTATATAAAGGTCGAGCTCGGCACGTTTGATATTATACAGGTTCGAGCTCGATTCGTTCATCTCATAATAATATTTTTTTTAATTATTATTATTTTATTGTATATTGTATTATATCTTAAGAAAATAGGAATTGAGTATTGTAAGGTTGGCTCGACTCGAGTGATAAGTCACTTGCTTAGTCGGTACAAATCTGTAATCGAAAATAGGAATTAATTGAATTGTCGATTAATCTTGGTAGATTAAAAAAATAAACTTGTTGTGGTTTGATTTATTCTTGTCTATAAGAAATAAATTGATAATGTGTTTTCTATAAACACATCAAGAAACCAAAGACATTAGTTTATTTAATTAATGCATAAAATGAATTATTTCTAAAATGAATCATGAGAGTTGTTTTGTAGAAATTGAATTTATGAGTATTAGATTTAGTGGGAGCGTTAAATGAAAATTTTAATATTTTACAAGAATATTAAATCGTTAATATTATTGTTGAATAGTTAAATTTATTGTTGAATTGACTTAAAATGTTTGATGATTGTTTACAAGAAATTTTGAAATCCGAATATTTGGAAACGTCAAATTCATTGTGAAGTCGATTTCATTAAGTTGAATTAATGGTTAGTCATGGTGAATGCTTTGTATAAATGATATCATGATCTAATATGTTTTACTTCAGTGTACATATTAAATGATCATTTGATAACATTAACAAATATTCGAATTATAGCTATAACAAATAAAGTCTAAAAATCTTAATATTTATTAGATTTGTGGGTAGATATTTGTTAAGATATGTTTAGAGAAATGCATCTTAATAAATATAGTTAATATGAATTGATTAAAATTAGTTCTGATTATATTCATCTACGACAATCTGATTCCGAAACCATGAACTGTAGCATATTAAGGTTGAATGACTCATTGAGATATGACGAGGCCTTCATGTTGTTCATATTTAGTATATTTTAGTATCCATGAATAAATGCAAGTTTATTCTAAAGTGTATGAGACACATATCCATAACCGCTTATTGTCGTGGGAAGTACAATAGGGTGATCGGTTATAGTGAAAGATGGTATGTTACAACTTTAAGTAGCAACTTGTCCTGCAAATTAAGGTACAATCACTGTTAATTTGTGATGCCTGATTACTAGCACTTAATGCGATTAAATGTTGGATTGACCCACACATTGAGTGAATACTTCGTGGACCATTGTCATGGGTATTCTCAATCGTGGCGCACTATCCTCTGACCTGAGCAGGCTAGATTTTCGCATGTGAACCTAGTTGGTTTCTAATGAGATCTAACGGTGTTCGTAAATAAGCATCTGTGACACTCGGTCAAAAAGGGCCAAAATTTGCCCCTAATAAACCTAAATCATTCGTACTCAATACGTGATTAAACAAAAATTTTCGGATATTATATATATAAATATATATATATAACATTATAATGATTATTTAATAATCACATACCATCAAATCTGAAAGAACACGCAATCTTAAATACGGACGTTGGTGCAAAGCATTTTTAAATAATGTATAATTAATGAGAATAATAATTATTTAGTCGATTGAGAATTTAAATGCATTTTGTATACTGAAAACTATTCGTCAAACCAAAGGGAAACAAAGATATAATTTTATATCTCATTAAAAGTATTTTTATAAAATACTTCGAATAAAAATATATAGAGTTTTATATTTATAAAATTATCATTTGAAAATATTATACTACTTTACGATCGGGTACAAAAACACGGACGTTTTGTACTGCGAATGGAGCCAACCAACTCCAATAATTGGAGTTGGCCGGCTACTCCTCCTCCTTCTTCTTCACTTTCTTCTTCCATTTTCCTCCATCTCTTTCTCTATCTCTCGGCTCTCTCTCTCTCGGGTATCATCGACAACAACATCAGTATCAATCATCATCATCATCATCACATTCATCTTCATCTTCTTTGATCATCATCACCATCCGGATCATCATCCTCCTCCTCACGGGTTCAAATTTTAATTTGTAAGGAAACTCAAACTTTACTTTAATTTCGCGTTTATAATACTTATATTATCATATACTAGTGTTTTATATATGAGAATTTGGTTAAAAATGAAGTTAAAAACTGGGTTGGGGATGAACTGCACGAACAGAACTGGAAATAGACTACCAGCCGAACGGCTGGACTCGATGAGCCGAACAGCTAGGACTTCCATAGCCGAATGGCTAGGTCTTCACAGCCGAACGGCTGGAATACTCAAACAGAACAGTTTTTGTAAAAATGCCGAAGAATTTCACAAGTGTTTTCAGGGTAGCTTCTCGATGAAAAATTTATTATAACGGTTTGGGCTAAAAGTCACACGGTCACTCGAAAACGGCCCAATGATCAAGGCTATGTACCATAGCGTAGGCGGTTTTAGGCCTTTCAAGGTCGTCTAGGGTTCGAAAATGACATATTTCAGTTTTTGGGCCTCGTACCAAATTTCGTAACTTATGAAACAAAATATAACGAATATAAGGATAATTGTAAACAATACGATAGATCCATGAACGAGTTATATAAATGCAAAAACACACGTTATGTATCTTTAGAATATAATTTCAATCCGTCACCAACGGGCCGTATATTTTATAAACTTTAATCGGAAGTACAAATATAATCACTTGGACATAATCAAAATGGATAAACATTAATACGGAGAAATATTAGATAATCAAATGCTTATTAGAATCTCGCGTGTTTAGGACACTAGGAGATTCGGGGATTGTCTATTCCACGTCGGACATATTCATTGCTCGGATAGACTCAGGTGAGTCTCACAGCCCCACTTTTACTGTTTTTAAACTTGGGGTGAGATACAATGCTTACTTATTTTCATGATCACTGTTATTCGGTTAGTTAATTTAATTATTAACTCTGTTAAACATGTTGGTTATCATTGTCGGTCTTGATTTTCATTGTTCGGGTATTGCATGAGTGTTTTAATACGGGAAAGTCCTCATCATTGCATGGTTCGTTAACTTAATAAGGCGCGATTACTAAAAGATAGATCTATCATGGGAGTGACGTCCCCGTCCGGGTTGCTAGCTACAACCATGTACAAACGGGCATTTTAGTAATTGATATGGGTGTTGACACCGTTCGGGAGGCACAAATCGGGTTAGGCCTCGAACCATGGCTTAATGCAATACAAATGTCATTGTCGGTAAATCTAGTCGGTAACCTTAATTGGTTAATCATAGTTCGGTAACCTTGATGGTTTAATCATTGTTCGGAAACCTTAATTGGTTTATCATTGTTCGGTTGTATTATTTAATCTTTATCGGTATTAAATCGTCGGATAATCATGTTGATCACATCAATGTTTATGTTAAACCTGTGAGATTCACCAGCTTTATAGCTGACCTTTTAGTGTTGTATTCTCAGGTGATCAGTAATAGTAGGATGGCCCTCAGGATAAGCTATCTACTTACGAGTCGCATGCATCTATATGGACATGAAGATTTTCTTGCATCATGTTTTGTATTAATGGTTATGTATTAAAATCTTCAAAATCAAATGTGAACTCGCTGTTATTGTAAACTTATAACTTATGACTTAAAACTTTGTACTACTTTTGTAATATATTTATAAACGTCTCATGTAGATTCGTTTGCTTGTAACCTCTGTGTTTGATTATTGATTAGTCACACCCAAAACCAATCGCTTCCGCAAAGCATGAAATTGGGGGTGTGACAGCATCCATAACGGTTATTCGTTGGCTGACGAAGAACACATGTTGTGATTTCTAGTTTAACTCGCAAGATGGGACTTTGCAACTCTTGTATAAAATCAAGAGAGATATATCATAGGCCGTCGATGATTTTGACTGAAGAAATGTATGGCCATACTCGAGTGATATGTCACTTGCTTAGTCGGTACAAATCTGTAATCGAAAATAGGAATTGAGTATTGTAAGGTTGATATGGTCCATGCCTTGTACTCTAAAATATCTTAAGAAAGTGCAAAAGGATAATAGCCACATCCTCACTGTTTATATATTATTTCAGCTAGGCTGTTAAGCTACGAGGAGTGATTGCTTCACTGATCTGGTTAACCTAAGTGTCCTGGTAGGGACCGCCTTAGGTACATGATATTTTACCGATGCTAATATTTCGCACAAGTGGAAGTCTGAAAGATAATGTGCTTAATATTAACATAATTAAATATCAAATCCAGCTTCACATGAACACCGTAGAGTCACACCGATGAGCACGACCGAACAAGTAGTGTGATACTATAATTAGATATTTGATATCGTTCATTTATGTGAAATGAATAAGTTGGTCAAATACAGTTAAAACATTTATTAGTATAAATAATTAAATGTAATTATTTATTTAATAAAAGGATTTATTTATAATTAGTTTTATAAATATATTAACTAGTTTAATTATTATTAAACTACAAGGTTTCAATTGTAAATTAATAAGTTTGGGATTAGTTTAATAAAGTATTAAACTAAAGGGTTTATAGTGTAATTAGTAGCTTGGAAAATAAGCTGACTAAAACTATAAATAGAGGGTTAGGGGTTTCATTATTGTTGTTTAATACCCTAATCTCCTCCCTCTCCTCTCTCCCATTCGGCCTCTCTCTCTGCCGAAATTGGCCAACCCCTATAGGGGTTCTTGAGTTCGCGATTTGATCGTAACTTGCTTGATTTCGTGTTAAGGTTTTATTGTATACCAACCGTTCAACCGTGAATCAAAGGTGGATACCTAACGTATCCCGTGAGCTAGCCGAATTCAAGAAGAAGAAAAAAAAAGTTCAAGATAAGTCCACTCATACTTTGGCAATGAGTAGAAGACTAGAGATCTTGCCGACCACCCAATGTAAGAATGTTTATTCTTAATTAATTAATTAATTGATTATGTGTAATTAATTTGTGTACATGTTTTATTATGAAAATTATAAATCTTGACTAAAGGGTTTTATTTAATGTGATTAAATGATTTTATAAATTTTTGTATATTAATTATATTTATTGTAAATAAAAATTAAATTTTATAACGTATAAATTCTATTAAAAACCCTTCACAGGGAAGTAGTACTAGATTATTTAATTTCAAAGTCTTAAAAGTCACAGTTGTAATTCATGCAACACCTTTTACCTACTAGTCCATATTCCATTTCCCTTGATGTAGAATTATACATACATATACGGAGTACCTAACAAATGATTACTAAAAAAAAAAAACCAACTACGTAGTATCTTTTTTTATCAGTTTGTTTATTAACTCAACCTCGGTAACCCGGTGTTTATGATACACAAAATACAATATTTGAACAGCGGAACTCTTGGTTAACCAATAGACGCGAACCTAGAAAATTAAGTCACCGGTGTCATAAAATTTTTGAAGCTTTATCGACTTGATAGTTTATTTAAATATGAGGTGCACCACAAATGAGTGATGACACTCTTAAAAATCAATAACTTTTCAACTAATTAAATTTACAATAAGTCGACTTAATTGACTGATGTCACATACCACCGCTGACTATACCGTGGATCTGCCCCTTAAACCAACTGCTTTCTCGACACTGTGTGCATACATCGGTATATGTAGTATCAATCGTGTTATAATACTATCGGCATGAAAGCTCCATGAAAACCATAAGGCACTCGAGTTGGCAATGTAATAATCGCGACTGGCTCACTTGTAAACTTCTTTGCATCCACAATAATAACCTGTAAGCGCCAATTTTCAAACCATTGATTACAATTTACAGACAATATCTAAAACAGCATTTGGCATAACAGTATACCGGAAGCCTAATAACCAACGGGTTGTATGTTTAAGTTTCTAAATTTAATGATTAAAATTAACTCACCCGAGAGATATTTAAACGTTCATCGTGTACAAATGTGACCACCCAACCATCATCTTCTTCTGAACCTCCGGGTTTTGCCACAAATGCAGCACCTGTGCAGAATGTGTTTTCTGGGAATTTATGGTACTCCGTTTTTACATAATCTTGTTGTTTCGTGTCTTCCATATGCAGCTTAATTAGTCCTCCATATTTAGCCATGGCTGAAATGGAACTTGCATCCAAATCAACAGTTTGGGCATACCCATATTTGTTTTTGAGTCCTGTAAAACTTTCATTGATCATTGGGAAGTCCATTGATTGTGAATTTTCTGTGAGATCTCGTTCTTTAACTTCTCCACTTTTCATGTTTAATCTCCACTCGTATGCTTCTGAGAAGAACGAGTCGTCTGAATTTAAGCTTGTATCACTTTTGTTTTTGAAACGACTTGAAAACCATTCAAACTTGTTCAACCCAAGATCAGGTCCTGGTATAATCGAGTTTCTTGCTCTAAATGCCCACATGATCACCTGTTTATGGTGTGCTATTCTTATAAGACAAAGGTAGAAAGTTTGAAAAAAGCTTCCAAACAGGTAATGTATGATTATTCGCACGTTATAGTGACTGTAATTTCAATCTTGCTCACTTTTAAAGACCATACTCTCATTGAGTTTTTTATGATTATCTTCACATAAAGTCTAAAGACTTGCGTACAAATTCAAAAACATAATACTTTCATTTAAAAATCAACAGCTGATAATATTGATATAAGTCCAAACACCCTAATTGCTAACCTCATCACCGTCCTCATAAGTATTGATGATATGAAACACGCAACATGGTTCAACTTGGAACCACTTAACGCTATCTCCATCACCATAGCGTGGCATCACTCCAATCCTCGCGTATCCTTCTTTCTCATATTTTATCAATCTGTTAATTTGTTTATCGTAATCAAATATACATCAACAAGTCATAATCAACATATGCAACTCCAAAAAGACATTGTAATGATGCTTACGGGCCTCCATTTGCAAGTCGTTTTAAATCTATGGTCAATGGGATATCAAGTATAACATTGTATCTGCAAATTGTACATGAGATTAAAAGAAAAAATCAAATTTGTAGAAAAATATGTGTGCAGAAATTGGAGCTATAATCAACTGCTTGGTTAATGTTTACCTCATAGTAACACCAATATCATGACAAAGGCTACACCTATTGAAATATAAATCTGCTTTGTGAACTAGTTTGCCTCCTTCAGCTGCATACAAATTATTGAATCAAAGTTATAAAAGCAACCAAATGAATCTGTAAGCCTAAAAGATATTGACTATAAGTGCATACCTGAGATAATGCCGATCTCAAAGAAAGGTTTCATTGCATTTACACCCATCATTACAAGCTCCCCGGAACCTGGAGCTTTCTACTGGAACAAAACATTTTGTTTAAGCAATTATACATGTGGTCATTATCTGTATACATGTCATATTTGGATCTTGGTGAACAATTTTCACCTTTGGGTGTGCTGTAAATGGTCGATTCCATGTTTTATCAACATCCCAGTTGCCTAATGTTTCAAGTGTACGAATGTCTATTTCTTGAGGCATATGGTTCTCGGCTGCTGCGTAAAACTTGCCCGAATGCTCGAATACACTTGTATTGCTAAGCAATTTATTGATCGTCCCAAATCTCATCTATCCAAATAAAGCATCAAAGAAACTGTATCACTGAAACTGTATCACTTTAATTAGATTCCTACTTTGGAAACTAATTTTACAACAGAGAAAAAAAATGTTGATTAATACAACTACCTAAATCAACCAATATATGTTTACTTGTTAGGCACCGCATCAGCTTAAATAGTTAAACTTGGTCTAAAGTTTCTAACACATTAGATGCTTTAGCATACTATTACTACCTTATATTGAAGTTTTTTGAGGTTATTACTCCTACATTAAATCAAAATTTTAGATATCTTGAAAACTTTTACATCAAATAACAAGTTAGTACTCAGTTGAGTGATTAAAATCGAAATATGTTAACCCAATTTCTCAAACAAATCCTACACTGCGTAAACTAGACCAATAAACGTACCAGATTGAGTATATAAGCGGATAAAATAGACAGACAATCGCCTTCAATAGCAGGAAGAAAAGAAGGCTTGTTTCTCTGTTTCTCCATCTTGAATGTATCAGTTTCTACATGTTTATTGTTGTAGGAAACACTCCATTTACCATCACTTTCTTTCTTGAAGTACAAAGCATGAAGCATTCCTTCACCTTCTACCCAAATGTGACTTGACCGCCCAAATATCGATTTTGTTGACTTCAACCCTCCAAAGAGAGGATTTGCCCCTTCAAAATTGAGATACAACTTAACATTTCATCATTTCATATAAGATGATCATAAAACACGGAAACTTGTTTGTATATACCGTTTCTTATGTAAACACCCTCCGGAAAATCATTTGGAATGTTTCCTTGTACATCATCGATATAAAGCGCTTCTTCAAGTTCTTCCACCGGAGCAAAGTTACTCTATATGTTCACATTATGATAAAAGATTATGTAAACCAATTTAAATTCAAATTTTTTAATTTTCACTACTCTCTACCATAGGGTAAAGGGTAGTAAATACGACTCTCTGCATCTTACATCTCCATAAATGGCTGTTGATCATGGCACGAGGAGCATTACCTGAGAAGGGAGTGATGGGTGATCGATAAACTGAAACACCGAGTCCGTAAAAGCGTGTAATAATTCTACAGAAGTTTTCTTGATCATAGCACGAGGATCATGTAATCTCATAGGAATTTTCTGCAAGTCACTCAAGAATGGCTGTTGATCGAAATTTGAATCATATTATATTGTTAGGCTTAACTTCCGATCGTCTTAAAATCAAAAAAGTGAAAAAGAGAGTAGAAAACTGACCTTGAAAGAAGATACGAGTTGGGTCTTGAATTGATCAAATGGGGTGGTGATTGAAGATGGCTTTTGAGTACAATGCACCTGAATTGCATTGATGCTACAAGTCACCATGGCCGGTTGTTCTTAACTCTTTCGAAGTTATGTCCATTAATTCTGAATTATATAACTATTTATATACAAAAAACATTGTTGGCTTGTTTCTGATTAATAAAATGTAATGTGTCTATTAATCTCTAGAAGTATCGTTAAAACTGGCCCAATCGTTAGATGCTAAATATAGTATCGACAAATATAATCTCAATAATTTTATAAGTTGAGTTTTCTCTTATACCCCAAAAGTTAACAACTTCACATAATGTAGTTTTTATATGTGTTGAGACAGATGGAATCTTTATGTTCGACATTTTTTAAATCCTAATATCGTAAACCAAACATGTCTATATTGAACTCATCGCATTCCTTACATTCTAAACCAATAAAATAATATTCTCTTGATAGACATAGCCAAGTAGTACCATCAGTGCCACGCTTTACAAGTTTACATGTATAATCGATAGGTGTGGTTGATATGTGAATATGTGTTTACCCAGCATTGATGCTTCTTACGGGTGTAATTGATACGTACCATTGAAATATGGTATGAGACCAAATTAAACTTTTTTTTCAATATGCCCTAAATATACTTCATTATCATAATTTTTGATCAATTTCTTCATAAATTAGAAATCAAAGTTGATCATACTTGATGAAAGAGTCATGTTTGATTATGATACTGCGGCGTCACAATTATAGCTGATTCTGAATATTGATATCAAATAAACTGATGAATTGAAGCGATTTTACACATTACAGTGTTCTTGAGTAAGTTTTTCCTAATTTGTCAAGTTTGGTGAAAATGACCGTGCACGCCCCTATTTGAAGTTAGTAAACAATGTCTTTTTCATCGGATATTGTCAAACTAGTTAACAATTGATATCGTCGTTAAGGTGTTAGGTGTGGTTAAATGTGTATGGCGATATATACAACAAATAATTTTAACAAATAATTTTATATTAGTTGAATTGTCCAACACCGTAGCTAAGTAGGAATATCCACACATTATTGACCCATTTTGAGCTACGATTATAGGAATTAACGGTACTTATATTACACATAAATCCAATAAAAAAATTTCTCAACGATGAAAACAAACAAGAAAGTCATCTAAAAATGAACAGCTTTGGTAAACAACAAACCACATCGTGACCAATTATACTAACCAAAGCTTCATGAATAATCATATAATCACAAAAAATTTAGTCTCTAATATCGTCATTTTCAATAATTAGAAAAGTAAAGATGGCACATATATAACCAAGCTGCCGAGCAACTATGAAAGAAACCAGAATAGCATCTTTTGACTTTTGATATTGAGATGCCATGTTAAGAGTCAAATCAAATTTTTAAAATGTTTGTCGTTTATTAGTGGCATAAGAGACAGTCAGACAGTTAAGACTTTTTATCGTAACTTTTAAAATCTTAGTTTAATTTTGAATTTCATGCGACTTCCTAGAGGCTGTGAGTTGGTGCCAACAAAGTTTTACATCATTTTTTTTAAACAACTGAAAGTGACTTGCAACCGATTTTTAATCCCGCATTTAACAATATACATTTATTTCTATAGACAAAGTCATAAAACAACAAAATAAAACAAATAAAAAAGTGACTCGTGAGTTGCCTCGGTCGGATATCTGACTGAAACCACCAACGGAGTCAAAGTGACGAGGTCTTGTCAATAGTGTCACTAAAGAGACACCGGTCACTTGCAAATCGACGGACAAACTAAGGGATTATTGGGAGAGGTCTTTTATATGAGTTTAAGAATCAACCTTATGTAGTCTCTTGTTTGCGAAAACATATAAGTGAATTTACGCATGTGACAATTTATAAAGGTACTAAGAAGGGAGAATGATGAGTCAAGAAGGTTTCTATATATTGACTTGCTATTTTACATTGTCAGGCACATGTATATATGTATGTACATATATTGATACATCACAGCAGGAATAATATCTTATAAGATATAAGATCGTAACTTCCGGAAGATTGTAACTTCCATATCAAGTGGATATGGTTCTAATACAATTTTATACTTTAACATTATTTTATGTGAAAAATATAAATACGATGCATAAAGATATATGACTATGAGGTACTGTTAGATCACCTGTAGTGGTGCGGGGCATTCTGAACGTCACGTCAGCATCAACACCACGTCAGCAAGTGCAGTGGTAATCTCAGAACGCCCATCATCGCCACTAAAACCCACAAATTTAATTTAATTTTTATTTTTTTAACTAAAACAAATACATTTAATTAATTAATAAAAATACAATACAATAATTGACAAAACAAATACATTTCATTAATTAATAAAAATACAATACAATAATTAAACAAACCACACTAAAATAAAAATAAAGGTACATAATAAAAATACGAAACAATTAAAAATAAAACAATACGACACAATAATTAAGCAGGAGGTAAAGGTAAGCTACGGAAGTTTGGTGAAAGCGTCCAAATGTGCTCAGTGAGATCGGCCCGCAGTTAGTCATGCACTTGTTTGTCACGTATTTCTTTTATTCGTGCATCTCGGTCTTTCACCCGTTGCCTAATATCTCGTCGAGGCCGGTTAGCGGGGTCATCGATCATCTCTTGTTCGATAGCAGAAATTAATAAGCCGTTATCTTCTTGGATCATGTTATGCAATATGACACAAGTGTACAATTGTCTTCGCATCTTGTTCACACTCATAGCTCGTGCCGCAATCTTTAAAATTGCAAACCTGCCTTTAAGTACACCGAAAGTCCTTTCGACATCTTTTCTTGCACTTTCTTGAAACCTCTTAAACTTGGCTCGTTTCTCATCAGTAGGGGAGTGATAGGCTTTGATAAGTGTACACCAATCCAGATAAATACCATTGGCAAGATAATACCCTTTTGTGTAGGGATGTCCATTGACATCAAATGATGCGGGTGAACCAGTGTCATTTTTAATGGAATCAAACAACGGAGACTGGTTTAAAACGTTAATATCGTTGTTTGAACCCGCCATTCCAAAAAATGCATGCCATATCCACTTGTCATATGAAGCAACAACTTCAAGCATAATGGTCGGGTGTCCGTGATCACCCCTAGTGTACTGACCTTTCCATGCATTTGGACATTTTTTCCATTGCCAATGCATATAGTCAATGGACCCAAGCATTCCCTTAAAGCCATATTTCTGCTCGTGTCCTATATAAAGTCGAGCAATATCATTGGCATACACACTTACAAAAGTTATTAACGCAGTCGTTTGACATGCGTTCACTCATTTGTAAGTATTCATCAAACATATCGTCGGACATTTCATATGCCAATTGGCGTATGGCGGCGGTGCACTTTTGTAGCGTGCTAAAACCAAACCGACCAAATGCATCCGGTTTTTGCTTAAAATAATTAAAGTGATTAGGAATATGTTCAATAGAGTATTCGGATATACCTTGTATGATTCGTGTAAATAATTCCTGACAGCATACGAAAACGTCGTTTAAACAAGTTTGGAGGATACTTTTGGTTTTCAGAAAAATAGTCGTTCCACAAACGTTCTTGAGCACCTTCACGATCTCTTGCAATATAAATTCGATTTTGGGGTGGTCTCGAACTAGAACTGGCATCGGTTTTCTTCTTTTCTTCTTCGTCGATAGCTTGTAAAACTTTCAATAAAAGTTCATCTTCCGAAGAGGATTCCAAAATAAAATTTAGTGAATCCATTGTGTGTTTTTGGTATGAATTGAGAGTGTTTTTTTGGGGTGAAGGATGATTTGAGTGTGAAAAAATAAGGTAGTGTGTGTGTGTGTGTGTGTGTGTCTATATATATATATATAGGTGTACAAAAAGTAAAAAAAAAAATTGGCATATAGCCGTTGGTTTTTAACTGTGAAAAAAACATTTTTTTTAAGCCTCAGCGGCTATTTTTTAAAAAACTTTTTTTAAGAAAAAAAAATATTCGAACGGTAACAACCAAAAAAATAATAAACAAATCATGGACCCCACCTGAACGCCACCTCCACCCGCTGTGCATCTTTGATCGCCGCCCCCAGAACGCGTCATTACCGGCGTTCTGGGCGTTCTCACCATGATTTTTCACCCATAACGTTGCGATCCTAATGGTGTTAGAATATAAAATGGTGTTGATCATGTGCAATAAATTTGTATAATGACTATTTATTTAATAATGATGTGATGTTATGATTCAGTACATTATCATAATGTATAAAAATTTGTCATCGATCATAGTTTAAAATTTGGCGATTCACAGTTTTAAGTTAATAATTTATTTTTATGTATTTTATTAAATGGCTAAATTCCAATATTTTACCAGATGAAAGGCTGCTAAATGGACTACCTTTTAAAAGTTCTTGTAGGCCCATTTGTATAAGTGGATAATTTCAGATGATGGCAAATGGGTCAATTAAGCTGTAAAGAAATAGCCCCTAAAATCATATGCTTGAAAATGAACTTCTCGAAGAAAATAAAAATAAATTGGCTTAGACGTCATTCTTTTGGCAAATAAATCGGTTGCTGGGGTTAAAAGTAGAGAGGTGGGGTAAAAAAGAGAAAATAATGGTGTTTGGCAAATAAAATTAGAATTACAATCTTTTTGCAATTGCATTTTCAATATACAATGGTTAAGGCAAAAACTCATACAATCGATGATATCCATGTCTATATAACTTGATAATCGTTAAGAGATATTTTAAAGTTTCAGGCGTCTATGAATAACATGCAAAAGCAGATCCAGTTTGTTGCTAAAGTCGTCACAGGTCATCGTGAAAGCTTTGTAAGTATCTAACTTCACAGCACCTCATAATTCATTAATGTCATTGTTATAAGTATCTTATCGAAATACTTGGTTCCTTGCAGATTCTACCAAACATCTTTATGAATGCGTTGGTGGATGGAAATATGTCAAATATGAGAGTGCCGACTTACCAAAGGGTATACAATGTGGACATATGTTATGGGTCATCCGGCGGTGCACTTTTGATGAAGGGAAATTGATGGCGTGATCTTATTGTAGAAAGCTTTAGTAATCGTTTGATGTTTCTGCATCTCATGAAGCGTGAAAGGAAATATATGTATGTAACCAGGTATGACACTCATGGAATATAGACTACTAGTGAAGCGAATGAAAGTGGCCCACAAAACAAACGTTGTATATTAACAATGAGTGAGTTACCGATGAAAGAACAAATAAGTTTCTTCACATTTCTAATAAATGCATTGAGCGTTTATTGAATTATTTGAAAATAGGTAATGCTTAAATAAATTATAAGGATATGAGGAGATAAATAACATGATCATTTCTATTTGTAGACCGTTAGCCACGAATATGTGCATCACTGCCTTTTAGACAATCAGGAGACCAAGACAAAACTAATAATTGATGACATGGAATGGCTTGAGATTGTGTCCTTCGCAATTGACCAAAACACGGGAGGCTTGATTGGTGCAGCTTTCACTGGATGAACGTGGGATATTTTCTGTACCTACCATAATTTAGTTGTTGGTCAATGCGTTATTCTGGAAAGTTATGCTATTGGTTGCACAAATTATAGCTCCGGAAGACACGGTGCTATAGTTGTTAAATAATAAAAAACAAAGTTAATGTTTTTTTTAAGTTTTTTTGCTATGTTATTAGCTTCATGGATGGTAATTCATTTATTTGTAATGCATTTTTTCACACATTCTCATTTTAGTGTCGATGTGCGGCTACTATGTTTAGTATCATTTTCCCTAACTAGCGGTTAGCATCAAATTACCTATGCATAACTATTGTTTTCATGCACCAACGACGGTAAAAAATTGAAGAGGTTGCAAATTCTGCGTGTTCTAAATCTTGCCAAATAATTAAATAAATCTTGTTGAATTATTGTACCTACATGCTTAACATCAACTAAATTTTGCATAACTATTGTTTAAGTACAACTAACAACAGTATAACATAACAGACACGTATAATTTTTACGAGTTTTAAACTAGTTTTCAATATAAAAAAAATAAAAGAAAATTTAATAAATAAAAATAAAAAGACTCGAACTATTGTCTAAATATCGATTATACAATTCAAATATCAAAATTGTTAGTAACGGAAAGTTATAAATCAACTCCAAATTTTTGTATATATATTATTTATAGTAATATTTTACCTTATAGGTCATATTAACCGATGTTTTAAAACTCGAGTTGACCCGACCAGTTGAACCGGTTGAACCGTGACCCAGTCATTTAAGCGGGTCAACAAGCACCGAGTCAACCTTATTTTTCTACTCGGTTTGACCCGTCAGGTTTTCCGGTTGAACCGATAACTCAGTGACCCGGAACCCAGCGGGTTTTTACCTTTTTCCATATCTTTCTCTTTGACCAACTTGGAGAAAGAAAGTTCAAAACTTGATTTTTTATCATGTTTTTAATAAATGAACAAGCAGATAAAAGGAGAGTGGAGGTGGTGGTGAGTAGATGGCGGCGGTGTATGTAGTATCCGGCGGAGGTGGTGGTGGCTTTGTATGTTAAAGAAGATTGGTAGAAGTTTAGGTGCAGGTTCTTGATATTGTGAAGGTTGTAATGGAAATCAAAAGTCAAATATGAAAATATTAGCTTCTAGTTTCATCATTGTTATTTGGAGTGAGATCTTTATCTTGAAGAAGTAAATTTGAGATGGGATTGAAGGAGAAAATAGAGAAAACTAAAAAAGTTAAATAAAGATATAAAGTTGACAGTGACAGAATGGTAGCTAGTAGCTAGGCTCGTACCTACTTTTCTTTCTTTTAACATATTCACAAAGTCTGCCATTAATTGATAACTAAATATATATGACACCTTTACAAATCCGGTTCAACCACGGGTCAACCCGGTTAAACCGGACCAGTGTTTTTGCTAGGACAATTTGAAACCCGGGTTTTAAAACATTGATATTAACTCAATTCCTAACATAATCCTACAATATGAAGAAATTGAGAGTTCATCTTTATTACCTATCTACCGATAATTTATTAGTTGATTTTTGGGTTTAACATTCTGACATGAATGCAAAAATCTGCAATCCTTGCAATAGGCTTGTAGTTAGATTTCAACACATCTACAACAATAATACTGAGGGCAAAACAAAAAGAAAATTGTCTCATTACAATCAACTCCTATAACACACCTCATTTGTCAAAATCATTATTATATAATTTTACATGTCGAAAACGTAGATTTAAAATTTCATCATTTTTATACATTACTGAAAATGTACATAAATTTTTCCAACTTTAAACATTAACATTAACAAACATATTACCTAACAGTTCCAAACTATTTACCATTAAGTATTCAAAGCACTAGGTGTTATATCGTTACATTATCCAAAAATATATCAGAGTTAAACGCGTGTCAAGCATTTCCTCAAAACATAACTGACTGCCCGCCCTTCTATCAAACATAACCTGCAGGAAGTAAAGGGATTGGGATTAGCACGAAGCTAAGTGAATGAATAATCAACTACAATTCGACTTAACATAACAAGTCTGTTCACAATCAATAATGTAAACAATTAGTCTCAAGAGAAACGGTGGTTCCTAAGGACCCTGTGCTGGGTGGCCCTCTCAGAACACTTAAATCAACTGCAGGCCAAAACAGTGGTTAACCGTTAACTTATTACAAATCTTCATCAACACATGTACACAACCCTATGTTGATCAACAAAAGTAATTAAGTTCAACCTCCCATCAAGTTGACCTCTGAATTATACATACTAGCCCAATGGCGCAAGTAATCACACAATCAAATCACAATCGCGTATTTTCTCACATTAACATGCTATCAATGGTAATACTACAATTACCAATTGAAATCAAACCGTCACAATCAAATCAAACCGTGAGTCTCAAATCCACTCACCTGATGATCTCAGTTCACTTACTCAGTTGTCTTATCTCGCTGAGTCCTCTTTTGATCTGAGAATAACAATCAAATATAAGTTAGTCATATTATCCATAATACATAACTTATAGTCTTATATATTTCAATAATTAAGTACAAGATTGCTAATTCATAACAATTAACACATATGTGAAGTTACCACAAAATGCCCTCAAAGCAGACCACTACCCGCCGGGTAGCCCTAGTACCCGTCGGGTACTAGGTTCCAGCAGCCGGGTCCAACCCAAACCATCCGGGTGATTTAAGGTTTTATGGTAACAGAAAAATTTCGAGTTTTAAAGCCCGTATGAGCCGCCGGGTTCCCGGTTTACCCGTCGGGTCCCCTCATTTGGTTCACTACCCGCCGGGTATGGGTACTACCCGTCGGGTACCTTACCCTGTATCGTCACTTTCGCCCAGCAAAACCCCATAACCCGAAATATAAACCCAACTTACAAAAACTCAGTTCCTTGCATCTATACTATATAACAAACAGTAACAAAACTACTAGTAATACCAAACATCAACTTTCATATCATCTATATATCACCAAAATCACTTATGTATCAATTAAATCAAACAAGTTATGAACAACTTCAAAAATTCAACTTACAAACTTGATGGTGTGAAATTAAAGAGGATGATGAAGTTGATTTCAGTCCAAGACCACAACTCACTTTTGATTTCAAGTATTTGTATAGGGTTTAGGTTTCTATCTTTTAGGTTTGTAGGTTTTTGAAGGAAAGTGACATACTTTCCTAAAAAGGAAAGTTATAAACAAGTCGGTCCAACTTTTACCCGACTCCGTATCCACTTAAAACAATCCCCTTCTAAACATATTGTCTGGAACCTAAAAACCATTTGCAATAACAATTACTTTATTTTACCGTCAACTGTAACAGTTTAAAACAGGTAATATTTTACTATTCACAATCAAACAATAATATCAAATAATTTCTAACACATTTAAATAATCAATTTAAATAAGAAATTACCAGGCTCATAGAGAGGATGTTACAACTCCCCTGTCTCTTTCCCTATCGAAAAAGTAGCTTGACTCTCCATCTCCATTTTTTTTTATAGAAAACTGGCTTCTCAACG
This sequence comes from Pseudognaphalium luteoalbum, assembly GCA_963422505.1. Classification (NCBI taxonomy): domain Eukaryota; kingdom Viridiplantae; phylum Streptophyta; class Magnoliopsida; order Asterales; family Asteraceae; genus Pseudognaphalium; species Pseudognaphalium luteoalbum. Next base: position 18,872,657 of record OY730192.1, read on the forward strand.
CATTTGGGAATGAGGAGATTTGATGTCAAGTACCACTCAAAAAAAGATATCGAGTGATTACGCGGGGATAGGATTCGAAGAGCAACACCTTTCGATGTTCATGACCAATTGGATCCTAACGTACCTGTAGCCCAGTGGGTACCACAGGAGGAGAGAAGTCCCCTTCCTTTTTCTTTTTCTAAAAAAAATGAATGATTGATCTGCTTAGCCTAACCCAAAAGTCAACTTTCCCATATAAGCATTTGGTACATCTATCAGTCCGTGGAAAAGCAAGGGGATGGAGGGCAACCGTTCAGCGATTGACGACCGCACATATCAAAGATAAGAATATGAAAATCGAGACTATATTAAGTCAAACTTGAATATACCGGGTTTCTCCTTTTTATTCATTAGGGTGAGTGAATGTCAAGGGGGAATCATAGTCTTTCAACTCATCGTTGGCAACAACTTAAAAGAAGGGGTCCATGTAGTTGCCACGCCTGCCTGCCCGCCCCCCTCTTAGTCAATGTGGCAGCACGTTCGACATCTACTACAAAAGAGAGAATCCACTTTAGATAAACACGTCTCTGCTAAGCGGCATGCGGAATGAAAAAGTGAATTTTGTTTTTATTTTCACAAAAATAAACCCGGTCGATTGACAATTCGAGCGTGGATCAACCGGCCAACTACATTTTCATTATAAAAAAATCAAATCTAAAGTATTCGAGTTGAACTTTAATTAGATTGAAATTAAACTAATTAATTAAATAAAGTTACGACTTTTTTTATTGATATGACACTTTGTTAAAAATATGATGATGAATGATGCCTCCTTGCACCAATATTAGTCATTGTTATTTTAAGGTTAACTTTCACTTACATGTTGTTTTCCATTGCAGAATATAATAACATCGAGTGCTTTAATAAAGTCGATATGAACTTTGTTCTATGCATAACGTGTTAAAATCAATTCCGTTCTTTCTTATCCTATATTTTGAAAAGCATGAATTAGTGCATGTAGTTTTCATTTAATTATTCATTACGTCATGTTGAAAAAATAAAATATTTTTTTGTGTAATTTAAGATAAATTGGTGAAATGACTGTTTATCTTTATATATAAGATAAATTTGACTAAATTTTACTAAGCTTTCAGTCTACATAAATTTCATTATCTAAGAATAAGTTAATGAAAGTAATAAATGAAATTGGGGAGCTTGATGTTTTTTAATAGTTCCATATAAATAAAACATATATATACAAGTATAACACCCCATGAGAACATAGAAAAATGTTTCATTGCTTAAAATGTAAATTTAAAGGTTTTGTTTGACAATTTAATTGGCACGTATAGGATATGTTAAAAGTGAATACTAAGCAAAGGGCTATTGGCCTATCGATATCAATTTGATCTTTTAATTATATGCAATTGGGTTCAAGTACAAGAGTGGATATATGTTTATATTTCGTTCAAAAATGTATATACGTGGTGGGGTATGTAACTTCATTGTCTTACTAACAGTAAAATAAATATCAAAGAAACGAAGATGTGACACCTGACACTTTAGCTTAACTGTTAAACCTAGCTAGAACATTAATTACGTGTATTTAGTTTTGTACTAGACTAAATATTTGTAATTACTTGTATATGTGTATACACACTTACGTGATTTGTTGAAATTACGCGAAACAACCGAACGGAGTCCGACTATTTATACGACGTTGGTGAAAACTTTCCATAAATAACATAAATATAATTTATTATTAAATAGTAGTTATTTACACTATTATTAATATTATTATGTTAAAATAATACGCGAAAAATCAGGACGTTTTGCTTAAAACGTAACAAACGCAATGAAAACGCGCGAATCAAATTCGGCAACCAAACAAAAGTCAATAAATATTTCGATAACTCAAAATAAAGTATTCTAATAATACTTCAATGTAAAAACATCTCAAAAATATTGATAACAAAAACTACATGAATAAACGTTTAACGATTAACCGACTAACAAAAATAACGAGTAAACGAATAAATGTTTAACGATTAAGCGACTAACAAAAATAACGATTAAATGACCACCGTACGTAACAGGGTCTGAAAATCGAGAAATTAAATCACACAAACCCTTGTGGGGGCCCATTGGGGGGAGGGGGCACCTCCACTCCCACCACTCAAAACTCATGCATTTTTCAATCATGAGATTCTTCATTTTTATCCTCTAACCCATTCCACCCACATGCAAACCTCATTCAAACCCACACTCTTTCTCCAATTTGCTCTCACCTCTCTCTAATCACTCTCTCTCTCTCTCACGAAAAAATTAATATAACCTCAGCCCCATCACCACCCTACAACCATCATTGACCACCATATCACCACCTTTGACCACCATACAACCACCATCAACCACAACTTCAAATCTCCATCTTTTTTTGCAAGGTATCAAGCTCAAGACTTCATCTCTGGCCTTCACATCTCAACCCCGTTGTGAGGATCCTTTTTCTTCATCATATTACTTAATTAACAAGTATCATGTCCATACTTTGCTTAAAAATCATTTTTTAACACTTAAAACTCATGAAATTGCAACTTTCACTTTCTGTTCAGGAACATATACGAATTTCACCTAAGTGTTTCTCACTCAAAACTTAATGAAAATGGATGATTCAAAAGATAAAAATTAATTTTAAGATGTTAACTTTCATATCCAGATGACCTCATAATTTTTAGAGTCCATTTAGTACTTAAACTCATTTTTATAAAAACGTGTATATAATCTGTCTAGAAAAGTTAGAAAGTTGTCTCTTAGGGTTTTGGTCATAACTAGAGCTACACATCACTAAATCACTTGAAACCTCCGCCACAATTTTCAAAAATATTATAGGTACAAAAGTCATTTGAATGACTTTTTCTGAAAATGTATATATTTTGCTTAGTAATTATAACTTCTTATATGTGTCCAGATTGGCCAACATTTGGACCTCAGAGGACAAACATAATTTTTAAAATACTTAGACTTTTCTAAAAATTCTATAAAAATTACAGTAAGTAGATAAGACCTTGGGAATCATCTGTGATTTTTCTCATATTTTATTACGGATTTATGATTTTTCAATTGAGACATGGGAAAACGTATAATTTCTGGAAAATACAAAGTGTGGATTGATTTTGTTGAAAAATGAAAACCAACACTTTTGAACATGATATAAGTGATGCAAATTAATTTTTATGACTTTTAAACATATTTAAGGTTTGGGTAAAAGTTTCGGGTTAAAACAAGTCGGTTTGACCAAGTCAACATAAATGGTCTCAGTTTGAAAAACGTTAAACTTACTATTTTTGGCAAGAATGGTAACAAAAAGGGTTTGGGTGACTTATTAAGTAACTTGAAAAAAAACAAGACTCAAAAATACTCCCGAACGAAAAACCGACACTTATAATTCTTGAACTAACACCCGTGTCGCCAAACTTGCGACACTAACACATGTGTCGCCAAACTTGCGACACTAACACCTGTGTCGTGAAACTTGCGACTAACACCTGTGTCGTCAAACTTGCGACACTAACACCTGTGTCGCCAAACCTGCGACACTAACTTTTGTGTCGCTAAAAATAGAAACTTTGAAATTTGATTTTCACTAAGTATTCAACCTGGATAACAACTTATAACCACATGAGACAACAACACAACAAACGCATGATATATACTAATACAAAGTATATAACGAAACAAATCTAATACTAGTGTCTTAACGAATTATTATTATTATTACAAACTTTCACCAACGGGTCGTACACGTTTTTAATAAACAACATACTTTGGACATATTAGTTGAGTGAACAACTAACGTAGGTGGACATTAACCCTCCACTTACACGATTGGCTTAAGTGGATATTAACTCTCCACTTACATAGATGGTTTTTTGAGACATCTATTTACACAGACAAACTTATACATTTAGGGCGTAGAAGGTTGCACTTGTAAACACGCTTACTTGCTTGCTATTTGATTAATTGCTTGCTTATTGCTAAACTCGGGTGAGTTTCATAGCCACTTTTTACTGTTTTATTACTTGGGGTGAGAGTACATACAACTATATAATTTTATACAACTGTTTTTATGATCAAAAGTAACAAAGGAAATAACTTACACTGATTTGCACTGATTTACATGAGTGAGACCATAATCCACGAAAGTCCTCGCACATTGTTGAGTCAGAATTGTTTTGGGTCTGAATTGTCACTGATCATGAAGACTGACAGAGTACAACGGATTACAATTGTTAGCGTTAAAGTTAACACCGTCTTTAGAGTTTTACCACTGAATGAAGAAAATTGAAGAGAAGACAAGTGTTTACCACTGAAGATTGAAGATTAACACTGATAGTTTGTTTTTGTAAGTTGTTATCACTGAATATGTAATTATAATTGTTTATGTATAATTTAGTGATTAACACTGATTATGTAATCGTACTTAGTCTTATATCATGAATGAAACGGTTACCACTTATTGTTATACAGTTTCCACTATTAGCTTTACTTTGGTAGTTACAACTGTTTATGATTTTATGATAAGTTTGAGCCAGTTATGGAAGTTATTCTATTCCATAATATTAGGCGATTGTACGGAACTCTATACTCTATAAATAGAGATCCTTAGACCTAGATTAGGTTGACAAAACAATTAGAATTTGCGCAGCTTCAAGGTGTAAACCCTAATACGATTTGTGTATTCGTCTTATTTATATTGATAAGATTGAAGCTTTGGTTTTAATACGTGTTACTCAAGTTTATATTATTGTTTAATTAATTATTGATCTTCTGAATATTATTGAGTGTGATTCCGCAACTTCTCAATAATAACTCAAAGCTTATTATTGTTTAGTGTTTAATTGAGACTTATCACACATCGTAGTTCGTTAATTTTAAGCGTGAATATTATTGAATAGATCTATTGGGAATTGACACCCCCGTCCGGGCGAGTCTCTCTAGCCAACCCATGAACGCAATATTATTTATTTTAACGAGTGTTCCAGATTAGACACTCGTAGAGGCACCAACAAGGGTTAAGCTTCGAACTATGAGCTCATGAACAAGGATAACAAAGGATAACATGATATTTTTACAACTATTTTTGCATTCGTGCAACGCAAAGGAAATCTTGTGATTCATACCAATGCTTTTACAACTGTTTAAACCTATGAACTCACCAACTTTATGTTTACCTTTTAGTGTGTATTGAACAGGTAAATGAAACGCCTTGAATTTTTTTTTCCATATATTTTTCAAATTTCAAATTACCTTTTTAAATGTTCCACAACTTAATTCTATAGTTAAAGTATATTTGCATACCCCAATTAATGTTTAAAACCTTAAAAATCAACTTTTCAAAAATCAGACGGAGTACGCCCCGCGTACACTAGTACGCCCCGCGTACTCCTTTAGTACCCAGCGGGTACTCTCTCACCCACCGGGTACTCAATCCTGGACCAGTTTCGTTATAAACTTGCACATTAGTACCCGTCGGGTACTAACACTACCCTCCGGGTAGTTTATCAGACCTGCACCAAACTCCATTTTTAAAGTGAACTTTGGACACACATAATTTTTAACTCGTTAAGAATTGGACCACCAAATTTTGCAGGCACTTCCACTATGCCAAAATGAGACTTTACCTTTTTACACTTTTCCAAAATACACATTTATCGAGAAAAGGAATGCATGACCAATTTATGACCATTTTGGACTATTTTAAGTGACACGTCATATTCCAAACCACTTGGTTTCTGACTTCAACATTTTTCCAACATGTTTCTACATACATTTGTAACGTGTGAGCATATTCATCAACATCATATACTCACTCCACCTTGTTTTGACTCCTTTGACCCGTTTAGGGTCCATTTGGACACTTTCACCAAAATTAACCCATATCACTCATTTGACACTTGATTTCAACTCAATTTGACAACATATTATAATCCATGACTCATAACTACATAAATGAACAAACATTCAACTTTTGACCCTTTGATCATAATTCCACCAAAGTCATGATCAACACTATACACATGAACACTAAATCATTTTTACCACTTTACAACATAACAATTACCCAAATCGACACTACTACATTCATCTTTGACTTTGACAAGTCAAAGGTATACTTTTCAACCATTTGACCACTTTACACCTTAAATCATCAACATAACTTCAAATGTGTCTTTTTGGGCGATTTACACAAGTGTTAAACATAACGACAATTCAAAAGGAGAAAGAGCTTATCTAACCACATTGCAAGCTCCAATCCACACTACCTTCTTGTAATCATATTCCATCCAATTGGTTCAACCGAACCAAGTACTTATAACATAGAACCACTGAATGGGGTAAGCACAAAGCTTAGTGAGCATACGAGCAATTAAATGAATAATCCATATAAATGACATAGAAATCACTTTAATCATAATTAAACAACATATAAGTGCTTAGGCAAATAACTACTGAGCGGTTGTAGAGATGGAAACTCTGTGCGGATCTACGACCAATAACTCCATATGCGAGGCACCATACCACATTGGTATGCATACCAAGCTCTAACATCGTAATGCTAACCGCAATTAGCTAAACTACGTATTGCAGTCCCGTGGCCAATAGTATGCATACTATAACTTCATAAAATCCCTACAAACTGTTCATTCCACATAATTCACATCGGCTACGTAACTTTCCACATATCATCATAAATTGTTAACATAATTCATCTTAGCACATATTCAACACAATGTGCTACAAACAACTACATAATCAACAATTGGTTAGAAACAAAATAATTTACTTGATTGTGCACACCTCTTGCTTGGAAGCAATCCGGTAATACACCATCATAATATTCCGCATATAGAAATATAATAACATATAATCACATGATCATGTGAACCTCTTGCTCAGAAGCAATCCGAAACACACAATCATTACCCATTTAATCCCATATCACTCACCTTTGCTTTGTAGAAATTTAAACAACATATTACTTGAATATAGATGGCACCAATCTTGATCACCTATCATACAACGTATCAACATACAACATATTTAGCACTCCATAATCATCATGATCAACTAATCAACATAATTAACCCATCACCATTTTGGGTTAACCAAGTTTGACTCTTAATCAAACTATACATAACTCTATCTACTTACATAATCATTTAACTTATTACTACTTATCATAATTCAACAATAACCAATCCAAGGTTATGAAGAGTCATCATAAACATCATATTTAGTCTCTAAGTTCATCATTTCATTTATTAAGCCATAACCATTTTCATGGTTTAGTCATTTGTATAATACTTCAATCACCATTAATCATCACTAATCACTTTTAACATTTGATTACTTTAATCATGGCTTCATATTCTCATCTTATTAACATAATCATAATCATTATCATAAGCATAATTAATTCACATAATTAACTATATGATTCAATGTTTCAATTCTTCATAATCATGCTCTAACAACATTTATAAACACTGATTAAGGTGTATTAACACCCCAACATACTTATTTGATCAAAACTCACTTTTATCATTAATCACATAACTCAATTAATCCACTTTTAGGTTGAATTAGTGTTGCTAACAATCTTATTAACACCTCTTCAACCACTTTCAAACTTCAATTTCGGATTAAAACCATTAACCCATCAAAACCCTCTTAAAACCCATGAACATTAAGGTTCTAGGTTAAAATCAAAAGATAATCATAATTACCTCATGCTAGGAAGGATCGGTCAATGATAAATTCCATATCTCTAGCTCCAACTTGATGTATTCACATGATTTTGAATTTAGGGTTTAAGGATCGTATGTGTTTTCTTGATTCGTGAAGCTTCGGGGTGTTTGAGAAAATAATAAGACTGATATGTACATGTGTGTGGGGGAGTAGATATAAATATGTATTAATTTACTTTCCGTGATTATCATTGTCTGGAACTTTAAAACCGACACACAATTATAATTATTTTATTTCACCTAAAGTAATAATAATTTAAAACAATTATTAGTATTACTTTATTCATTTTAATACTTTTAGATTTTTGGATGTTACAGTAAACAACAGCAGTAGGATGCTTTCGAAAGCATTAGCTCGAGTCGCATAACTTCAAAAACAAATTAGAGATTGGATTGCATTACTATATTTTGTACTATCAAATATGTAGTAGAAATCTCTTGACATATGATGCGAACTCCAAGTATTTTGTAAACATTTTATGTTGGTAATGTAATTATTTTTAAAATGTCACATTTAGAGGTCATTTGTTATAACTTTGTGCCATGATATTTGATTTGGTCGGCTTCCCCGTGACACCTCATACTTCCGATGCCATGTGTTTTGGGGGTGCGACACAAGATAAATAAGTGAGTGTATTTTGAGGTGTTCAAAATAGTCCGAAACCGGAAAATCAAACCGAAAACTGATTGAATCGAACCGATTTTTGGTTAACCGAACTGAATTTTTTTCATTTTTCTGTTTCGGTTAACTGAACCGAACTTTTTTTTTGGTTTTGGTTTAGGTTTCGGTTTCGGTTCATATTTTTGAGATAGACGTGATAAATGGTTAACCGAAAAAACCAAAAAGATATATATACCTTATAATATATGTATATATATATTGTAGATATATATTTATATATAGATATTTATACTCGTATTTTGATAAAATTATTTATATTTCTTTTCCGCTCATTTTAATGTAATTTATTAGCTTAATTTTTGCTTAATATGGTAATTATTACTACTTAGAATTATATTCGAACGATTTACGTACATATAACGTAAATACACAATTATAAAGAGTAAAATTGTTATCCTTTGAAACTTTTATTGTCAAAATATTTTAAAAATAGTGAATACTTAATAATGAATGTATATTTGTATTTTTTTATTACTTTTTGATAAGTTATAATTAATAAACGGTTAATTTGGTTAACCGGTTAACCGAATCGAAAAATCGGTTAACCGATTATCGATTAACCGGATTATTTGGTTTCGGTTTATGTTTCAAAATATATCGAACCGAGACTCCGGTTAACCGAGTCCCCGGTTAACCGTCCATAAACACCCCTAGTGTGTTATGCAAGTCAAATTATAATTTATACACATTTTTTATTATTATACATGTTATGTAGAGTATGTTTAAATGAGTACAACAATTTTGAGTAAGAATAGGGAATCAATTCCAGCAAGTTATTTTCATCAAATACTAATTTTCTCACATATTTTAAACTTGATAATTTCACAAATAATAAGTTGAAAAATCATGAAAATTGCATAATAAAATTTAAAGTTTTCTCCTCTTTGATTTTATAATTTATATTTGATGAAATGGGAAATATAATGTATATTTAAAACATTTAACATTACTTGATGTCAATACTTATGAAAGCGACTGATATACGGCTCATGAACTTTTAATACATATACTTTATGGTCAGTCAAACATTATTAAGGGGGCCGAACAAGGTTCAGTTCTTTCTTATCTCCATCGTTGACTATAATATCTGATTATTTTAAATCCATTATTACATGGTCTCAAAATCAAATACACAGAAGAAAGACAAACATGAAGACAGGCGGAACTGGGATGAGATCTTAGGAACAAATTTTTTTTCCATAGAATTTTTAAATAAAACATAAACAGTTATGATCATAAGATTTCAACAAAATATATGACATTCAAAGGTATTTTGCTTACAAGATTTAATATAGAGAACTTTAATTTTGCATATATTGCATATATATGATAATGACAATTGGCCTGAAACCCCCAAGAAATAATAAACAAATATAATATTTTGTCATACTGAATATAAACAGGATAAAAAAGAAGAAAATTTAGGTGGAGAAGAGGGAGAAGCAATATGATTCAGTATTTTTATTACTATGATTTATTTTTTATTATTATAATTTAAGTAATAAAAAGTTGAATCATAGTAACAAAAATACTGAATCATATTGCTTCTAACTCTTCTTCACATAAATTTCTTTCTCTTTTGATCTCGTTACTCTGTATATATATATATATATTGTGGAGTAGTAGTGTTTATATATAGTGACTTTATATAACTCAGTTACTTTTTATTTGATGAATGTGACCTCACGGAAGTACTGATTATGAAAGAATATTCACCAATATGTACAAAAATCCAAATGGTGTTATCGGTATCAATTAATTAAACATACTTTTGAGTTTCTTCGAACATGCATTATGATCTGTGCATGCACTCCTTCACACCTACACTACAAGTTGTAATTTTAAATCACTAGGAGGCCAAGGTACACTTTATTAATATATACATATACATAATAAATAATGCTACTAAGAGCATGAGAACTGTTACACTCACATAAATTTTACGAACAAAATTTCACAAAATAGAGGTAACAAGTCAGCCAATCAGATCACTTTTTTCTCTCTCATATTTCTTTCTCTTGTCTCATTGTACAACTAATTTTGTAAACATATTTTTGTAAAAATTGGATCATCCTGTCATTTCTCTAAGAGCATGGGAGTGGACCGAAAATTAAACGCATTTTTCGCCTTTAACACCGTAAAACACCCCTCCCGGTCGAAGTTGTTGTCTGAAGTTAAATATCAAATGTTGAGTCACAAATGCCGAACAACTCAATATTAAACCTTTTTTTCTTTTCACTACAAGTTTACCAGTAAACAACTCGTTTAAAAATTATACACGGTGTTGAAAGTTAAGACCGAACTTGACACTGAACTACTCGATCTGTTGCACTCTCTGATCTGCTCTTTTGAGTTAATTGTTTTTCAAGTCTTACAGTTTTGTTACTTATTTACGATGAAAAACTAAGTGTAGATTTGGGTTAGAACTTTTATTATAGTTTGTAGCATTTAGGCAAGTTTGTATTATTTAACTTTTCTCAGATAAACGTATTGTCTAGTCCATAATCTATATACTCATTGAATAACATTTTATAATTAATAAGTTATGGAGTAATATTCATATATAGTTATAAATAATCATCATCTAATATTTTATTGATAATTTTATTCCTTCGGTGAGAAAAGATATATCTTACCTCCCGTAGATCTTTAATGTTTTGGTCTCACATTTATCAATTTATCTTTAATTTTATACTCTATAAAAAATACTCCGTATATGTAAAAATAACATTTGTCAGATTCCCGACGAGAACAAGCGACGAGGCGAAGTGATGATGACGTGCCATTGGCATCACGTCATCGGATGCTAAGTGACGAGAACCGACGGAAGCCAATGGGTATGGATGGCAATTGTCACCCGATCAGATGGATATCCATCCGATCCATCCACTAAATGGAGGATATGGACGATCTAAATGGATGAATAGTGGATATGGATATGGATATGGATGAATAGTGGATCGGATATAGATGAAAATTTATCATCCATGGATTTATCCATTTCACCCGATACACACACACACACACACACACACACATATATATATATATATATATATGTACACACACATGTAAATTTACATATCCACATATGAACCATAAACAATTAAGGAGTTATTGAATATATGAAGTCATAAATTTTAAATATCTAATGTGTATTTGAGGGGTTTTATTTTGTATTTTGAATTATATAGCAAATCTTAATGCATGAATATATCATGCCGAGCAAAGTTCATGTTACAACCATATAGTGACGTCACAATCCACGATATATAACAATAAAAACACGTGCGATTAATTTATAAACAAGGAGAGCATGTATTGTATAAATATATATTTACTTGTAAGTGTAACAAATTATGCTTCGTTGATTGACAATATTTGTCGGTTTCATTTCATATTAGGAAATTTTCTAACATTTTCTGAATATCCAATGGACATCCATTAACTCGCTTAATCCATTGGATATGAATATGGATTGATGAATTAAAATTAAATGGATATGAATACGCATATAGACAAAAATATTTAAATGGATATGGATGTGGATATGGGATCATCCGACCCTTAAGGTCTAACAAATACAATATCCTCCACAAATTTGGCTGGAGCATAATGGATTATGGATGCATATATACTTTATCATCGATACTTCAAAATGTCAATATTTTTTTTCGGCAAAAAAATAGTTTGAGATACCTATCGGAATCAGAGATATGCCTAACATTTATGAAAGTGAACTAATTTATAAATCAGAATAATGATATTTTGATATATTATATCGAGTGCTTTTGTTACGTTCGTCATGTATGACTGTATGTTATCTTTTGCTCTCTTTTACTTAATTAATGATGTATAAATCAGTTTTGATATATAACTCGTTCAATATTACATATAAACAAAATCAGAGAATATACATTTATTATTTAACAAAGTGTCGGGAATGAAGATGTAATCAGGTGAAAGATGGAATTGGAACAAATGAAAATTCGTGATCATGCAATGGATGATGGTCGTAATGCGACGGTACAGGATCACGACATGAAGTGTGACTTTTAGTGGAGATCGTGATGTGATCTCCTCTGATCGCAACGCTAAGTAACAGGTGTGTAGAAACTATTTTTTTCTTGCTCACTATTAACAGTGTAACCACTTTTCTGCCCGGAAGTTATGACCTTCTAAACCAACTGGCAGGAAGTTATATTTGCCTCTAGTCGAACTCATCGGCTTCCGACCAGAGGAAGATTCATATTGGATCTTGTGGCGTACATCCTATATTTCTAAATATATGATACCAAGTATATGTTTTTAAAGTACTCCGTTGAGAACCTGAACTTCTAGGCAAAGAGTTGGTACATCTCCGTGACCATAATTTTATAGGTGGGGACCAAGTAGGGGATCATATGACCTTGTTCTCCGATAAATACAATTCTAATTGGTGATAGGTTGAAAGGGAATAATCCCTTAGACCTTGCACAATGGAGTGACATGGAGGGTTCAATAAAAATTATACCAACCCTTCTTCCATTGTGAAAATGCTATATCATGGGTTCGGTTAAACAACAACCTTGTCTGCTCTAACCATCAATAAACTATTTTGGTGGGACCCTCTTTGTACCTCATTGATTTGTTAGAGGTAATAAATTGTTATAAAAATAAAAACTAATTGAAAAGTACTTAAAAATGTAGAATGACATGGCAAGCTGACAAGAAATAATGCTAATGAATTTCTATTTAATAATGATGTGAAAATGTATTAGACTATTAAGAGTCCAATCCATTGTGGATGGTCTTCGTAGTGAAATATGATTGTCCAAAGAGATTATTGGTTTTCTACAACTATAAAAATGTAACTTTATTTTCATTCAAAGGTATGTACTATTCACCCTCTTTTTACAACTCTCAAATATTTCTAAAGTACCACCATAAACCACCGTACTTCCGCCACTAATTCTCACACCTGAAGTGGCTCACAAAGATCAACTCCGTGCTCCACTTAACCGTAGTGTTTCTCTCTGTTTTGCGGATCGAGCCGAAGATAGGGATTAGCTAGATAACGACCACCCAATCAACAATCAGGCGTAAATTTTACAAACAACTAAGTTACTTATTCCTTATATAAGTAAACCGTATGTCATTGTAACCCTTGATATGAAATTTATAAAGAAATAACTCTTGGTTTGCCCACGAGGATTAAACCAATCTCGAAGTTGAAGATTTGATATAAAGAGTTAAATCCTTGTGTCGTATTGTTCATTTCTTTATCTTGTTTTGCTTTGTTGTGATTGCTATCTTAGTAATCATTATCCCTTTTTTTTCATGGGTGTGTGTCTATGTTAACACGCTTCGTTTGGGTTCATTCCTATTCCTAACACAACGATCCAAATTAACAATTTCAATTTCACGAACAAGTAAAGACACCATTCGAATGAACGTCCCTACGCATATATTCAATCTTATGATTAAAATTTTAAAGTAACATGAAATAATTGTTTGAGGTCAATGGATGAACAATAATCGATGGGCCCACCATGTGGCCATAGCATGATAGTAACACGATGTGCCAACTCAAACTACTATCCCACTACAATATTGTTTCATTACAAAAATAATGCATATATTTTAACATGCAATTTTTAGCCTATAAATTGGATTGTATCAACTTATGATTCTAAGGCATATAGTTTCATAGAACAAAAGGTTTCTAGCTAATCTATTACAATATGGCTAAGATCGCGATTGGCTCGTTCGATGAGGTCACCAAGCCCGACTGCATCCAAGCCCTCATTGTCGAGTTTATCGTTACCTTTCTCTTCATCTTTGCCGGTGTTGGATCCGCCATGACCACCGGTGAGTTTTCGTCTCCAAAATACTAAGGTTGTGTTTAGTAGTTACATGAAACTTCTTACGTTTTTCGAAGAAAATAATTAACTACAGTAAAAAAGTAGAAAATCGTTCAAGTTTGTGTTATGCATAAAAAATTGTAATAGATCAAACGAAATTTTTGTGTTCCCTTTATAACTACTTAAAAGTGATGGAAACGATAATATTTTTTTTGTTTTCGTATTCCAACTTTGGAAAATAAAAACTCCACGTGGTACATTTGAACGTGTATAAAGTATCTTCATTATTTTTCTACGGAAACCTTTTAAAAAAACAGTAAAGGATAATTGAATAAAACTTTATGTAAGTGAAGGCATCTTAAACTTGTAGATTTCTTTATTAGCGAGTTAGTATTTACATAGACTATATTGGGCTTAATTCATCTACGTTTTGTCATATATTTATATTGTGTCTCCTACAATCATTGAAGAGTTAATGTACAAATTCGTTATTGTACTTTGCGAAAATATTTATGTGGGTTACTGTACTTTTAAGATGTTCAATTGGATTACTGTATTTTCAAAAATGTTCAATTAGGTTACCAAACTTTCACCATAGTTCAATTAGGTTATTGTACTTGTAAAAATGTACATAACAATGTGCAATTGGGTCACTGAGTACTGTAGCAAAAATAGGCGTGAAAACACTTTTGAAAGTACAATGTGAAATTGAACATTTTTAAAGTTTAGTATTCCACATGAATATTTTCGCAAAGTACAGTAACGAATTTGTACATTAACCCATTATTGAATCATAATTAAGTTTATCTGGGTAACATGTTAAAAGGGGTTCTGGTTGAAACACGCCATTTTAGTTATGGGCCGGACCATATAATTTACCGTCTAATATAATATTCTTTTAATCAGATAATTATATGATCAAAACAACAACTATACCCGTAATATGAATAACCTAGCTTTCTCTAACAGATATATTTACTTGTTCTTGATTTGAACTCGTAGCGAATATCAGTCGTTTTATTATGACCAAGCGAAGAATGAACCTGTTGATTGTATAACTAAATAAGCTACTACATAAGAACGTTCTAGTTCTAGAAGATATAATTGTATTAATGCTATTTTTGATGATATATATTGTTGAATTTCATTAGAAAAATTGGCTGGAAATGAGGTGGTTGGGCTACTTTTCGTAGCAATGGCTCATGCATTTGTGGTGGCTGTGATGATATCTGCTGGTTTTAGAATCTCCGGTGGTCATTTGAATCCGGCAGTCACACTTGGGTTATGTGTTGGTGGTCATATCACAGTTGTTCGGTCCGTTCTTTATTGGATTGATCAGTTGCTTGCTTCTGTTGCTGCTTGTGCTCTTTTAAGTTATCTCACCGGTGGACTGGTAAACTTTTATCTTAGAACCAACTTCAACACCTATATAACAAAGTTAGTATATATTAAATATAGCATTATTGAGTTGTATTTAATGATGACATTGTCAACTTTAGACTAGTTTAATGTCACATTGATTAAAAATGCATTATTATGTACCTAAATCTCATTAAAAGTCAACCAATTTTTTATATAAACCCTATATTAGTTTAACATGATCATCAATTTCGTGTTACAAGTTTAAAGTTCTAATTTTATGTGATTAGTTATCTCGATGGCACTTAATTTGGGTGGTGTTAAAAGCATATACTATATGTTAGACCAGTCTTTATGCGTAATTTGCGCACTTGTGAGTGTAGCAATAGCTTAATTTGCCATTAAGTACTAAATATGTTAAGTTTATGATCTGTCTTGTACAGTCTGCAAGGAAACTTATAAAATACCCTTTGTGTTTGGTATTTTTTCAGACTACACCAGTGCATACACTTGCAGTTGGGATGGATTCTTTACAAGGTGTTATAATGGAGATAGTGTTGACATTCTCATTGCTCTTCACAGTATATGCTACTCTTGTGGACCCTAAAAAGGGCTTTCTTGATGGGCTTGGTCCACTTCTAACTGGGCTTGTAGTTGGTGCCAATATCATGGCTGCAGGCCCTTTCTCCGGTGCTTCAATGAACCCTGCAAGGTCTTTTGGGCCTGCCTTAGTGGCTGGAGTTTGGACTGATCATTGGGTTTATTGGGTTGGGCCACTTATTGGTGGTGGGCTAGCAGGGTTCATTTATGAAAATTTCTTCATTGTTAGGACCCATTATGCTCTTGCAAGAGACGAAGAACATCATTAAGTGATGGGACTATGGGACTATGGGAGTGTTCTCAACATTTTATGGAACTATAAGGTCTTTTGCTTTTATGTCATGCCACTTAATAAATATGTGTTTCGAATCTTTTTCTTTTATTTTTCTTGTTATTGTTAGCTAGCTGTTATTATATAAACACTACTTTCTTATACGTAGTATTATGCTTAATAGTCCATCTACGTTTTATCATATATTTATCTGGCACAATTACTGAACCACTAAACATTATTCAGTTTAGCATTGTATCACATCAAACCTAAGACCCCAACACTCCTCCGAAATACATGAAATTCCAACCATCTCTCTTAAAAACTTCAATGATATATTATTGTATTATTACTCATTACTAAGGTCATTTTAGAACATAGAAAAAGAGCATTATAACAACAACAACAAAAAAAAAAAAAAACCATGAAGGACACATGAAACATTTCAATGTTATAATTGAAGAGTAAATTGACAGATAGAATGATTCGCCTATAGAATCAATTCTTGAACAGTAAAATTTTTAATCTTATTAAGCGACTTATAATAATGTATATATAATATATGTTTAATGGATGAAACATTAAGCTGTGCTTTGGATCGTTGGTTTCTGCCCAATTTCATGTAGCACCCATCATTGTTCGAGTCCTATGGCTGGATTATTTTTTCCTTCTTCTTTTAACTTTTTCTTTTCCTTATTTGTCTTCTTTTACTTTGTCCTTTCATCTTACTATTTATTATTAATACTCCATCCATCCCATTTGAAATGTCCACATTACTATTTTGGGATGTCCCATTATAAGTGTCCACTTTGATATTTAACCAATCAAAAAAGACTTTAGTGGATAGATTTAATATTTGATTGGTGAAAAGTGTAGTTAGCGAGAATCCTAAAACTACGTGCAAAATCAAAGTGGACATTTGTAATGGGATGGAGTGAGTACTAGTTTATTGACCCGCGACAGCGCGAACTAATACATCTGAGTTTTAAAAGTTAACAACTGAATCTAAAAGAAATATAATGTATAAAATGTTACATGAGAAAGAAGAAATAGACTAATCGATATAAATTGACATATGTGGAATGTGAGATCTTCGCATTATTTATTATTAAATATATTTGATGATAAATTTACACTTATAAAAAAAATAAAGAAATAATATACTTGGTATTTGACTTGGAAGTTTGATTAGTCAATTGTAGGATAAGAAATCAGTTTTATATCAAAACCTAAGTTTTTAGCAATGATTTAAACAAAAGTTGTAAAAAAATAAAACCCATGAATCACAAAAAAAGAAAATAGAAGAATGTTAATATGGCTGAATATGACGTATGTTTCAATATGAATAATCTTTCAAATACTAAGGATTTATTTATAAATTACTGGTCAAAATGTCATGGTACTTAAATTATAAGAACCGAAAAGAATTAGGGAAGTACTGAAAGTGCTAATTCAAAATAGTTTTGGTACACTTTTCGAAATATGAAAATGAATGTTAGAAATAATTTTAACCGTAGAATTTTTATGGATGGAACCCAATTTACGGTCTAAATTGTTTCATCGTATTTTGCTTTAATCATACAGTAGATTATTATTAGTTTTTTCCTTATCTTTATTATCATTATTACTATTACTATTCAATGTTTTAAAAACCGGTTAGACCGGTTCGATCGAACCGGTCGAACCGGAAATTTAAAGGAATCCGGTCAGTGGAAAACCGGTTTTGAGGGAAAGTTGACCGGTCAATGAACCGGCCGAGTTGGTCAAAATTGGACGGTCCAACCGGAAACCGGACCGGTTGAACCGGATTTTTTTTAAAAAAAGGGTGACATGGCCGGTTTTGGGGGCGGTTGGACCGGACCGGTTGAACCGGTTCGACCGGAATCGGACCCCATCCGGTCCGGTTCGGTTTCCGGTTTTAAAAACATTGTTACTATTATTAGATAACGCCTTAATTTTATATTTTGAAACTTTCTTTGAATGCTAACAAGGAAAATACTTTAAGTGATTAATATAGCAAACTAAATATGATAAATATACAATGCAACATTGATAACTAAATAAAATACGATTTTAATTAAGATATTAAAAGTTATATATTTTGATCCTGTCACAACTGAGGAGGAAGAAAAATTTCTTGTTGGAGATAATTTAGAAGCATTAGATGGTTGTTACATGTTAAGGCAAACGGTAACATTTTCTCTTTTAAAATTTAGTAATTGTAACGTTTATTAATTTTTAAACAGTTTATTAATTTTTCATTTATTTTTTTATATTTTTGTAATAATCCCAAACACACACCCTGTGTAACTGCGTATATATAAAGCTTAAAATCCAAACGTCATAAAACAAACCGCCCCCTACAATGGACCAACCACCGCCTACGTCATCAGAACCACCATCAACCACCACCACCCCTCCTCCACCTCCCGCCGCCGCCTCACCGGAACAACCACCGCAACAACCTACATCACAACCACAACCGCAACTGCCACCGCCACAATCACCCTCCACCACCGCCACATCATCATCATCACAACCACCTTCATCCCAACATCCTAACCCTAACCCTAACCCTAAACCCCCAAATTCACCAATTACATCACAACCATTACAACCACAACCTCAAAATCCAATCATAAGAGCACCATTCAATCGTCCGTGGCCACCAAATCCATCTCCATTCCCTCATTTTTCTTCAATTTCAAATCATTCAACCGCACCTTCTTCTTCTTCAATCACACCCTCACCACGCCCCGGCGGTATGGCTATCGGAGTTCCCGCACCGCACCCTACCACGTCGTTTTCTTCACTGACTCCACCTTCATTTAGTACTTCCAATCCACAGGTTGTCTTTCTGTTTTTTTTACCTTAAGTTCATGTCATTGTTTGATATGCTGTATCTATATCTGTATATATATACTTGACTATCTAAATGAGCTCTATTAATGTTTATTTTGAAAAGATGTATGATGAATGTGGATGTAGTATGTACTTGACTACCTTACGCTAATTGTTTCACTAACTGGGCATTTGGCTTATATATTGTGAATGTATAGGTGAGGCAATCAATATCTGGAATGATGGGATCTCTTGGTTCCGGGTCATCTCTGAGGCCAAGTGGAGTTACTGCATCGCTTCCACAAAGACCTCTTCAGTCATCTCTTAGGCCGCCCGCAGGTGCTAATAATCAGTCACCGGCTGCACAAGTCAGTATTTCTTCTGTTCTCTACTTGTTTTAGGGTTATATTTTAGTGCTATGTGATGTTTTTAAGGTAGAAAATTATTACATAGTACTTCTACGGTAAAGATCACAAGATAACCCGTAAGTTAGTAAAGTAAAACGATTGCCTATTTTGCAAGTCTTTTTGTTAAAGCCAACTGAAATGCTAAGTAAAGCCTACATAATTATGTAGCTGAGTAGAACTTGTGATGAGAGAAGGTTCTTCACCCCCAAAAAGACATTGTGTTTTAGTTTGAAGAGACTAACATGATTTTTAAATATAAAGATGCATAAGATAGGGGAGGTTTTGAATAATAAGAACTAGAGTATGGGCTCTAGACTTGTAGACATGAAATAAACATTTGGTAACCTTGTTTTAAAGATACATTCAAACTTAGCTGTTTTTTTAAAGGTCCTTTGTAATTGTGTTGATCTTGTAAGTGATCCATGGACTTCTTGTAAACAGACATGGCATTCCAAACAGATTAGACTCAAATTCACTAAATTAAGACCTAGCTCTGAAGTTGTCCATTCTATCAAGCTATCGTTCCATGTCAATTTCTCGTTTATGTCACGCCACATTTATTAGTTCAATTAGTAGCTATGAAAGATCTTAAATGTTTCATGCTGGTATCAAATGCAAGCAATTGATGCCTGGTTTAAAAAACTAACCTATAATGAAAGGTGAACCGCAATTGAAGCAATCCGAACAGAGAGAAAGATGAAGTGGAAATTACAAGAGGAAATCGTTCTGGCTATTTCCATTGTGGCCTAGCTGGACTCCGCTTATTCTGTTATTCCGTTACTAGACTTGAAAGATGTTGCATGTATAATTTGTATATTAAAGTAAAAACGAACTTGATAAAAATTGACTCTCAAGATAAACTATAATTGAAGAGAGCCAAATAGAGAGAACGCTGTACCTTTGTTGCTTGTTACTGCTGTGTGCTTGATGAGTTATCATCCTCTTTCTTTGACATCTATATGATATGCTTTCACTGTTATTTTCTTCATATAGTCATTGATATGTTCCTTTAATGCACATCTACTTGTGGTCCATGTTTATTGTTCTCACCTCTATTAGCTATACAATTTACTTTCATAGTGCATTTTTTTGAAACAGTACTATTAATATTAATGAGTCCATTAATTTGTCAAAATTTATATACTATTTACATTTAAAACAGGATTGCTGTATTACAGGGATTGGTCATGTGTTGAATACCTTCTATTTCCAATTAAGTATCATTTAATAGTTGTTTGCTTTTGTACAGAATTTCCAAGAACATGGACATCCAAGACTTCCATCAGTAGGATCTCCCGGGTCACCAGCTCCCACCACATCGCAAAGCCCACAATCTCACAATCAGCCGTGGCTGTCCTCTGGATCACAAGGAAAACCGCCTCTGCCACCATCATTCAGACCACCAGTGAATCCTCAATTATTGCAGCAGAGATCCCACCTACCATCTCAGCAGCAACCTGCCATGTCAGCCTCCACACAACAACCTCAAACATCTTCCGCTTTACAGTCACAACCATCTTCGTTGGCACAACAACCGCAAGAGCATTACTCATTACCACCATCACGGGTTCCACAAACTTTGACCCATCAACAACAGATGGCTAGGAACCGTGGGTTGGGTAACCAGAGACCATTCACTCCTTCTATGGGACCACCTAGCTCAGTCACACCTCCACCTGCATTTAACAGACCACCAGCTGCTGTGGACCCTACCGAGTCTTGTAATAGGATTCTAAGCAAGAGAAGCATCCATGAGATAGTGGCTCAGGTAACTGGTTTTTGTCCACTTTAGCTAGGTTTATGTGGTCCGTATATTCTTAGGATGCTGTTTACATGGTTATGCTAATCAAAATGATAAACATTGTTTTAATGTTAATATGTAATTTCGCTTGAGCTTTCAAAACTGTTGACCATTATCTATGCCTGCCTGTCTTGAACAGATTGATCCAACTGAACGATTGGATCCGGAAGTGGAAGACATTCTTGTTGATATTGCTGACGATTTTGTCGAATCTGTGAGTTATTTTTCTCCTACATCTTGAGTAGAAAAAAAAGGAAACAATCTGCATGTGTTGATTTTATGATTCCATACTCCATTTGTCTGTGTACACTATTCCATAGTTGATGATCATTTATGGAGTTGAAACACAAAGAAAGGCAATTTTGAACTTTCTCTTTGGTAAAGGCAGTAATAGCTGCTAAGGTTCAGCGTCATGGAATATTTTGCATACTGGCAGCAAGTTGCTGGACTCTACTGAAGTTTCTTTATCAAGGCCCCTTTGCTCTGTAATGTAAACGCTTAGGCTTTAAAAATTGTATAATATTACTTGTGGAAGAACTTCACATTACATAGTGTATCATGTGGCCAGTGGGCTGGAGCAGTTAAATATAAAAATAGATAAGTTACCCCAATTTAAACTTCAAAATACTCCTTGTCCTGTTGATGAATAGTGACCTTTACAACTTGACATGCAAAGGTGACCATTCGAAGCAGAAAGTACTAATACTGTGAGTGGAAAACATACTGAGGCCAGAATGATATCTTGTTAAATTACCAGAGTTTGGTTGTGTGGTCAGTTTGTCTTGGTGGTGTGGGTTAGTTCTAGCCAGCTGATCTGATATTCAGTTTTATGAAGCATTAATCTTCTCATTGTACAGTTCTCTCCAGTACAGAAACCACTCAGAACCAAATGACAGAGAGAACTCAATCCCGAAAATTGTTATTGCTACTGGTTCAAGAACTAAACAGCTAGAGATAGTGAATGACGATATTCTTCACTCAACTCTAATCCTAACATCTTCTTACTTCTATTTATACAAAGTAACTACTAATGGAACGGGGAGTGTTAATTTAAGACCATCAACTACAAATTGAAGTAGTATACACCTGTTACACAATATGCTCTGGCTTCAGATAGTTGTTCGGATGGGATTCTACCCCCTAAATGGCTCCTGTTGAATACTTTATCATCTTAATTGATTTCTCCTCGTGAATTTGAGAAGCTTTAGAAGTGTGCTTCCTGTAAAACATCCATTACGAAGAGCTTGATTTTAAACTTCAACTGTTTTGCAAGACGATACTATAACTTGAGCTTATTTATCTTGTATGATATAGCAGTTTCAAAATGTTTGGTTCCAAACATTAGTATCTTTATGATACAAACGCTAAGAAGCATGTGAGACTTGCTAGCAATAGAAATTATATTCCTCATTGAGATCATGAGTTATACCTAGAAGTTGGTCGTTTTCCTATCCTAATTTAATAAGGTCTTACATTTACGGTTGTTTTGAAGATTTCTTGAGGAAGACTGATAGTCAAATTAGCTTCAGATGAATATTTTGTGCTTATATGATTTGAATAGCCTCTTATTGTCCGATTATTCGTAATTCTAATGGGTTTTATATTGTACTTGCTCCAGGTAACAACCTTTGCTTGCTCTTTGGCCAAGCATCGTAAATCAAATACACTGGAGTCAAAGGACATTCTTCTGCATCTGGGTTAGACCTAAAAATCCTTATATGTTCGCTTACTTAATTTAAAATTAGGTACAATCATATATGTTCGCTTACTTAATTTAGAATTAGGGACAATTACTCAGTTGCATTTTTTTTATTTAATACGACAACCAGCTAAAAATAATAACACTATACCCCAACATTTTGAATACTATGCTGCAAATAAGGAAGAAATTGCAGAAACAGGAAATGGGTCATTATTCTGCGAATAGTATTTATCCGAACTGGTTGAATTCCAGCGTTTTGAACTATTTCACAGTCATTTTGCGAATATTGAAAGAATGCCAAAATATTTTACCGAATCGCAAATAAAGAAGTTTTTAAGAAATCAAAAAACTCAAGTATGCTACACTTTTTAATAACTAAATTTTTTTATTTTATTTTTGGCGTTTGAAGTTCGAAAATTCAACTTGAGGCTGCTGATTTTCCATTTTTAAAAGATGGGTTCCCCAACAATTCGATCAATGGTTTAGTAGTTGGCTGTTTAGGGTATTTAAGAAAATGCACATAAGGATTTATGAAAATGAAATTGGGCAGACTTGATCAAATTCACATAATGTTTCTTATATACCGAGGTCTCACATAATGTGTGCGAATTAGAGGGGTACTTTGTGAAAAGTTCTACTTAGTGCCAAGTTCTTGAAATCGGGTGCCAAAAATGTTTAAGTGAAGTAGTAATTTTCCCTTAAAATTATGATATTGATTATCACGTAAAATGGGTTGTTTCAGAAAGAAACTGGAACATGAGTCTTCCTGGGTTTGGTGGAGATGAAATCAAGTGCTACAAGAAACCAGTAAGACTATAAATATTGATATACGATTCTTCTTTGTTAAAAAAGTTCACATTTAACTTCGCAAGTTTTAAATCTAATTTGCATGTTGGCTTCAGTTTGGTAATGATGTTCACCGAGAACGACTGGCTGCGGTATGTACACTTGCTAAAGGTTATATGGTCTGGTAATCTCTTGCAGTTGTTTGATCTAAAAGAAATTAAGTGAGCTTTTCGGTTGTTACATTGTAGATAAAGAGGTCGATTGCAGCTGCTGAGACACCAAATGCAAAGAGTTCTGGTGGACAGGCTGGTGGTGGTGCTAAAGGTCATCCCGCTAAGGCACCTGGTCTTGTTATCGGTTCCCCAAACCCAAAGGCTCGTGAAGCCACATAAAGACATAAACCATCTTACACTCTAGGTTTATAGATCCGATAGTATAGGCCACTTATTTAACTCCTGAAAAATAGGATTTGTGCAAGTTTTGTCGATAAAATATAGGTGCCAGGTGTTGAGTTACACCGTCTGAATGTGGTTTATTCTTTTGGCAAAAATGTGTATTATTCAGTTATATTAATCGGTTTTGGTAGATTTAATCGAGGTTAGATTTATTCAAATCGCATGGATTTGTGTTTATGCTATATTTTTCCTTAATTTGGTTGTATTATATGGTTGCGTCTGGTTCGCGGAATTTAATGGAATTGAAATCTCAGTTCCATCCAACAAGCATATGCTTGGTTTACAAATGGAATTCCAATTCCTTACTCAAAGAAATTCACATTCCATGGAATTCCAATTCCTTTGAAGAATTTTAATTTCATCAAAAATATTGTGTGAACTAAACACACCTAAGTTTCAAACTTCAACGTTGATGATGTAAATTGAGTAAAAGTCGTTATTATTTATAACAATAATCAAATAAGAGCGGAATAGGAAAACAATCATTTGAGACGACTTTTGTTGAAAGTGAATTATATTTTGAAACATATGAAAATGAGAATATGGACAGCGAAATTTGATTGAGTGAGCAATTTATTTTTAACCTGAAAAATATATAAACAAAACAAAAGTAATGCTAAATTAATCTAGTAATAATCAGTCAAAAATTAAATCACAATCTGATAATGCACCAAATAAATATAAATTTCAATATATAACCTAAAACATAGTGTTAAATACAATTCTTGTAGCACTATTTGACATAACCAAAGTTTGACCTTTTCTTGATGTTGCTGTTAACCAACAACACCAATATATACCTGATGAAATGAAAGGATTCATTCAGATTTCAGCCATTTGATAAAGCAGTTAAACCAACTTTTGGGCTCAATGTATATTTGACTTAAATCTATTTTCTTGTTGTTTTCAAACTTGACACTTATCTAACCCATTGAAAACAACCATTTCATCTTCCACCCTTATACCAACTCCAACAACCAAACCTCCCTCCTAATCAACCCAAATTTCCACCTTTAAAGCCAAAAAAAACCCCGAAAACTAACAATTATCATTATGGCTAAAGTTCATTCATCAACTTCATTGGCCGCGACACTCTCATGGTATTGCTCATTGTTCTTTTTGATAATGTTGGTTTTGAGTTGTTGTGAGTCTTTTGATACTGAAAATAAAAGCATGGTGAAACGCGTTCACACATTTGACGCTGGTTATGGGCCTTGTGACGAAATTTATGTAGTTCGTGAAGGAGAGACGCTGCATACGATTAGCGAAAAGTGTGGGGATCCTTATATTGTTGAAGAAAATCCACATATTCATGATCCTGATGATGTGTTTCCTGGACTTGTTATCAAGATTACACCTTCTAACAATAGGAGTTAAAAATGAGATGGAGTTCTTTTTTTTTTCGTATTTTGTTTTGTGTTTCATTTTATCATGTAAAGAAGATTGGCGACCTAATTTTCCAATGAATGAAGAAGAGTTGTAGTAACTTCATGCTTGTGATTTCCTGGAAATGAGTTTGTTTTTTTGTCAAGTCATGTTACATATTATATTTCTTCTATATTTTATGTATACCTATTAATTTTATTAACTAAGTAAGATGTAACAAACTTTCAAAACATATATTGTATGTGGGCTGTAAACGAACCGAACGAACACGAACGGAGTTTGTTCGTGTTCGTTCATTAAGGTTTTGACGAACAAACGAACGAACACAAACGGATTTTGTTGTTCATGTTCGTTCATTAAGAAAATTTGGTTGTTCACGAACACAAACGAACGTACACGAACAAACACATAATTATTTCTTCATTGATCCCTTAAACGAACCTCAACGAACATAAACGAACATACACACACACACACCTACACATCTACACATATATATTGTATAACTTGAAACTTTGCGATGCATTTTCAACATTACAAAACGATCACAATATGAAGGTAAATTCATTTGCTTGGTCCGATAGTTGAAAAGAGCAACACATCTAGAACTAGTGGAGGGAGAGAGTGAATGTGTTTTTGGAGTGGAGGGAAATCTGATATGGAAATATAAGGTAAAGATATCTAGATGTTTAATATTATCAAATGAAAATATCAAAATATTATCAATATTCTATTTATATTTAGCTTTATCAAAATAACATATACAAATATGTATTGATTTAATTTAACTATTAGTTAATAAACGAACATTTAACTGAACATCCACGAACATGTTATCGAACGTTCACGAACGTAAATGAATGAACGAGACATGTGTTCATGTTCGTTCATATAATTAAACGAACGTAAAAATTTGTTCATGTTCGTTCATATAACGAAACGAACGAACATATACGAACTTCCCGCCGAACGGTTCGCGAATAGTTTACCGAACGTTCAGTTCGCTTACAGACCTAATTGTATGCAATAAACTTGTAAAAATCCCTATTGTATGTCACAACCTTTAAAAACATCTATTGTATGCAATGAACTTGTAAAAAATCTCTATTGTATGTTGCGGGTTACCATGTGTACATGCCAAACTGAAAATGACTCTTTAACATTGGTTTGTGGCGGCACGAGCAAACTCTAGTAAATCATTAACTACCGCACCATACGATAGCGATTTTTTACAAGTTTATTGCATACAATAGATGTTTTGAAAGTTTGTTACATACAATAGATGTTTTGAAAGTTTGTTACATACAATAGTAAAAAGGACAAAGTTGAATACATAACCAAACATTTAACCCAATTAAAAAAATGTGTATATATTCTGATATTCCTAGAAGTTTTCTAAAAAGGAGTTTATCAATTATGGTTTTCTACATTTCCTATTTTGAAAAATAAATACTATATACACTACATTTAAACGTGTTCTTGGAAATTCCTTTAGTCTTTAGGGGACTCAATACTCTAGAAAACTAAGAAAAAATGAAGGTAAATTTTCGTAACTAAACGTGCTTGTAATTCTTTAAATTTCCCTTTCTGTTAACATTGTTGCCAAACATATGACATTTATTTTCCAACAAACACTTTTTTTTAAAGGCAGTAGTGGAATCACTGACGGATTTTTGACACACCTGACCATCTTCACAAGCGATTACTCCCCTGGGATCGAGTAAGCGCCTTATGAGTTCGAAGCCAAGGCGACGTCTAAAGGGTTTGCTCTCTTCTTTTTTGGATAGGTATAGCGTTGCAGGAGTCCTCTCGCAAAAGGGCTCGAACTTATCACATTCAACGAAAAATGAGTAGTTTAATTACGAGTGTTGAGTTTTTATTTGGACCTTTTGGACAACCAGCTGTGGGCTTCCGTGGATCCAACACACTAAGTTTATAACGTACGGGCCTAACAAAAATTGAACGAACTAGATCGAGCTGTGGGCTTGATCATGTTGGGCAATATATACTTGGCAACCATGAAATCCGGTTTGGCTCCGGTTTGACTGTTTTGAGACTTTGAGTTAGTGCACCTGCTCTCTCGAACATTATAGGGTGATGATATTTCCCTCGTCAAGTAATAGATCCATCAAGAATCTGCATCACATTGTTATATTGTACAAACAAATAATGCATATTGATGGTGAATTTATCAAAACTAGTAGTGGATTTATAATCACCTTTATGTATTAATGTATATAGAGCATGTGTTTGGTAGAGTTTTTTGGGCTTTTAGGGGCCTGAACTTCTACTTTAATAAGCTTCAACCTATGAGTCATGTTTGACAACACAATAAAAATGAGGCTTCTTATGAAAATAAGCTTCCATAAACCCTTAAACAATAATGTTTTTTGAAATGACTTTTAAATATAAGCTCAAGCCCCAACTCCAGCCCCTAGCCCGTTATTGTCAAACACACCAACAGTAACTATCAATACTATCTATTTAGAAGTTGTTTCTAATCTAATCTAATAATAATATAATAAATAATATAAAAAATCAGTTACCCTCAAATTTTACAATTATATTATAAATTTCTTAACCCTTTTAGCCGCATTACATTTCGCGACAATGTGAATCAAATTTCGGTTTCTTTTTTCTTCTCCAAATGGGAAAATCTAACTAGTGCATTTAGGGCACTAGTTAAGGAGCATTCAATTAAGTAAACTTTTCTTAAATAATATAAATCATAATTAATATACATGTATAAATTTTTTAAGATAAGTAAATTTTTTCTTCTGGATTGTTTGTAGTTTGGGTTTTAGCTTCTTGCTACTTCTCCCATTTATATATATATATATATATATATATATATATATATATATATATATATATATATATATATATATATTGATTTATGCCGTTAAAAAAAACATGTATAATTGGAAATTAGTGACTTTAATAAATAATTTTTGTAATATATTTGAAATGTTTTGGTAAATTTAACGAGGCTTAACCTATGCCCTTATAGAGTTAGCCAATCCCTAATGTGAGATTGGAGTGTTTCAACTTTAAAGGGACAAGTTATCCAATCCCTTCTTTAAAAGTTTAAATTTTGACCGAAAATTTGCAACTTGCGTCCAGGATTCAAGCCCAGTTCTCTGGCCCATTAACCATTTAGACCATTAACCACATTTTCTTGCGACCATAATTAGCATCTTACGGAGTAATATACTCATATATAGGGGTGCGAAAAAATCGGTTTTTTTCGGTTTTCGGTTTTTTAAAAACCGGTTTTTTATCGGTTTCGGTTTTTCGGAATCGGTTTTTTTCGGTTTTAAATGTTTGGAATCGATTTTTTTCGGTTTTAACCGGTTATTTTTTTTCGGTTTTTTTCCGGATTCGAATTCGGTATAATTGTATAACAAAATTTTAATAATACAAATGAAAATAAAATATACAAACATAACTTTTATCCAAAATGTCTATATAATTCAAACACGTTTGAGCGTTAGCGTTTTAAGAAAAAACAACGTTTGGGTCAAAAAATTTGATTAACTTCGTAGAACATTAGTAATGGAAACATAATTGATCAATAACATAACCAAAAGGCTTGTAAAGCTTCATAAAAATATTATTGAATCTAAAAAGTCTATAAAATTCAAACACGTTTGAGCGTTAGGCGTTTTAAGGAAAATCAACGTTTGGGTCAAAAAATTTTCATTAACTTCGTAGAACATTAGTAATGGAAACATAATTGATCAATAACATAACCAAAAGACTTGTAAATCTTCCTAAAAATATTATTGAATCTAAAATGTCTATAAAATTCAAAGTGAGTTGATACATTCAAGGAATTTTTTACTAAATTCAAGGAAACATGTGCATAAAAAGTGGTACTGTAAGCACAAAGAGTTGTACTTTTCCGTAGATTTAGTAAAAACTTCCTTGCATTTATCAACTTCTGATTCCAAGTGGTTCGAACGTTAAGCTTTTTAAGGAAAAACAATGTTCGAACGTTAAGCTTTTTAAGAAAAAAACGTTAAGCATTTATCAAACTTCCTTGCATTGTTTTTTTAAGGAAAAATAATGTTTGAGCCTTACTCGCCCCATCATTCATAATGCACAAATCATAATTCACCCAAACTTCTTGGTTTCGGTTCGTTGATTTAACTTGCACGATATCTTCATTTGTGTAAGATTTCTTTCGTACATTGATACCAACGGAAGCGGAAGTGGAAGCTTGAGATTGTATGTTTTCCATTTCGCAAACGAAAAGAGTATATATATATTGAGAGATTTATAGTGTTTTTTGAGAGAATATTAGAAGGATATTGGTGTGTTTTGAACCCAAACCCACTAGGGGTATTTATAGTGAGTTTAGAAGTGCCAAAACCCCCCAAAAAATTCAAAAAAACGCTCCCCCATGGCTGCCAACGGCTACTAGCCGTTTTTTTCAAAAAATTCGAAAAAACCCGGTTAAAACCGGTTTTCTAGAAAAACCAGTAAAAAACCGGTTATAGAACCGGAAAAAAACCGGTTGGGCCGAAATGTAAAAACCGATCAAACCGGTTCGGTTTTTCGAAACCGGTTTCGGTTTTTTAAAATTCGGTTTTTAAAAAACCGGTTTTCGGTTTTTCTTGCGGTTTTTTAAAAAATCGGTTTTCGGTTTGCATCTCTACTCATATACACTGACATTAACATTAACATAACATTCATATCTCTATCTATCTATCTATCTATCTATTCTATCTATCTCAATATATAAAACAATGTTTTTGTCTGGCTACGTGTCACCATTCAATTCATTATAACACTCAAAAGATGACATGTCTTACTTATCTTAAAAAATTTCGTCAAATTTTAGAAGTGACATGTGTCTTTCGATTATTGAGTTGAATATTATACTGTATTAAATACCCTAATAATTAGCAAATTACACATAGCTCATTGATGATAGTGTTCAAATGAGAATGAAAATTTTGGTGAAAATTGAAAAATCAATATCAGCCATTCATTTTCGTCAAACTTCACATTACTTCACATTTTTAAAAATCAAATATCTCTAAAATGACCAAGTGAAAAATTATAAAAATTGCACCATAACAATCACTATTTTTTCTTTAGTTTAGTAAACTTCAAACATACCATTTTGTTTATTTGAAGCACAACAAGGCAATTATTACCTAAAATACCATTTTATATACCAAGTATATGATTCTTGATGATTATCCATTTTTAGATTAACATGAAGGAAATACTTAGTTTGAAATACAAATTGTTTTTGTCCAACTAAACACGAATGATAGTTTTCTAAACATCTAAAAAATAGAAGTCGTGCACAAGCAGGGGCGAAATTGTGTGTGTGATCAAGAGTAGACACATACATACCCTATCACAAAAATTATTAGTGTTAAATCTTTTATATAATACAAGAAGGCATATCCTTCAAATTATGTGTGAACACCATTCATTTAAAAGCCCTACCCTTTAGATAAAAAGTTGTAACTAAAAGCAAATCTAAACCCTTGAGCCCATAATTACAAAGAAAAAAAAAACTTAGTAAGTATAAAATCAAATATACATCCCAATAAAGCCCATTAAAAAGAGCTAATAGTCAAAAGGCGAATTTAACCCCTTATAATTTTACACAGGAAATGTTTAAAATCATACTGGTTTCATTTTCCAAAACCCAGCTTTCCAATTTCATATCACTAACCTTTGGTTCGTCTTCTTTACTTTCGATTCTCTTGTTCCATTTTTATTACTTGTGACTTTGTGATGAGCAAAATAAGATAAAACACTGATTTCAATTTGTCAGTTTAGAAGATACAAATTTGAGAAAGTGAAAGTGCAAAGTGTGCTATTAATGGTCTCAAAACTTTGATCTTGTACAAAACTCAATTTAACTTCATAATCATGAATATAATTTGTTTTTTGCTACTTAACATTTTACGGCAATTGTTGAGTACTTGAGTTAGTTGATTATTGAATTGAAAACCCGACTCGTAAACTTGAACTAATAATCTATAATTTATCCAATTAACTCGAGGTATATATGAATTTTTTTGTTTTACTACACAGTGTATACTCTAGCAAGATTCCTAGATCCGCAACTCTGCACAAATTCTAGAAAAAATGATGTTTTGCAAGAAAATATAAATATAAATGTTTCACGTTTATGGCAAGTTCAGTGATTTCAAATCTTTTTCCTAAAAGTTGTATATACTATCAATCTACTTATAGTGGAGATAAAAATTATAAAATTTGCATCATAAAAAGCAACCAATGTTTTGAAAACCTGTTGAACCGGTCTGGTTCAATCGATCGGACCGGTTCCGAACACAAAACCGGTTCAATTTATATAGTACAAATGGACGGTTCGAGCGGACACAAAACCGGTTAGACCGGGTTGAACAGAAAATCAGTTCACTTAATAAACCGATTTTTAAACATTGAAATCAACATTTTTTTATTAATTTCGTTCAAATAGACTAAAACGATATGCGTACTCCATATATATTTGCCTTGAAGTTATAATGTATATTTCTTATCTTTATCTAACATTGCGTGCGCTTTGGTTTAAACTTTGGGAGAATTTCACTTATATTCTTGCAAATCGTGTAAATTACGCCAATATCCTTGCATACTTCAAAATTACGCCAATATTCTTTGAAAGTTTTATACGGATTAATACTCATCTATACCCAAATATGCATTTTAATAATGAATAAATGAATTTAATAAGTACAACTGATACTCAATATTAAATATGGCCTTTTTACCTTTCTCATCTATAATCAAAAGCTAATTAACTTGCCGGTTATCATAACAAAATTTCTTCAATACATTTCCATCTCCAATTAGGTTAAACTAATCTATAATAATTAGGGATTGTCATTTTCCTTTTTGTTTTGTTCTAACTCATCGTCGTAGCCTCGTATGTATAATTGATGAAGATTGTTTTCTGCCTCATTATATGCTTGATTTTATTACCTAAGTCATTGAAGTAAGAATCAATCCATAGCAAACAATTGTCCCAAAATAATTCAAGTTAAGAACAAATAAATTGATGTAGTAAATTAAAATTGTTTTCATTACACCAACTACTCATTTGTTACCTTGATAAACCTTGTGTTATCGACCAAAACAAAATCACAACAGCAACTCGGATACATTTTCTTAGAGGCTATATTATTTTCGATAATAAGGGTAGTCAATTCAAACATAGAGTGAACGGAAAAATCGGGAAAAAAAATCTATAATCATGGATTATGTTAACGTTGTTGAATATGGAGTTGTATGAATTACCACGAAGAAGAAAAGACGTGATGATCGAATAACAGAATAAGAATAACAAAATAACTGATGATGAGTTTCAGTTTAATTTTGATTACGATGAGGGGTAAAAATGTCATATAGCTTGTAATTTTGTGTTTAGTAATAGTTTTACATATTAAAATCCTTTATTTATTATTAAAATGTGTATTTGGGTAAAGATGAGTATTATGAAAGTTTTAAAGGATATTGATATAACTTCAAAGTTTGTAAGGATATTGACGAAATTTACATATATTATAAGGATATAGATATAATTTCCTTAAATTTTCTGGGAATGACTTTTGTGACCCTCCTGAATAAAAAATATATAACATATGTTTTCATAATTCCTCAAGCTTTCAGTTTGACAAGGTTAACCTCTTGTTAGTGGCCAATTACGAATCAAGACGTACTAGTAAGTATGAAATTAATGATGTCAAGAGTCAAGGGTCAACCAGAATAAAAATATCATTGATTTTAAAGTTTTGTTTAATTTGAATTGATTGATATAATATAATACAGCTTTCGAAAGAATTCTTAATGAGCTTTCACATATCTTGGCAAGTGGGGTATAATACTAATAACAACAACAACAAGAAGCAAAATAATAATATAAATTGACTTTTTAAAAATCCGGAATATAATGTTGAATTTATAAGTAACAACATGTAGGAACGCGTGTTTTGAATTAGTGATCGACTTGTTATGATGGTTACAAGCATACGGAGTATATATATGTAGGCCGTGATAGAAATATTATCGACGATTTGATTATGATTGGGAATGACTAATGAACTCTATTTTATTTGTTCTCACCTTCATATTTAATATAGTAAATATAATATGAATTAGTCATATATACATACAAATAAAAGTTTGAATAACTATTTTTCATAGTGGGGACTATGTGAATTCAAATTTATACGACAACGATTTGACGATTACGTTTAGGCATAGTAGAGGTGAACTACAGAATGCTGCGCACAAAGTCATCGTTTTTTGAGAAACTTAATTAGGGTGTGTTTAGTTACAGAAAAATTTCTTCATTTTCTTTTCCATTTCTCTAGAGAATAAGAAGTGTTTTACCTCTTTAGAAAAGCATGGAAAATCTATAAAACGTGTTTAGTTGCAAGGGGGGGAGTTTTCCTTTTCTAAGGAAGAGTGAAGATGGAAAACTTATAAAACCATCAAAAGTAGTTTTCAACTTTATAGTTATAAAAATGAAAACAATGATTTTCCTTTTCTTAGACAAGTTTTTTAGAAAACTCGAATTTGAACACGTTTTCTAATTTTCTTAAAGAATTTATATGGAAAAGTTGAGAGTTTTATGTAACTAAACACACCCTTAAAGTCATCATCTTTTTGAGGACCTCTGATATTTAAGAACACTCGTTATTATTACAATTTCAAAGATTGAAGAAACTACTGTTTTACGTATCCTTGCTATTATTGATTGATTATAAATACCCTCACATATATATATTTGTATGATAAATGCAACTTTCATTTGTCATTTTCATCATTTTTCCAAACTTTAATATGATATGATACACGTTAAGAGGTTAAGCAGATGCCATTTTTAATAATATTAACTAGAAGAAATTAAAATTTAAGTGTTTTTTAGTGACTAAACGACGTAATAATAATATAAATTACACTTTAATCATCGTCATAGTCAATAACTCTACTACCGAACCCATTTTAGGAACGGCGACTAGCCGTCACATCAAACAAAATTCTCTCTCAAACTCATCAATTCAAGCTACCTATTGAATTTCAACAAAAACATCCTAATTTTAATTACTTTTAAAAGAGCATTGGGAACCCTAAATTAAAAGATTAAAGAGTTAATACACAAATAAGTTACTATATTCTATGAAAATGTTTATCTGGATTAGTAAAATTTTAAAATATTCAATTGTGTTACCGTACTTTTAAAAATGTCCAATTAGATTACTAAACTTTCGACATAGTTGTTATAACCAAGATGACACCGTTTTACTGAACTTAAAAATGTTCAATTTGATCACTAACCTTTTAACCAATATTAAGCAAAATACGCGGGATGACACAATCAACAAGTACAGTAACCGAATTTAATATTTTTAAAGTTTAGTAACCTAGATGAACATTTTCACAAAGTACAATAACCTATTTGTGTATTAACCCTAATATTAAATTAAATTATGAGATAATTATAAAATTTAAACAACGTTTGGCTTTTATTGAATCCTTTTAATACAAATTATATACTAATATTTTATGAGGTACCTTCCTATTTTTTAATCAAATACACTTATCAAATTTCCTCATGTAGAGTTGGATTTAGAATCTAATATTTGAGGAGGAAAAACTATGTCAAATTGAAGAGGCTACACTTTTCAAACTATCACAAATAAAATACTCATTCCGTCTCAAAATTATAGTCCACATTTCTTTTTTGGGACGTCCTAAAATAATTGTGCACTTCTCATTTCAACAAATAGGAAGAGATTATAGTGGGTGCAGATTCCATTTGAGTGGTTCAAAACTATTGTGGTTCCATTTTTATTAAAATGCGTGTTTTTTGTTGATGGACAATAATTTTGAGACGGAGGGAGTAACATTAAAAACCTAAAGTAAAGTTCAAATGAATACATCAACTTTCTATGAGAATTGATGAACCATTAGGAATGCGTCACGTGTCACTACACTCTCTTTCCTCCGCGTTTTTAAAAGTTATATATCTTCCAAACGGTAAGTCGAAAAATCACAAAAATTACACAATAAAAATCAGCGATTTATTCAATGTGACAAGACAACTTTCGACGAACTTTTTGTTGTTGTTTTTCGGTGGGTTTTGAAAACGAGTAACACATGTGTTACAAGTTGCCAACACATGTGTTACTCGCCGGTAACACATATGTTACTGGCAAGTAACACACGTGTTACCGTCTTGTAATACATGTGTTACCAGCGAGTAACACATGTGTTACATGCTAGTAACACATGTGTTACTAGCTACTAACAATGTGATACCAGCGAGTAACACATGTAATACCAGCTAGTAACATATGTGTTACTAATTTTGTACAATTTGTAAAACAAAAAAAAAGTCGTCGAAAGTATACCTTGTGAGATGGCAAATCAAAAGGAAAAAAATTGCTGATTTTTATGATGCAATTTTAAGATTTTTTGACTTTTCGTTTGGGAGATATTTAAGCTTTAAAAACGTGGGGTAAATGTGTTTTGTGACACATGAGAGGTTCTAGTTGGTTCCCCCATTTTCACAATAAATCTCATTCTCATTTGAACTCTCCCTAAAGACCTATTTCTGTTTTCATTCATGCAGCATATTTTCATACTTGTTTAGCGGAATATAAAATAATATAACTATCTACGAAACCTCAATTTCATGTAAGTTTAATTTTTCAATATTACACCGTATCTTATTTAAACTCATTAGTCTTAATAATAATAAGTTATATATAGAAAACATAAATATGATATCATCATTCCAATTAAATTTTAATTTGTAAATAAGCCCTTTAATCTTTGTTAATTTTAAAATAAGATCCTTACTTAAAAAAAATTGTATAAGAATTTGTATATAATTGAAAAATGTAACTATTTTCCCTATTTATTGTTAATATAATACTCCGTAAATAATATAAGATTATTGGCATGCACTTTTACGCCACACAATTTGCCTTTAGTCGTAGCAAAAACCTTTAGTACATATCTAAACAAGACAATGATCAATTAAATTGGACAAATATCCAGGGAATAAAAATTCTTAGGAAAACATTATGCAACATCTTCAACTTATAATCGACAACGGTATGTATGAAAAGCCCGTAATTCGTCCTGTTCATTTTCAAAATTTCACAATTTTAACATTATCAAACGTATCAACCTATGATCATTACATGAAA
This sequence comes from Pseudognaphalium luteoalbum, assembly GCA_963422505.1. NCBI lineage: Eukaryota > Viridiplantae > Streptophyta > Magnoliopsida > Asterales > Asteraceae > Pseudognaphalium > Pseudognaphalium luteoalbum. Next base: position 18,909,790 of record OY730192.1, read on the forward strand.
ATTAAGGTCATTTTAGTTAAAATTTCATAATAATTATCTAACATGAGCTTATCCCTATGGATAATGACATAAATTGGTAAAAAAGTTTATTTATAATGTAAGTTGCACATGTTAAAATCAATAAGTACATGCCTCTGTTGAGTATTAACCATTTGTGGGCGGTTTTTTGTTATATAAAAACTAGAAAATCAAAATTTGTTATTTAATTGGACATACGTTAATTAGAGGTAACTCGGTTTCACATTTAGGTGAATTATATATTTTTATTTACACTATATAAATTACTACGTATAATTTAATAATTTATATATGTGAACAAAAGTGGTCACTGGTGACTGGTCAATGAGGTGCTACTGCCTGCTACTTGGTATGAAAAGGACCAAATAAGCCTCTGGATAATCTACAATGTGCATTTTTGGTCCCTTACTTTTTCAACCTAAAAGTTGTTCTTAATGAATGAAGGAGTTTTTAGCCAAAATGGTAGGGAGGAAAAATATATTCACCAATAAGGTGTTCATTTGTGTTCATTTGAGAATATTTACTTATACTGTGCTCTTATCAAAAATGATGATTTTTTTTTTCATATCAGTGTTTCTTTTCGAATTGTAATTATTAATATTAGTACTTAACACTTATGTCATGTAATTTTAATTCTTAATTGAGATTATATGAATTTCATTTGATGATGATTTAGCATTCATGATACAGAGTATTTAATTTATATAAATAGTTAAGATATGATAAAACTATACAGGGTATATAGAATGTTGATTACAAATGTCAACTCTCTCTTTTGCTCACAATAGAAAGAGGTACAACAAAAAGCATACTAATAAACGTAACAATATCTTTTCGATTACACCTTCACACAGAAACAACGATGCACATTTAATAAATTATTTGTTTTAGTAGTTTATTTAAAAAATTATTTAGGCATTTGGTGAACATAACTAGCTAAATTTATATCTAATTGTTGCTTTGCATTGTCTAAGTTGTATGGAAAAAATTAGAAAAAGGAAAAGAAAAAAACATACAACACAAAAAGAAAAACGTGAAGTAGGTTTGAGAAAATAATCACAACAAAAAAACGCATAATAATAATAATAATAATGATGATGATGATAATAATAATAATAATAATAATAATAATAATAATAATAATAATAATAATAATGTCAATTACACAATTTAGATATGGTGTCATAAATCCATAATTCCATATCAAGAATAATCGTGCATCATTATCTAACGCAATTCATGAAATGCATTTCAAGTTATCTCCTTTAAGGAAAAAAGATTACCTGACTTGAGTTTGAAATAAATGTACTAGTAAAAGTTAAAATTAGAAAAGAAACATTTATATTAGAAAATCACTATTTTCTTTAAAAGAAAACACCCTATATAAGTAAATATTTATAAAAGAACACCTTATTGGTAAGTATATTTTTCCTACCAACCCTATTGGTAAACCAAACTCATGAATGAAATCTTTTATTTTATCTTGATTAATTTGATCCGTTAGATCGTTGCTATCAACATTTAATGTTACGGACATTACTTTTAATTAATGTCAAGATAATATACATATGCATAGAAATAAAATATTTTGTATGTCATAAGTAACTCTTGTGATGATAAATTAGTATAGATCGAAATATACATACCAGATTATATTATATAACTTTATAATCTAAATAATAGTACATAATTTAGAAACTTATGTTTCCTCCACGTTTTTACCTCTAAATTTTGGTACCCATAAAAATTTACCGTAATTTTTTATTCCTTAAATCTAGCCACATAATTTTGCTGGTGCCTTAAATGTGCGTGTATCGATTTGATATGTTAATTGTATAAAAAATCACGTTTCATACCATAAAAAAAAAATAAAAAAAATCCTGATTTATGTTTTTCTTCTACAAGTTAGGGGGGTCAAAAGAAAACTTCATCAAAACCTAAGGGATCGAAAGTGGAAAATAAGCAAAAACCCGCACCCCATCATTCCTGCATATATATAAAAGATATACTTGGTCAGATTCTGTAACAAATACACACACACACTCACACCCTCAAAAACACACACACACAAACACCCCATAAATGGAACTCTACGGCTTTCACTCTTACACCTTTTACCTATTTTTCCTGTTCATCATCGCCGGTAATTTTTTAAACTATTTTACCTTTTTACCATTTCACCTGCTTCATCATCATCTTGTATTCCGTTTGCTATTAAAATTATTATGAATAACTGTGTGTACATATATAGGTGAAACGGTATGGGCAACCAACCCGAACCATAAAACGATCGGCGGGTTCCAACCCACGAAACTATTTGTATTCGGTGATTCGTATTCGGATACCGGAAACAACCCGAAATCGCTTGCCAATTCATGGAAAACACCTTATGGTTTAACCTTTCCCGGAAAGCCAGCCGGAAGATATTCAGATGGCCGTGTGCTCACCGATTATCTTGGTATGTTCATGCTAAATATTCTCTTAACTCCATCTCCCAAATAATCCCACGTGTCGTGTACGTTTATATGGTTATTTTATCATTAAATACGTTTTATTTTTGATTATCTAGAGATAATATAATATACTCCGTAACAGATATTTACTTTGGTCTCGTTTTATGCATCAATGAGACAATGGTAGGTGTTAAAACTATTAAGGTGTCATAAATATAATGTAATTCCAGCATAAATATAATTTTCGATAAAATAAATATATGTTATTATTCTTAGAGACTTATGATTTATTTATTATATAGTATTTTCTCGTTTAGATTGTGGTTATATAAAGTTTTCAATTTTATTATTAACTATCTTTATCATTGAAGTCCGCAAGTTTTCTAACTCTTTGGTAGCTAAAATGTTAAAAATATTAAACTTGGCGTTTTGCTATGAATAATGCGTGATATTAGTACAGATCTTAAATTTAGTGACCATTTATCGTAAGACGTAAAGAGTGTCGGTTTAGTCGCATAATTCAACATTTTTGTGATCTTAAGTAATCTTTCTCTAATCTAACTAATATTCTTTAAGGAATAAATAATTAAATAACTTGACTTTTTACGAGTAGAGTACTTTATGAAAAATTATATAAACTAATCTTTAAGTATGTTACGATTATTTGTTTTTGACTTTTGCGTTTGCACTTGATTACTACTATTTGTTGCGTTTTCTAATCTTGAAGTATTTAGACACAACTAATAATCTATTTTTGAAAAACGAAATAATGAAGTGAAAGTAGCTTTGCAAAATTTTTAAGTAACATCTTTTCAAAAATTATGAGAATAATTTAATAGAGAGAATTCTAATTTGTTAACAGTATTTCAAAATTTATTATTATTATTATTACATATGCAAAACATTACAAACTAGTACTATAATAATCACACGCATGCGTAACTATTCAGTTTTGATACCAATAAAAGAACCCTATGTTCCCTTTTGGTCATAATGCTATGCTACTTTGAATTGTATGCGTACGCATTATTTATTAAACAACCATTCTCACATATTCTCTAACAATATAACAAAAATATGTTACATACACAGACATATTACATGCTTACTAATGGAATAATCAAATAAGTATTTTTGTTATATTATTAGTGGTTTCATATAATATTGAGAGTATTATAGATATGCATACGTGTAGTGTAGTTAGTTTAATTTATTATTGATTCCAAATAGTAACTACAAATATCATATCGTCAAACAAAAGTTTGACTTAGTATGCATGTAACTAGTTTCAAGACTTAAGACAGTAATCAAATTAAATGATTATAATATTTTATAAAAGTTTAATGAAATATATAGAAGAATATTGTAAAAATGGAAAATGAATTTGACCTTTTTAAAGAGTGGTATGATATTATGCCCTTGTTGAGTAATTATATTGGAAGTACATCTAGAAAGTGGAAGTGTGAGTAGGCTAATTTCATTCCATGCCCCACTTTTTGGTTCTGCTTTTACTTTTTTTTTTTTCATCATATATTTCATTGCAATATTATATCTGTTATGACCTTTTCATCCTTAGTTTTATGTGCCTCCATGTTTGCTATGTTATGGGAGATGCCACCTATTTTTAAAAAAATGTGACATTAGTAACTTACCACATATTTCCTTTATTTTTTTTGTTATTATTTATGAAATTGTTTTGTGATCTTTACTCTTTAGCCTTTACTCGCATCATCATCATCTCATGTCATTCACTCATTCAAATCCATAATTTCCACAGGCACACACTTTTGATAATTTATATTTTACACCCTTTAACTTGTACTGTGGTTGCAAAGAACACTTGTTGAACTTGAAAAGTGTTTCTGTGTATTTCCTTTTTCGGCTTAAAAAGTTTAAGCTCATAGTTAAATAAATTACGAACCGAGTCTAACACTCACAAAAGGAGTTTTTCTTTTTTAATGTTCTGTTCGCAAATACCCAACCGCGTTATGTGCATAAAGGGTATGCAAGCAATCCAAAAGGCAAAAAAGATTAACCAACATATTGCTTAAATATAGCATACCACCATGTGTAGTTCACTCGAACAGTTGAGCGTCTAAAGTAGATATTCTTTAAAATATGAAGGACTAAAGTGTAAGCATTACTTATTCATTAAGTCAATAAGTCCTAAAGCCTTAATCCTAATTATTTACTTTTATGTGAATCAAATATATAATTCATTGTAATTCTTTGCACATGCTCACTCCATGTGGTACAAGTAATCAATGCATGTAAGCACTTGGTGAAACTTTATCTTTGTGTGGTGTCAATGTGCCATTACCCATAAATAAAAAAGATAAAGATAAAGTAGAAAAGCTTGCTTTTGTGAGTATATATCAAAAATTTAGTGCCACAATATTGGCCTATGCCAGCCTTAAGTTTTTCCTCTTCTTTTTAATCAATCTGACCTTTAACCTGTTATCATACTGTCTTCCATCTTCTATGCTAAAAAATCATTATTTATTATCCAAGAAACACCCTTAAACTAATTAAGTATATATCATCCACATGTACTTGAACTAATTAAGTACTATCAACTTTCTGACCTTTTTAACTTGTTATATTTCTTGTAGACTATAAGGTGTGATAACCTATAAATAACCCGTATTAAAAAGACAATCACATTTAATTTCCAATAAGGTAACTAACTCTCAAAAACTATGATTTAATTAGGGTAATGACCCAATTAGGGTTACATGTATTGTTATTTGACCATATCTGCTAGCATGACTTTGACTTGTAAAGTATTCACATGAAAATTGGCTAATCATAATTTTTCGACTAACTTAGAAGGATATATAGTTCTTGTGGTTTGTTGTTGTTGTTGTTGCATTTATCCCGTTCTTATCGGAAAATCATTTCAGTGGACGTCCATATGGATGTCATTCTGATTGATCAAGTGGTTGGATCACCTGCAATTTTGATCGATCATCCTTGTACATGGTTTGTTGTTTTTGATCGAATAAGTACTTGGCTTTTTTGTCATTTCAAGTGCAAAATGACTTAATCGATCAAAACTGCATATCACATGAACGTCCGTTGAAATGATCTTCAATAGGAGGACACGTGCAAAAGTAACTAACCACAGACGATCCTTGTAATTTTCTCTAACTTTTAAAAGTTCCATTGATTTTGTTATCTAAGAGAAGTAGGTTACCTGAAGTAAAAATTCTTTAAGTAACAATGTTGGTTATATTTTGACTGCAATTTGTCTTCTGTAACAGTTTTTGAAGTTATGTGAGTTATATTAAGGTTAAATTGCGAGCTAGTCATATGACATGCATGGGTAATATCTCAAAATCGCTACTCGTATGAATTTGCAGCCAGGTTTATGGGATTGAAGTCTCCATTGCCATATCAAATGAGGAAATATGGAAAGGACAGGTTGAAGTACGGAATGAACTTTGCTTATGGTGGGACCGGGGTGTTTGACACGGGCAATCTGCAGCCAAACATGACCTCGCAGATTGGGTTTCTTCAGGGACTACTGAAAGACTCGGTGTACACAAAGCGTGATTTGGAGTCATCGTTGGCTCTTGTTACCGTATCTGGCAATGATTATGGCGCTTACACTTCTTCTGGTGGCACGAATCAGGTAACCTCACCTTACATATTTCCTCTAATGTAGATAGTACAATGACTTCATGACATATATTTGTCCTATACATAAAGTGACACTTTTTTTTTTTGGGCGAAAAACAAATATTAAATTAGAATACCTTTCCAACAATTGTTGAAAGAGGGTAGTAGAATTACACAGACGAGCCTTTAATAAGGCTTACAAAAGCATTTGATCTAATAAACACCTCTAATCTAACTCAATATTATAAGACGACTCAAACTAGAACTTCAATAAGCTCCACTAATAAGAGCCCATGGTTGAGATAGCCAAATGTAGGACTGATGAGAAGAACACAAATCATAAGTGGATGCCCATATAAAGTGACACTTTTGGTTTTGGCATAGGAGCTGGTATTTAAAGTCATTAATGTTGCTCATTTATTACTATATATTTAATTAATGTGGTTTAAAAACTGTTGACTTTAATAAATTTCTTTTTTGGTCCTTTGAAACAATACAATGCTGAAATCTTAGTTAAGAATTTAGTTAAGTTGTAAAGTTTTTAATTTTGGAAATTGTTGTATATGTAGGGTCTGCCTGCATTCATTACAAGTGTTGTAAATCAAATGTCAATAGACTTGAAGGCAATCCACGATTTAGGTGTACGACGAGTGTTGGTGAATATGTTACAGCCTTTAGGGTGCCTTCCCCAAAGCACAATCTTAAATTCATACCAACAATGTAACGAGACTCAGAATTCGGCAGTCAGTTTCCACAACCAGTTGTTGCAGCTGGTCGTGTCAAATCTGAACAATAACACCAACGATTCTAGTTTTCTCACGCTTGATCTTTTTAGCTCCTTCACCACAGTGCTAAAAAACAAAGGAGATTTTACAGGTACTTAGTTTTCTCATACTTGATCTTTCAGTAGTAACTAGTAAGGATGCACACTGCCCTTGGGCCTGCTAAAAAAGTACGGGCTTTGTAGGCCCAATTGAGCTCAGAGGCATATCATTATCAGTCATACTATTTGAGCTAAAATCCCAGTTAGTCCTGGGCAAAGCAAGACTACATGACCAATTAGCCCAAATTAGTGACTGCTAGTCCAAAATTAGTCATAAAACATGTTATATTAGTGACAAAATAGGTACAGATATTTTAACAGAAGAAATTTAAGAGAAGGTGATTGGGTCCAATTTGGACTGCTAGGCCCAAATTAGTCCATTTTTTCGAGTCAAGGATCAGATATTTTTGAAGATGGGCTTAAGCAATTTTGTTAAAGATTGTAGTACGGATATTCATATTTTGTACCAAACTTTGTGCTCCTTTACCCGAGTTTATGAAATTAAGGAATGATTTGTTATTTCTTTTGGGGACTTATGTACAAATAACTTGTTGACATCAGGTAACTTGAAGTTTGATACTCCATTAAAGTCGTGTTGTGTGGCTATGAAAAGCGACGCCAATTGTGGAAGTGTAGACGAAAATGGAAAGCCATTGTATACTGTTTGTAATGACCCTGAATCCATGTTCTTCTGGGATACGGTGCACCCAACACAAGCTGGATGGCGGGCTGTGTTTTTAACACTTCGGTCTTCATTGAATCAAATTTATAACTAATTTCAGTTTTCTTTTATTTTTTTTGTGTATTACTTCGGTTTGTTTTGTGTTTTTTCATTGCTCAGCGTAGCTGTATCCTGGGTCCAGTCTCTAGGGAGTAGGGACCTTACGTTGTCGTTTCGTTGAGATGTGTATAAGTTTTTGTAAAATTTGAAATTCAAATGCTACGTAATGGAAAATAAAGGAATTGCTATTGTTCATGTTGTTGAAAAGAAAAAGCCATTTTGACTTCTTCTTTTTTATGTTTATGTCTCAAATCTACTTTGGATAAAGTATATACACATAGCTTGAATATCACTATTACCGTCTTCCTAAAGCTTACAATGACCCGATATAATCGATTAAACACGTTTCTAGATTTCTTTATTACCAGTATATTTTCATTGGTTTTGCTCAAGTCATTTGACTTGATGCTACTACTTGCTGACTCGCTATCTTTATAGATACTGTTCCTTTTCTTTTTAGGCTTACTCATTTGTGGTACACCGGACCCAGGTGGTGTACCCGGCCATATGCAAGTCTCTTAAAACTTCGATATCAATCGGTTCAAAACTATCCACTACCATTATAGTCAATGGTATTACATTTATGTGTATCACTTTGTTTGTCGGGATGAACACAAGGATGAAAACTGTGAAAATGAAGTAGTTCATCAAGTTTCGAGTTCAATATAATCGTATTCGACTACTATTTTGACCGCATAATTGAATTTATATTAAAGCAAGGGATAATTATAACAAAACGAGGTAGATTTTTCTAAAATACGGTACGTAGTTTCTTATACTTGAATCCGAATCCAAAACCCAAATATATTTTGTCTAAAATTCCCCTTGCATTGAAACGCATTCTTCTTCTTCTTCTTCATCGAGCCCTTATATCATCACATATAATCCACAATTTTTATATGTACAATAATATCGTTTCATAATTTTAGATGATATAATATATAATCATATATCAAGTTCAATCATTTTTTAGAGAGGTCGAGAACCAATAGTTTAATTACAACATATTCACCAATACATATTACACAAAAAATGTAGGATTAATATATGACCTAAAATTCACAAGGGTAAATATATACAAAAAAAATCGTTGTTTCTCCGTTCCATTCAAAATTTCACACCTTTGCTAATCAAAATTATCAACCTTCTATCTCTGTGACTAAATTAACATGGTCATTTATTCCAACTTTCGATAAAATCATCAAACATGAGCTTTGCCCTATCCATAATGACATATGACATATATTGACAATAAGTTAAAAAACGATGTAAATTGCACATGTTAGTATGTTACAAACTTAAAATTAGTAATTAAGTAGATGCCACTCGGTTATCTAGCTCGGTTGTCAATTAACCATTATATTTGTGCGCGGTTTTTTGTTATATAAAAACTACAAAATCAAAGTTTGTTGTTATTTAATTGGAGAGACGTTAATTGAGGGAACTCGGTTTCACATTTTAGGTGATGATATGATCAATTTTGGTCACTGGTCAATCAGGTGCTACTGCCTACTACTTGGCCGTAGCCATCAGGATGAGAAGGACCAAATCACCTCTTCAAACTAATCGCAATTTCATCAAATCTCACTTTCACTCATTGAATATTTCGCTTCCTACAAGGGAATTAAAGGTTCCTTGTGAATATAAAAGTACATTTTTCCTTTGTAACAAGTAAAAATTTACTTGTAAAAATCAGTTCCCTATTAAAAATTAAATATCTCAAAACAGCTAAGTAAAACTTTATAAAATTGAACCATGAAAATCAAATTTTTTCCCTTTAACAGACGACATTTCACATGGTATACTCTCGACGATTTTATTTTTTTCATTGTTTAATAGGTTTTATAAATTTTATGATTTTTTATTACATGTGATACTGTGTTGTGATAATTGTTGGTATCACATGCAATAGTTGTGTAACAAAAAAAATATTGATTTGTATGATGTAATTTTTATAGATTTTAGGAATAGCCGCTTTTTAGATATATACGAGTAATTTTTAAAACCGTGGACGACATTAGAGTTTTTAAATGATATTTGTACCTGTATAAATAGAGTTCTCTAATTGATTTTCTAACTAAATATTGTTGTACTCATATAAAACCTACTCTACAACCCAATTAGCTTTTTTTTTTAAAAATCAAAAAATTCATGTTTTTCCTTCTACAACTCAGGGGCCAAAAGAAAATATCTTCAAAACCTAATGGATTGAAATGAAAATAAGCAAAAGCCCGCCCCATGCATATATATACTTTGGTCAGATTCTGTTTGCAAAACACACAAACTCATACACACATTCACATTCATTTATGGAACTTTACGGACTCCCCTCTTACATCTTGTGCCTAATTTTTACTTTTTATTTTACAGGTGAAACGGCATGGGCAAACGACCCGAACCATCATTCCATTGACCGGTTTCAACCCACGAAACTATTTGTCTTCGGTGATTCGTATTCGGACACCGGAAACAACCCGAAAGCGCTTGCGAGTTCGTGGAAAACACCATATGGTCATACTTTTCCCGGAAAGCCTGCCGGAAGATATTCAGATGGCCGTATACTCACCGATTATCTCGGTATGTTCCGTACACCAATGCTAAAGTCTGTACTCCATTCCCAAATAATTCCACGTGTCTTGTAATTTTTAATGGTTACATATTTTTATCTTTATCTTTATTTTATATTAATTTACCATCATATTTAAAGTTTAAACTATCAGATTATCGAATATCAGATAATCTAATCATAAGTACTACTACAATCTTAATGTACATAAAAAACTTCATAGTATATTAGTAGGATTACATATCCTTCATTTATATGTACTTTTTTTTATAGTTTTGTGAATGACTTAATGATAGCTATAAAAACTGTTATCAATAACAATCGATCTTATGAATTAGGGTTGTGTTTGACACAACACTCTTGATTCTAATAGATTAATATTGAGCTAAGAGTCTTTAATAATTGAATTCACCATCCTTCTTTGGTAACACATACGGAGTATATAGAAGTGATCATTGAAAAACTAAATCTTCAAGAATCATTTAGAATTTCTTAATTTGTAGATAAGCTTCTTTTACGTAGCTAGATTGAAAAGGACTTTTCAGCTCCAACTGCATCTGATTTAGCTAAAATCTACAAGTCTATCTTCAACTAGTTGTTACCAAAAACATACTTTTAATAGTGAACGTGTAATCACTCTACTATCAGAATTTAAATTTATAATAACAAGAGAATGATCATAAAGTACAACATGTAGACGCAAAAGTATTGGTTTAGTCGCTTTTCATTAAGTAATGTTAAGTCACCTTTTCTTTAACGTCATACTAATTAATTACGAATAAAAATAACTTGCAAAGAAATTATAAAAAAGTACTCCGTATGTCTTTTAAGTAGCTCATGGTTTTATCCTTTTTCAAACTTATAATAAGAATAATAAATATATGTAATAAAAAGAATTATAATTTGTTACTCCGTATTACATTCTACTCCGTACAAAATACAACATACATGATAGTACATACATATGTAATAATCAATTAATCATAATCACTCGCATACCAGCTGCCTACCTATCCAATTTATGACACATAAGAGAATCATGTCTCCTTTTGGCTATATAATTGCTATGCTACTTTGGATTGTAAACGTATTTATTAAACAAAACTTTCTTATTGAACTTATTCTTTAACACTTGTGCAAATTCTGTTTGTGCCAAAACTTTCCGAATATTCCAAGTCAGACGAATTATTATCAGAAAATGGAATGAAAATTCGATATCCCCATCTAAGGGTGTGTTTGGCACACCATTTATAGGGGATTCTAGTAGATTGAGATTTTAATTTTTAAGAATCTCAATCTTTCATCCCTATTTGGTAACAAAAATATAAAAAGGATTATTGAAAAATAATTCCCGAGAATCCCCTATAATCCATTTTTAGAAAAGCTCTTTTGAGTAGTTTAAAAAATAATCCTCAACTTTATTTCCAGCCACAATCTCCAGTTCAAGCTAGTTGTTACCAAACACACTCTAAATCTAAAATAAGAATATTGTAAGTGTAAGAATGGAAAATAGTTTAAAATTTACCTTTTAAAAACTAAAGTTTCGTTTGTTTCGACGGATATTTTTTATGAATTTGATAAATATCAAAGAAATTGGAAGTACAAAGAATGTGAATTTCATTGAGCGAAGGAAATTGATGAATTACAAGTTATGTATCAAGTCATTCGTGAGCAAATCACCCTCTAAAATAAAAATTGAAATTTTAATTTTATAGAATTTTAATATTTTATTAAATTTTTAGAACCATACACAAGGTTAAGTGGTGCGATAATAGTATATTATGCCTTGTTATGATTGGTATCATAGCTTATGAACTCAAGTTACAAGTTTTATTTGGTGAAAACAATTTAGTAGCTTATAAAAGAAATAAGCTCTGAAAAATTAAGTTAGGTGAACTAGCTTTTGGTAGAGCTTATGACAATTGAAATTACCAAAATACCCTTTAATTTATAAGTAATTGAGTTTGATATAATCCTTTTATATAAATTTACATTTATAAATTTCAACTACTCTACCAAATACTTATAATATAATATATAATATAAGTTTTAGCTTCGATCTTCAATAATAAGCTTCAAATTTCAACTTCAAGTTACTTTTTGTCAAACACACCCCATATAAAGTGCGACGATAATATACTCCGTAGTATGTCTTGTTGAGTAATTATAATTGAAGTATATCTAGAAAGTCGAAGAGTGAGTTGTCTAATTTCATTCTATGCCCCACTTTTGTTTCTGCTTTTATATACAATTAACTGAAATTATATCTGTTATGACCTTTTTTTCTTAGTTTTATGTGATTCATGCTATATTGCCATGTTGTGGACTTATGGGAGCTGCTACTTATCTTCTTAAAAATGGCACATTAGTAAATTACCGCATACTTTCTTTAACATCGTCGTCCAATATCATGCAATCCATTGTTTCCACACGCGCACACTTTTGATAAAGATACATTTTACCCCCTTCAACTGGTATTATCATTTCAAAGAACACGTAGAATATCATGTGTACCTATCCTTCTTCAGGTTAACTGAAAAACATGATTTTGATATTGTTACGGACATAGTAGTAGAGGCGGGGTTAAGTCTTAATTGTCATGTTCATCGTTACATAAAAAGTCAAAAGTTCATAGTCATATAGATTACGTCAATTCTAATAATGAACCGCACCTAACACTCACTCAAAATGTTTGCTTTCTTTCTGTCCGCAAATACCCAACCGCGTTGTGTGCCCAAAAAATTGGTATGTAGGACATCCAAAAGGCAAAAAGATCAACCAACATATCGCACAAATTAAGCATATCACCATACCTATTTCACTTGGACAGTTGGGCGTCTAAAGTAGACATTCCTTTCAATATGAAGGACTAAAGTGTAGATATTGCTTATTCATTAAGTCAATAAGTCCTAAAGCCTTGACCTTAATTATTGAACTGTATGGTTATAAAACTCAGCACATACTCACTACATGTGGTACAACCGTACAAGTACCCAATGCATGTAAGGACTAGTGAAACTTTATCTTTGTGTGGTGTCAAGGTGCCAGTAGCCTTAAAAAAGAAAAAGAGAAAGTAGAAAAGCTTGCTTTTGTGACTATGTAAAAAATATATTAGTGCCACAATGCCCTGTGTCAGCCTTAAGTCTGACTTTTCCAACTTGGTATGTTTCATCATAGTTTTTATTCAGGTAACTGACTTTTAAAACATTTACTATGATCTAATTAAGTTAAGAACCCAATTATTTGACGATGTTGACTTTATTTATCTAGCATGATGACTTTGACTTGTAAGTTGCAACGTACTCACATGAAAACTGGCTAATCAAGTAATCAAGCAATCATAATCTTTAGACTAAATTACAAGGTCAATTCTTTTGGTATGCCATTTTGATCGATGATGTTGTTGCACACTTGCATTACCTGCAGTTTCGATTGATCGTCCTTGTGGTTTGTTGCTTTTGACCTAATAAGTACTTGGCGTTTTTTGTCATTTCAAGTGCAAAAGGACTTAATCGATCAAAAAATTCATACCACAGGCACGTCCACTGAGATGATTTTCAATAGTCAGGATACGTGCAAAAATAACAAACCACAAGCTAGGACGACCGTTGCAAGTAATTAATATATTTTCTCTAATATTAACACAGTTCGATTGGTTTTTAGTTTCTAAAAGAAATAGGTTACCCGAAGTAAAAATTTTGAACAATGCTGGTTATCATTCTATGCAAATTGTCTCCTGTAACAGTTTAATTGATGTAATGTGAGTCATATGGCATGGGTAATCTAATATCTCAAATACTATTAATTTGCAGCCAAATTTATGGGATTGAAGACTCCATGGCCATATCAGATGAGGGAATTTGGGAAGGACATGTTGAAGTACGGAATGAACTTTGCTCATGGTGGGACCGGGGTGTTTGACACGGGCAATCTGCAGCCAAACATGACCTCTCAGATTGGGTTTCTTCAGGAACTGATGAACGACTCGGTGTACACAAAGCGTGATTTGGAGTCATCTTTGGCTCTTGTTACCGTATCTGGCAATGATTATGGGAATTACACCTCTTCCGGTGGCTCCGAGCTGGTAACCCATACTTCCTTTAATGCAGATAGTACAATGAATTCATGACATATATTGGAAACTGTTGTATATGTAGGGTCTGCCTGTATTCATAGCAAGTGTTGTAAATCAAATGGCAATAAACTTGAAGGCAATCCACAATTTAGGTATACGACGAGTGTTGGTGAATATGTTGCAGCCTTTAGGGTGCCTGCCTCAAAGCACAGTCTTAAATTCATACCAAGAATGCAACGATGCCCAGAATTTGGCAGTCGGTATCCACAACAAATTGTTGCAGCAGGCCGTGTCAAAACTGAACAGTGACACCAAAGATTCTAGTTTTCTCGAGCTTGATCTTTATAGTGCCTTCAATACAGTGCTGAAAAACAAAGGAGATCTTACAGGTATTAGCTTTGTGTACATACTTTTCTGATTTCTCATACTTTATTTACTAACCACATACTGTTGTTAGCCCGGCTATAAAACCAGGGTCCCTGTAGGCCCGGTTTAGCCCAAGAGCTGCTTATCAGTCATAATATATGATCTAAAAGTCCAGTTAGTTTTGATCTAAAAGTCCAGTTAGTCTTGGTCCCGGGCAAACCCCAACTACAAGACCCATTATTAGCCTTTTTAGCAGTTTACTACTTTACTTCTTATTTTATATTAGTAATATAGATATAGAGAATTAGTATTTTATCATAGAGCACAATTGTATAAAGTTATTGTAATTTTATTTCAAGACATAATATATATACTCAGTGACAAATTATTTAATATTGGGACCAGTTGGGACTCCTAGGCCCAAATTAGTCCTTTTTTCAGGTAAGGATAAGAAATTACAGAGTATTAGATATGGGCTTAAGAAACTTATCTAAGATTGTAACATTTGTACGTAATTTTATTATGGTCAGTGTAGTTTCTTGGGTAATTTTTGTTAGAATTATGTTTTAGGGTCAGAACTATCGTTTAATGTCATTGTAATTCCTAGTTTTGGTCAGAACAATCTTTTGATGTCTTTGTAATTCATATCAACGTGCTAGTTATTAATTTATTAATCTATATAATAATTGCCTTTTAAAGAAAATATTTGTTTGCACCAAAACTTTGTGCAGCAGTTTACGAAATTAAGGAATAAAGGTCTGTTATTTCTCTTGGAATTTATGTGATCTACTTTTTTTATATCAGGTAACTCAAAGTTTGATACTCCATTAAAGTCGTGTTGTGTGGCTACGAAAAGCGACGCCAGTTGTGGAAGTGTAGATGAAAATGGAAAGCCATTGTATGCGGTTTGTAATGACACTGGATCCATGTTCTTCTGGGACACGGTGCACCCAACACAAGCTGGATGGGGAGCGGTGTTTTTGACTCTTCGATCTTCATTGAATCAAATTTATAACTAGTGCTCTCGTTTTCTGTGTATTTCTTTTGCTTTCTCGGTGCCTTTTCCATTGCTTAGCGTAGCCGTATTCCGGGTCCAGTCTCTAGGGACCCGATTCATTGAGATGTGTTTAGTCTTTGTAAAATTTAACATTCAAATGCTACGTTAGGAAATGGAATAATAAAGGAGTTATTGTTGCCGTTGTTGATTGAAAATAAATACACATAGTTTGAATATCTAATACTATTATTATGAAATTATAGGACCACTAATGATTTAAGAGGTACCGTGAGACATCACAAAGTTGGTCCGATATGAAAAAAAAGTTCTAAGTACATATAATACAGTTTATTAACGTTACCAAATTGTTATAAATAGCTAGATATATAATAAAATAATAGTGCCATTATCTTATATAATTAGTTAATAAAACTAAATGTTTACATTCTTTATCATAAAGTGTTAGTTCTTGAGGATTATCTTATAATTAACATTTATTTAATCCCAGTAATTATCATTGTTAACCTGTTTTTGTGACACTTTAGATTGCAATTATAACTTCAACAACTTAACTTCTGATAACTTCTTCCATGACATTGTAAACAATTACGTACACATTAGGAAAAATCTAACAAGTTTTATTTTGAGTCAGTCTTAAACATTTTATTCGTTAAACCTGACATACAAAAACAAATTCCCAAATTGCTTCGCTTTCATATAAATGCGTCCAACTTGATACATACACCATTTTACACATCAAAACTTTTCTAGCATTAACTTGACGCCATACATATTTCTGTTCAAGACCTCAATCACTTTCTCGCATCTTTAACCAAACTTTAACGCATCATGAGTCATGTAGTCCGTTTCGATACAACGGCCTATAAATTGATTCGCTGTTCATTTTAGTAAACGTAACTTTTGAGAAAAGATACAAAAATTCAGATAACCATCGAGTTATGGTGATCGAACAAAAAAAAGCATATATAACGACCACCTGTGTGACATAAATGCCAAAATTTTAAAAACAGAATATACTTGTGGATTCCAAATTAGACACCAGAAAAGACCTTCCCCCAAACCGAAAACTTTTCATGGTATCGTGACAGACCATGCCCACGTGCGTGCCCGTTCATCACGTGATCCATCCACCGTCTATGTACGCGTCAACTTCTTTGCAACGTTTTCATGTTAATTTGAGCTATATATATATATACTCGGTTCTTAAAACTGTCTAATTTGACTCTGCACACAGTTTAAAATTTTTCACTAATTATATTTTTCATTAATAATTTAACATATCTACCTACTAAAATATATTTCGTTTGGTTGAAACATGAAAGTAAATACTTATGTGAGACAACCCAATATATTAATGTGGACACTTATGGTGGGATGAATTAAGTATTAAGCTTGAATAAAAACAATAGTCAAACGTGTCAATTAGGTTATAAGAGCTAAATATAATCAATGCCAAAATATTATTAAATGCATGAAAATTTTGAAATGGCCATATCTTAAAATACCAGATAGGATTATTATTGAAAATACTCCTTATATATATTAAAAAAGGTACTGGTTATGTGAAGACGGGGTTAAGCAAATGAGAAGATGATAAGTGCCGTCTCTAATTTTCACATTCTTCATTTCTACACTTTTTTCTTTTAATTTTTCCCCTTATTTTATTATTATTATTATTATTTACGTTAAATTTTTTTTCGGTTTCAATTTGTTTGCGTTTTCTTAAAGTTCTTATTATCAGATTATTTTTTTTGCGTTTTTCAACATTTTAATTTAACCTTTTTCACCATTTGTTTATTATTTTTTTGTTTTAATTTGTTTCGCATTTTCAACCTTTTTATGTTGTTTTACCTCACGTTGTTACATTTCAATATAAATCTATATGAAGTATTACAAGAAAACGTTTATGTGATGCACCATATTTATACCTTGAATAAATTGAATTTGGTATAACAAAATTATAACTTCAATGCACCGTAAAAATAAAATTGTTATGCACCATATTTTATAATAATGATGCACCAAGATTTATACACTAATGATGTTCATCGTATATATCTAAAAGTCAGAGCGTTATATTTTACAACTACGATGCACCATATATTATAACTCTGATGCAATATGTTTTATAACTATGATGTACCAATTTTTAATTTAATAACAACGTTTTATAGTATATTTTGTAAGTCTATACATGATATTTTAAACACTCAATGCATCATATTAGGAGAAAGTCAATGTATCATAGTTATAATGTTGGTGAACACAATAATAACTTACTTTTATTGTATCTTATTTTTTATATTCATGTGCATCGTTATATATAATATCCGGTGAATCACAATTTGAAAATGATATAAAACATAAAGGAAAATGACTGGCAGGCCTAAATTCATGGGTCTAAATATAGATCGAAGGATAAAAAATAGTTACATTTTTTTACAAAAAAATTTAAGGAAAAGGTGAAATAGAAAAAAAAATGGAGAAAGAAATAAAATGGGAGAATTGAATAAAAAAAGGTACACAAATTGACAAATGAGAAAAGGGCGGGGGAAAATATAAAAAATGTGAAAAAATGATAAGACACGTGAAATTTTTTATTGGCTTCTCTCTTCCCTCAATTTTACTCTTCTCCTTAAAACCTTACCCATACTTAAAAATCCTATTTAAATCATTATCAATTAGTTGATCAGCTACTTAAGTTATTATCATTATTTGAGTATAAAGGTAATAAAAATTACTTAAAAAATGATACATGGACATGATTATATCAACTTAGATAAGTGATTATGTGTATCTTTTAGTTAGTTGTAATTAAATAGCCTAAAGTGATCCGACATATTTCTCTAGTTAGCACTAACCCGTTTAAGTTAAAACTCGTTCATCCATTCCACCTATAAATTTTATCATCATAATAATTTAAATGATCATCATTAACTTGGTAAAAAAAATAAAACATCGAGTCTCATAGAATTAGATACCTACTAATATAGGTTATGTTTTTTACACGTTAAAATATATACCTATGAAATAAGTACTAGAAAATGTAATCAACAAATGTTGAGATTTATAATGTGTTCCCAAAGTACTCGGGTGTACACTATATGTAAGACACTTGATATTTATTGTCATTGTATGTATTTTGTTAAAATGATAAATTGTAATATAGAAATGTCACGTGACATCTTATATAGATGACACGTAAAATATTATAATCATATATTACATAGATTGTATCAAAATAACAAGTTCTTACAAACAATATAACCTTATTTATTATAATTATCTTACCTTAATTGATTGTGTAACACCCTCAAATTTCACTGTTGGCGGAAGCAAGCTTTGGGGTGCTACTAATCAAATATCAACAGCATAAAGTATACAACAAACGACCTCTAAATGAGACGTTTAAAAATAGTTGCATTTCAAATATAAAATTGTTTGAAAACATAGTGTTTTCGGCTACAAAAAAGTTGTTCCCTAGAGTCCACGCGTATAGCGGGAGATTCTATTACATAATCATAATATACAAAAAGTAATGCTAAGAATCTCCGTGTAATACAATGTAGAAATCATGCGACTCTAGCTAGTATCCAAGGGAAAATCATACTCCGTCTGTGTACCTGAGATACAAAGCTAAAAAGGGTCAACCAAAAAGGTTGGTGAATCTTACAGGTTTAGTAGTAAAGTAATAGTTATGAACCACAAGTACGTACCGGTGTTGCTATCAAGCAAAGTAAGTAAATCAGTAAGTCAACACAGTTGTCATGAGCTCATAAGTTGAAGCTTAACAGTGTGTAAGTATGAATCAATTAAGAATCATATGAAGTACCCCCGTGAGTGCTATCCCGACACTCATATGTAACAAATACTAATATGCTTGTTTCTACGGTGAAATCCGTGGTAGCGCTACTACCCCAGGCAGGGATTGTCAGTCCCAAATGGATCCATTTACTGGTAATCGCGCTTAAGTCCATAACTAACAACTTACGATAGGAGGCGTTCAGTGGATAAAAGTAACTCATGTAATGTGTGTAAAAAGCAGTGTAATCAGTTTAGTACATTGTGTCCATATGTAAAACAGTTGCTAAGTATCTCACCCCAAAATAGAAAAACAGTAAAAGTGGGTTGTAAGACTCACCTGAGTCTAGCAAGTATGATGTGATATCAACCAAGTAAAGCGGATGTAAGTCCGTATATCGGTTCTCAGAACCTTGCAACCTTCTAGCGTTCGAAATGTAAAAGGTTGTAAGTAAATAAGTAAATAGGTTGGTGTCTTGAAAGATCACCCATGTTAGTTGTTTACTGAACTAGGAAATGTCCAAGTATTTGTTTAGTATTTTATTTGTAGTTTGAAAACAAGTATGGCCCGTTGGTGACGGTTTGTAATAATAATCCAAAAGTGTTATTATTATATGTATCGTTGTATTAGGTTTCATTATTTGTGAGTGTTTGACACTTAGTGTGAAAAGTATTTACAAGTTCCTAGATGACGGGGGTCCGGGGGCAGCGCCCCTGGTAGCGGGGTCCAAGGGGCAGAGCCCCTGGCTGGGGTCGAGCTACATTGCTTTTGTAAAAATCGCATCTGTAATTTAAAATCGGGAATATTGACTTAGTCTGGCTGTGGGCTGAAAAGGTGTTGCGAACCGAGTTCACGGTGCGAGCTGAGTTTAGGCTCGCAAAGTAGGGTAGGCTGCGAACCGAGTTCGGTTTGCAGAACAAGGTTCAGCTCGCAAAAACTCAACTCGCAGGTCAGTTCGCGGGTCGACTCGCAAGTCAATTCGCAGTTTGACTTCGCGAGTCAAAGTCAATTCGCAAAACTCAGTTCGCAGATCAGGGTTGCGAACTGAGTTGGGTCTCGGTTCGCAGAACGAGCTGTTCGTGAATTTTGTGTGGATTTCGATTTTTAAGCCGTTTTTAATGAGGTTTTTGGACATAATCTTGTTGGGTAAATATTCTAGCATGTAAATCTAAGCTTTACAAGTAATTTAAAAGAATTTAAAGTTTTCATACCCCAAAATGGAAAATGAAGAAGATGAAGATGGCGATGATCCTTAAGCTTGTTCGTGATGATGATGATGGACGATTTTGATGGTGGTGATGTTGATGTTCCTGAGTTTCAGTTTTTGAGAGAGAGATGGAGGTGAGGTTGAGAGAGATGAGAGAATTTGAGGTGGATGTGTGTGTGAAATGAGATGAATTTGGGGAAGAAATGGGTTTAAAAGGAGTTGGGTCATGGGTCAGTTTGGGGTTGGGTTCGCGGGTCTGGGCCGACCCAACTTGGGTCTCGGGCTCGCGTGTTTGTGTTTTCAAATCGTGTTATGTCTCGTAGTCGGTTAAATCCCGTAGTCGTTTAATCGCGAAATCTTTTTAAGATTTTTAAATATGTCTTAAACAAATACGAAAATTCGTGTAATATATTATCGTAATATATTATAGTAAATAATGTTTGTTTGGATAATTCCACATTATTTATTAACTTTGTCACCAACGTCCATATTAAATACATGTCGGACCTCGTCCGGTTCATAAGTGTACGATTTAACAAATCGTGAATGCGTGTATGAAATTACACGAAATGTGAGATATATTTTAATTAATACAAAACTAAATACACGTAATTACAAGTAGTTTAAGCACTAATTACAGTCAGAATTTAGCGGGTGTCACATATTGCATTTTCAATTATTCTTCGACATGTAAATCGATAACTTATCATTAACCCTTATAAAGTGTTTAAGAGTTTTCATCATAGATTTAGGGTTATAAAGATCGAAAATGATGAGATTACCCTTACATATAATGAGAATGACATAATTACTCATCCTTAAAATTGGAAAAGAACATAATAATTTTAAAGCAATATTATATTCTATATTAAATATATATATATGTAATGTCTTCCATAAATAAATATAAGATTGTAATTTTGGAAGTAATACTGTATGTCAACTATTATATTTAAAGTTGTTGATTCATTTTAGTTGGATGTAATAAATTGTTGTCTTGTCAATGTTATTAATAAAAAATTAAGCAATAAAATATGACTTATTACTACTAACCAGAATTGCAGTAACAAGATCTATATAATACATAAACAATAAAACATGCGAATTGAAATTTCACAATTTAATTACATGCTATACGCGGGCAACCAGGGGCGGAGATAAAGGGTACTGAATGGTGTTCGGCACCCTAGCCTCAACAGTTTAAATAACTTAAATAATTTATTATTATTTTAGTATATAATGCGTCTCTTTTTAAAGTAATTCATCATTTAATCTCTTTTAATTGTCCATTGATAGATAATTTTCATATATTCATACCAATATCATTAATAGGGGCGGAGCCAGGGAATTTGGATGGAGAGGGTATAATTTTTCTTGTGGGCGAAAATTTTATAATGTCATTAATACCTTAATTTTTTTCTTTTTTTTATGTAATTTATAATATCTTGTGAGGGCGGCTGTCTACGTTGGCCCCGTCCTGCTCCGCCCCTGATCATTAATATAATTTGTTATCACTCTATTTAATTTTTAATGTCAATAGGTCCTTATATTATGATAAAGTTGAGTCCCCTTAACTTCAAAATTTAGCTCCGCCACTACGGGCAACCTTCTAGTACTAAATGATTTGCGTAACATTTTTAACCAGAAATACTTAAATGTGCTTTTTTACCTTCCAACTCATCTGAAACAACATTTGACTTTCATATATATTAATTAAAAAAGTAAATATACTATATTTATATCCTCGTAGTCCCTACTTTTTATAACTTCATTCATCGGTTATAAATTAATTCACATTAATGTTCCTATAAATAAAAACGGTTTTTCTTTCTCTTCAACAGTTTCTACACCAAAAAGCACAAACACCCAAACACAAAGCTCCAAAACTCCTAAAATAGCCATGGAAGTTGTCCGAAAACCATCGTATCATGTTTTTGTAATCTTCATCGTATTCTTAGGACCTGCGTGTGCCGATAACTACGTCCGGCCTCCGGCTGGAAGGTCACTTTTTGTATCATTATCAAATGATCACAGTGAAACGTCGTCTCAACAGGTACTAACCAAATATAAAGATGAGTATTGCTATATATATATGCATAATACATTAATATATGAACCTAAAAGTAAACTTACACTTTTTTTCTTTCTCTTAATTTCGTCTAATCAATTTTTTCATCTACCAATCACATTGTTGGGTTTAGTTTTAGGCCTATAAGTTTAGGTCTGCAAATCATTTTCGTATAAAGATTATAGGTAGATGCGTCGTTGAAAAAGAATATACGGAGTGTACAATGAAATGCTTTTTGTAATAATTATTTTAACTTAAACACTAGGTACATATATCGTTGGCGGGTAATGCTAAAATGAGAATATCGTGGATTACGGATGAGTCGACTCCATCAACCGTAAAATATGGTAAATCACCAGGAAAATATGAAGCTTCGATGAATGGGACGAGTTCTTCGTATAGATACATCATTTACGAATCTGGTCAAATACACGATGTAGTTATCGGTCCATTGGAGCCGAGTACTACGTATTACTACAAATGCGGTCTTGATTCGAGCCCTGAACATAGTTTCCGTACTCCTCCTGCTCAGTTTCCAATTGATTTCGCAGTTTCAGGTACTAAAAATCGATCTCTTACTGGGATACTAATGGTTTTAATTCGATTAATTGCACGCATAATATGAGAATTATAAATGCAATTTTTTGTTGAATTATATATATATGTGTGTGATGATAACGTCTATGAAAATTGAAGTCATATGTAAATTTTTTCACGAGTGAAAATATAAAAAAAATTAGATAAGATATTGCCATGCATCCGATCCCAATACATAAGAACATATGAAATCTGTATATTTATAATTTGTTCCACCTAAGTTGTTGATGCAACATGGAATATGTGGAATTATAATACTATATAATATATAATTAACAACTTATTAAACAATGTTAGTAGTTACTATGTAGTATTTACTCTAATATTTAGATTTTGTTAGTTTGACTATGCATTATGCCCTTTATATATGTTTATTAAGGTGTTACACAATTTTTGTTACACATGAAAGTTTTTGAATTTCAGGAGATCTAGGACAAACAGACTGGACTAAATCAACTCTCCAACGCATTAGCAAAACAGATTATGATGTTTTACTACTTCCTGGTGACCTATCATACGCCGACTTTTACCAACCATCATGGGACTCGTATGGCCGCTTGGTCGAGCCATTAGCAAGCCAACGACCATGGATGGTGACTCAGGGTAACCACGAGGTTGAAAGGATTCCGTTGATCCACAAAGAACGATTCACGGCGTACAATAGCAGATGGCATATGCCTTATGAAGAGAGTGGTTCTAGTTCCAATTTGTATTATTCATTTGAAGTTGCTGGTGTCCATGTGATCATGTTAGGATCCTACACAGACTTTGGACCAGACTCGAGCCAGTATAAATGGCTCGAGTCCGATTTGAAAAAAGTTGATAGGAAACAAACCCCTTGGTTGTTTGCTCTTGTCCACGCTCCGTGGTATAATTCTAATAGTGCACATCAAGGAGAGAAAGAGAGCGTCGATATGAGAAATTCAATGGAAAATTTGCTTTATAATGCTCGTGTTGATATAGTTTTCGCTGGTCATGTTCATGCCTACGAACGCTTTGTAAGTATTAATTGTTTACCATCTTAAAATTGTTCCCGTTTGAATCAAATTTTAAGCATTTTCCATTTTCGGCAGACACGTGTATACAAACAACAAGCTGATAAATGTGGACCGGTGCATATCACCATCGGAGATGGAGGCAACCGTGAAGGTCTAGCTACCAAGTAAGTTAACATTTTCTGACAAGTCATCTTATTTAAGCCCAATAAAAAAGCAACCTAAAGATGGGTCTAAATGAATTTAGAACTTTTCTGTTTTTAATCCATTCAATTGAATATTCATATCTTAGGCTGATTTGTAGGCCCATTTAGTTTGGTCCATTAATGAATATTCCTTTTAAAATCTGTCATCAATCGATTGGACGAAGGTGAGTTAACTCTATCATTGCAAGTTTGACTGAATTTAATTAAGAAATAATGATATTTAGTAATAAATATGGGTAATATCGGGAGTTCAATGAATCTTAATAGTTATTTTTTGCAACTGTACAATAATTTTGGGACGGATATAAATGGTAATTTGGATATTCATTTTGAAATTGGGGTTAACTAGTAAGTGTCACAAGACTTAGGAACGTATGTAAAGAAAGAGGCGCTTTTTACCGTCATGGAAGTGTAATATTTATGAACCTGACTGTTTTTAGGTACAAAGATCCACAACCAAATATATCAGTGTTCAGGGAGGCGAGTTTTGGGCATGGGCAGCTGCGGGTGGTGAATGCGAGTCATGCGCAATGGATATGGCATAGAAATGACAATGCTCAACCGGATTCAACATGGTTCACTAGCCTGGCTTCTGAATCTGCTTGTGTGGTCTAAACAAGAATGTAATTTCACAAGCAAGTATATATAATGCTAGTATACCAAATATTACCATAGTACATTTGGTACATATATATTTCTAAGATATATCGTTTGGTTTGATATTTGTCATTTCTTTATTTTTGTCTATATACAAGGGCATTTTAGTTTAGGATTTTGACTTATATAACATCACAACATTTAAATTTGGGGATGCCCCAAAGGTGTTTGACGAAATGTCCTGCAGATCTTAATTATATCTATTTTTATTTATCATGTACTTCCTCTGTCCTATTTAAAATGTCCACATTAATATTTTGGGAAGTGTTCACATTGATATCTAACTAATAAAAAAGATTTTAGTTGGTAGATTTAGTATTAGATTAGTGAAAAATGTACTTAGTAGAGAATCCTAAAACTACGTACAAAGGTGGACATTTTAAATGGGACGAAGGTAGTACTTTTTAGTCCAATCAATGGCATGAAGAATGTCAAAAGATAAACGAGATACCAACAATTATTATATTTTTATAATGGTTTAAGTTGTAGACTTAACCAAATACTTGAAATCTAGATGAACCATTGTAAGACATAGCATATATTTGTCTTAGTTGCGATAGGCTAATCCATTACGACTATGAGTTGGCACCACTATGATCATCCCTCTAGCTCGACTTCGCCTCCTTTAGCAGTTGATCCATGTATGTTGTTGTTTCTAATCTCCGCGTTCTTTCCCCATAAAAACAAATACAACCCTGCTATGATCACACACATCCCTAACAAGCTTCCAACACTTATATCTTGCCCCAGAAAAAGCGCTTCAGTTATAGCCACAAGAATTACCGCCAACGGATTGAACATGGATGGATACGTAGGACCCTTTTTCGCAACTGCCCACGCGATCAAGCAGAAAGTTGCAGCCGTTGCCAATATTCCCTGCAAGTAAGTGTAACTAATTAATCGAAAATACTCTTGTTAATATATCTTATTACTATGTGTTTGTGTATGCGTTGTGTATTAATGTAACTGATCATACCGAGTAAACAATAGTAACCAATTGCAAATTCCACCCTAACTTCCAACTCCTCTTTGATCGATCAATGATCAAACCTATGATCAGCTGTTGTATCGATGCGATGATGCATACCATTGTTGTACAAGAATACTTGTATGGGAATGCTTTGTTCAACTTAGTCTAATGTCACAAAAAACCATATATCAGTTACATAAATAAATAAATATGACTAGCTAGCATCCATGCATATTACTTAATCATATATATTTACCCACCTGCAGAATAAACCAGACACCGTAGGATAAAACGCTACCAATGAGAAATAAAGTTCCTCGAAGCCAATTTGGTTTAGTCTTGTTAACGACATGAATTGTTTGATGATGGTGAAGACCTAGGTGAAGAAGTTTTCCCTTGTAGAGACTAACAACGAGCGCTCCGATAAGACATAACAGTGCACCTGTGGTCTTGACTTTGCCTGCCCTGGTGTTTAGTGCTAGTTTCTCAATCCTAGTAATCAATTAGAAGATTAATTGCAGAAATCAAAATCATGCATGAATTATTAGTTACTCCGTAGTATTGTACATGTATAATACGCGAATGTACGTACCTTAGAAGAGTGGAGAGGATGAATGTGGCGATGGGAATGAGATTGAGAAAATTGGTAGCATATGTCGCTGTGGTGTCCCTCAGCCCAAAATAAAAGAAACCGGTAGCCATTGATATGCTGCAAATATCATGAACTATTTATTAACTAGTTTTTAAAGTTACATTGCGAGTTTTAATCATGGCTGCAATCGAATCAAGATGAACTTGCTCGAGCTCCACTTCGCCACCTAAGCAAACGTTGGAGCTCGGCTCAATAGCTTCACACAAAAGTTACGCTTTTGATTATATCTATGTGATTGATTACCTTTAAATCCCATGTCATTAAATTCATTTGACATCCATTCATATTTTGTTGATTAGACTCAGTTTAAGATGTTTTTTGACTTTTTTCATAAACAGTCAAAACTGTTCTGTTTTGTACGAGTAAGTTGTAACCCCATTAATATATTACATATTACTAGCCCGCAATGTAACGTAAAACAAAATCTATAATTATATTCACCCGTAATAAAGAAAATGAGTTAATTGTTATTTAATAAACTATTTATAATTTATAATACCACAATTTCTAATAATATGGATATTTAAATGGTGGGTCTTAAATTTGTTCTTAAAGTTTGCTAATAGTAGAAGGTTAAGATACATTATATATATTTAGCGTAATACCCGCACAATACAGCGGAATACAAAATTATGTTATTCATCGACAAATCAGTGTAGTAGTGTAGAGTGAAATGTCATGATAATAACAAAATTGTAAAAAAAAAAAATTAGAATTAAGTTAAAAATGTTAATTATAGAAGTGTCGAGTCTTATTCTTAGAAGTTTCTAAAAAAAGATGTTTTATATATATATTAAATAGATATATAGATATAGATTTCTAGTAATATAGATATTTAAATTTATATGTTGAGTCTTAAATTTGTTCTTAAAATTCACTGATAGTAGAAGGTTACGATGCTTTATATGTAACTAGCAAGATACCCGAGCTATGCATTGGGATAGCTATTTTGTTTAGTTTTATTATATAACTAGAGTAAACTGAATTTAATCGATGTTAGTTATGTAATCTTATTAGATAAAGTAAGAACATAGTTTTCGCGCGTGTTATAACATGAATATAATATCTCCTCTAATTAATGGTTATTTTAAAGGTTGGGGATCATAGGGGAATGAGTCATATGAGGAGAAGGAGGAGAAGTTTTACTTGTGGTCATTGGATGATCTTTTGGATTTGATCAATTGTTAAAAAGGGTGGCAATTTTGTAATTACTTTCAAAAATAAGGGTATTAGTTTAAAAAAAAACATAACATTAATTTTCACTCCACACCCCTTCCACTATTTAGACTTTTACATTTTAACCCTTTCACTTTATTTTTTCCCCTTCCTACCTTCTTCTTCCTCCAACCCCACCTACCCCCACCCCAACACCCCCACCACTTGTTGCCACTACCTAACTGCCGCCGCCGGAATATTTTTTTTAAATTAATTTTTTTCCCCATAAATCTTTTATTAGACATAGTATTCCTTTTCATACTGCATTTTTAATAAAACTATACGTTTTTTTCACTGCATTTTGTATATTATTATTAATTAACTAAAAAATTTATATATTTTACTGCATCTTCTATACCCAACGTCAACAAAATACCGTACAAATGGATGATATATATAATCTAAAATGCGCAGTAAAAAGAGAACAATATATCCTAAATAATGTATATGCAAAATGCAAGAAAAACAACAATATGTATTATACTTTAATACAAAATGCAATACAAATAGATAATATGTAAAATACAAAATGCAGTACAAATTGATAATATGTAAAATATAAAATGCAGTGAATAAAAAATAATATATAATGAATGAAATATATGAAAAATGCATCAAAAATAATAAAATGCAGTGAAAATAATAAAATGCAGTATAAATAGATTATGTATAATATAAAATGCAGTGAAAATAACAAAATGCAGTAAAAATAACAAAATGCGGTACAAATAGATTATATATAATATAAAATGCAGTAAAAAGCGAACAATGTGTACTAAATAAATATATGCAAAATGCAGTAAAAACAGTAGTATGTATTATACTTTCATACAAAATGCAGTAAAAATGGATCATATGTATAATATAAATCGCAGTAAAAAATAAATAATATGTAATATATGAAATATATGCAAAATGCAGTGAATAATAATAAAATGCAGTGTAATTTTAACAAAATGCAATAAAAATATATTATGTATAACTTAAAATGCAGTAAAAAACAAACAATATAAAAAAAATTGTGTAAAATAAAATGCAGTAAACAAATCAAAAGAATTATGTGTAAAATAAAATGCAGTAAACAAATCAAAAGAATTATGTGTAAAATACAAAAATGCAGTAAAAACGAACAATATCTACTAAACATATATACAAAATGCAATAAAAATAATAAAATGTTGTACAAAGTGATAATATGTAAAAAAAATGGAAAAAGAAAATTATGAATTTTTTTTTTTTTTTTTAAATTTTAAAAAAAATTGAATTTTTTTTTCCAACGATCGGCGACAGCGGGTGGCGACGGTGGCAGGCGGCGACGGCGGGTGGCAGCGGATGGTGGTGGGTGGTGGAGGGGAGGGTGGGTAGGAAGAAAGTAGGAGGGAGTAGTGTACACTATTAAAAAGGTGGAGGTGGTAAAAATAAAAATTTAAAAATTTTTCTCCTCCTTTTCCTCAAATGATACCTTCTCCTCTGAACCTCACCCTATTTTAAAAGAACAAAGCTAAAATTGTCATACTTTTTGTGAGTTTTTGTGAGGATATATATAATTTGACATTCAAAATATAGGTCTTCTTAAAATAATCAATAACTTATGGAGTAACATTTACCTTCTATAGTAGTAATTAGTTTGACTATCCCTCTTTGATTTTTTTGTTTTATTTGATCATTACAAAGGCAATGTTGTGATTTTTCGTGTAGTTAGAATATAATTTTAAGATAAAGTACCGAGTACTAAAATGCTTTATATGTAAAAATAGATATATATTAATTAGCATTTAGCTTATATAAGATTAATTAGTTTGACTATCCTCCTTTGACTTTTGTCTTATTTTTTATTATAAGGGCAATTTAATCATTTATCATACTCCGTAGTTGAGTATAAATTTGAGATAATATACTAATACTAATATAATATATATGGATAGATGGATAGATATGTGTGTTTAGCCGAAGACAAAGGGGTACTTTTCTAGAAAAGTAAAAAATCAGAAAACATATTCAAATTTGGTATTTTCTAGACTAGTTTTATAAGAAATTGAAAAAATCATTTTTCCATGTTATAACTTGGAGATGAAAAGCACGTTTAGTTACACACAAAAAAACTCCTCCAGTTTTCTAGAAATTTTTCTAAAAAAAATGAAAAATTAGAAACATATTCAAGTTGTGGTTTTTCGAAGAATTTTTCTAAAAAAATGTAATCTATCATTTATGAATTTCTATATTTCCTATTTTGAAAAATGAAAACTCCATCCCTTACATTTAAACGTGTTTTCAGAAATTCATTTAGTCTTCAAATGACACAAAACTGTAGTAAATGGAAGAAAAAAACTGTAAATAATTTTCCGTAATTAACGCGTTCAAGGATTTCCACTTGTTCACTTTTATCCTTTATATCACTCCCTCCATTTTTTCTAAAAAAATTCAAAACCTTTTAAGCTTAGCTATTTTTTCAAAATGAAAAATGCAATACCATTCGAACACGTTATTTAACTCTTCAATTTTTTTTAATAGAATGAAAACTCTTTTTCACTTTTTACAAAATCATAGATGATAATTGTGAAAAAAAATTCACAACTAAGCAAGTTTGAATTGTATAGGATCGGAACAGCCAAGCTTATCAACGAAAATTTAGAATATAAGATATCACTTATTTAAATTTAATGATTTTAAAGACATACCAATTAAAATTGCGGGTAAAGGGAATATACTCTAACAAATATGAATAATAGTTGAAGTAAAGTTTCACATGAACATATATATTATCAAAATTAAAGAAAATTGTATATCATCATCATCTTCCTTCTAATATATATACACGTACACATGTAAATATATATACAACAAAACTTCTCAAGTAATATTGATGTTTGTTGGTCTTGTGTTTTCATTCCCAAACCATATGTTTTTTAGTTATACATAAGTTATTTTGTAATACCTCTTTTTTCTGGAAAAAATTGAATTAACATGACAGTTACATGTAACAACAAATGAAACATATCATTTTTCGGAGAATATATACATACAAAAATTATAAATAAAACTTATATGTATTTCTTCAATAAATATAGATCGAACATGTAACTATATATGTAACATGCAAATATTTATTGGAATGTAACCAATTAGTTGTACAACAGTATATATATAATACGGAGTATAATATAATATAGGAAATTGATAAAAAGAGCTTTAAGGGATTCTTTTAACATGTATAAGAATTTGTACATTCAAAATTTATCTCTTGAATTTTTAATTTGTTCCCTTGAATTTAATTAAAGTACAATTGTTGGTTGCATGTCTAAATAGCTTAACCAAAACCATTAAGGCTCTTGTTAACAAAACCCTACAATATAACATACAATAAACAAAAGTTGGAAAATGCATATCTTGTATATAATGGTGACAATACAAGACAAATCAAATGTTAAAAGTTAAATAATCATATCATATCATATCATATATCATATTACGTAGTATTATATTTACGAACTACTTAAATTTAATGCACATTGATTAATATTTAATACAATCTGTACACCTAAATTGCGAGTAAATAACTCTTAAAAATGTCAATCATTAAACTCTGTGCGGTTGACTCTTTGTCAACATTCACAAATGTTTTTGGTCAAAATCAAAGAGGCTAGCTATAATCTATATCATAGGTCCATTTGGTAAGGCCTATTAATTGGGTGAATTGGATTAAATTGAGGTTTTAATGAAATGTTTGTTTATGTTTTTCTGCAAACATATAGAAAAATAAGCATCATATCATAATTTCTTACAAAGAAAACGTAATTCTGTATGGATTCTGAAAATATAGTTTTGCAAAAAGCAGGCTAAAAAAACTCCTCTTAAAAACCAATTTATTTCACAAGTGGTAAATTAAAATTGAAGAGAGATATATGCAGTTAACAATACATAACATGTTATATCATGTTTAAATGAACATCATTTAAAACGGTAAAAAATCTAACTTTATTATTCGGTCGACACATAGGTCGAGATACATGCATTTAATAAAACATATCTTATGTGCTATAATATATCACGATTTAAATGAAAGTCATTTTTAACGGTAAAGATCGCAACTTTATTATTTTTTGGCCTCATTGGCCGGAACATAAGTCATTTTAACGGTAAATGTTGTAACTTTATTATTATTTTTGACCTTGGGGTCACCAATTATGTGTGATTCTAGGAGAAAATGTGATTATCCATTAAAAAAAATACAAGAATGTACCCGGCTAATGCAACAAAGAACAACCAACACCAAACAATCCAAGTCAGCTTCTTTATCGTTCCTCTGTAATATATCATTATGGCAGTGTAAATAATTGAACAATGTATAGCAACTATATCTTTTAAGATAGTTAAAATATATACCTCTCGAGATAGAGGGCAATTGGGGCAATGCATGCTGCACCAACGAGTTGACGATACACCATTAACGCAAACACAAATGTACCTTCACTAAGTACCATTTTAGACAAAAGTTGCAATCCTGTAGCAAACACTTGCACCAACAACATTCCTATAGTCACTCTTGACTCATTTAACCATTTGTTGAAGTCCATGAAAACTTTAATAAAAGGACAGGTATTATGAAGAGAGAATTATATCGTTGAGAAGGAATGTTGCTAATAAGAATGGAGACTTGGTTTTTAATAACAAGGTGAATGAAAAAGAGGAGTTGTAATAAAAGTGAGAATTAGGGGGTACTTTTACTAATAAATACAAGAAAATGGAAACAATAAAAGCTTTTTTAGGCAATCAATTTTCGTTTGGGGTTTAACTAGCTATCATTTAAAGCAACATAAGTTATACATACATTTACATTATATAGAAAAATGTTATATTTGATATGTATAAGTTTGTAAACAAAGAGAAGTGAGTAGGAAAGTTAAAATCTATACTACTTTATAAAGGGTTTACCTCTTTTTTTTGATACCTTACAAATTTAAAGATGTAAATTGACTAAACTAATCCTCACTCATAAACAACGTTTTAATCAATCTCTCGTATAATAAACGAAAATAATCTTAAAATTAGTAATTATTTATTTAATCAAAATGTTTCCAATCATTTAATTAATATGATTGGAAGTCATTACCTTTCGAATCAATCTTACATAGGATAAATAAACAAACATAGACCTATCAACTATTCAACTTTGATAATTAATAAATTCAAATTCATTTATTTAACTATGATATATGTTCATAACCTCATATAATGAGCCCATGTTTATGTATATATCTAATCGTGTGGCTACCAGAAGTGTTCGATTGCAATTAATTTTAAAATCATAATAAGTTACCTAAATATTACATCAATTTTTATTTTTTTTATTACAAATAACACATATACACACACTTTTAACAAGAATATTAAATTGAAAATGTTGTTTACGGTTGCTCTTCAATCTGCTGATACAGACCTTGTTCTTGAAAATGATCTTATTTGTTGTTTGTGCTCATATGTTCTCTCATATTGTAACTATTTCTCATCATGTTCCTACTACATTATGTGATTACAAATCAATTTGTACTTACTTTGCATTATGTCACTACATATAAAGATATTTTAGCTAATAATTTACATTTATCAAATCTTAAACCCTTATAATTAATTTAGGGTATCTGCTTAAAACTTACTATTTGTCCTATCGGAAATATCAACTATACCCATTGAAAAGTTATCAGTAATGTATTTTAAAATAGTCAACATTTCTCACATTTAATATTTTTCATTTTGGAAATAATTTTTTTAATCAATTACATAAATCAACATCTATATTTTTCTTAACCAATTACATTCTATTATTACAAGGTTTAAAAAAGTCTAGACAAAATAAGTTTTTTTTAAAAAAATGACAATAAAATAGAGAAAAACAAAAATAAATTATCTTTCAAGAGTACGTTACTTCATAGATATCACACAAAATTTATTATATTATTTACTTTATCTATGACATATTTGTGTCAACTTTGAAATGATTAACCATAATGATTGATTTTTCAAAAATCATTTCCGCCGCATAGCGTATAACACCCTTCTTTAACAACATATATTATATTAATAAACATCGGAAGCGAGTCCCAAACGTATATATCATATTTACATATACCAAAATGCTTAATTTTTTGAAACATCACACTTATATATATAATTACAAAACCATGTACTAGCAACTAGGTGTTATATAATTTTTCCAAAACATAATTTCAAGGTTCACAAAATATCAGAGTAGCTGCAGTAATAGTCAAACATCACATCCAGTATCCTTAGCCCAGCCCGTCGTCTTACAAAATCTGTAAAATGTTAAATATGGTGGGATTAGCTCACAGCTAAGTGAATGGGACTGTAACCGACAGTTCAATCCAGAAATAACAAATCTTACAACAAAGCAACAATAAACACATAGCGTCAAAGAGGGTCGACGGTTCCTGATTAGCCAATCAAAGAACCCTTAAACCACTGCCGGCCCCAACAGTGGTTTACCGATAGTTTGAAGCTATCTTCACTGACTAGGGTTCATCCATCAACTATGTGTATCGGAAACCCCGCAAGCCAAACAATAGCAACAAACCCAACCAGCGTTGACCTCTGAATAATCATATCTCAATTAGCCAATCAAGAGTCACATAATGCATAATAGTCATGCCATCATGGAATAAGAACAACAACCAATCAACAATAATAACACTATACAAGACTAACAGTCAATAACCAATAACAATATTATTCACCCGTTGTAACCAAACCTGTTACAACTGAGTTGAACCGAAGACTACAGTTACCACTCACCAATTACCAGTCGTCTACTCAGTAGTCTAATGTCACTGAGTCTTCTCTTTTGCTTATCTGAGAATACAAATAATAAAAAATCAGTAACTCATCCTATAATCATTATTTTAACATATTTATCAGATCAGGTAATTCCTAAAGTCTAGGCAAACAATAGTTCAATCAGATAAGAAATCAGAAAGTCCTGAACTAATGTTTAAAATGAAAAAATATCATTTTCGACCCCTAGATGACCCCGAAAGGCCAAAAACTACCTAGGCTCTTACAATAGAGTCTGGATCGATCATTAGGTCATTTCCGAGTGACCATGCGAATTTCAACCCAATCAGAGTTAATAAAATTGTCACTTATCCGTTACCCCGAAACACGCATTTTCAGAATTTGCAAAATAATATATTAAAATTTCAGTTCGCAAAGTCTCAGTTCGCACAGTCAACTCGGTTCGCAACTCAACTCGGTTCGCAACTCAACTCGGCTCGCAGAGCTCATCTCACAGAACTAGGTTCAGTCCGTAGAGCTCAGCTCGCAGAACTAGGTTCAGTTCGCAGAGCTCAACTCGGCTCGCAGTCAACTCGCTTCGCGAGATTCAACTCGCTTCGCAGGTTGAACTCAGTTCGCAAGATGAACTGGGTTTTTTGCGAATTTTGTTGCTGGTGTTTCCCCAACCCGATTCCAATCCCCAAAACAATACAACTAGATGCTATAACGACTTTGTACCTCTATAAACTTCATATATCATCATATAACATCTTTTCAAGTATCAATTTCACATTTAGGTCACAATTCATTTACTTAAGTCAAATACACTCATAACCCAATTTCAAACCCAAACTCATACAAAATCAGATTAAGGAAGATGTAAATAGCAAGATTATGATATAACTTAGTTTATTGCACCTAAAACACATGAACTCATCAACATGCATTAACCATTCAAACTAATTTCAAGAATAAGAACATAAACATGAACACTTACACTTCTATTGAGGAACAAGATGATGATGATGATAAAGATGATGATGAATCTCATTATGCAAGTCTTAAATCCCAAACACCATTTTGTTAACAAATTTCTTTGATTTTCCTTATGATTTCTTGTTAGGTTTTAGAGAGTTAGGTGAGAGAGATAGATTGTGAATGTGTGAAAATAAAATGATCAGGTGATTTTGGGGAAGAAGGGCGACACCCACCAACCATATACCTGTACTCAGTCTAATTTTTACTTCCCAACTAAATCTACAGTCTGAAACCGAAAACCGTTTACAATTTTATTTTACTGTGAGCTTCAATAATTTAAAACAAACAATATTTCATTATCCCCAATTAATCCTGAGACCCAATAACCCATTTATTTATCATAACAAATATCAAATTCACATTTCTATACTTTTAATTATCCGTTTCCAAACCAATAATCATTTTAAAATTCCAGACCCGAAAACGGGATGTTACATAGCGCGAGTCATCTACTAGTTCTAAATTAAGGCGTGTATTATTGTAATAACTTTTTTGTACACTATTTTACAAACCGTAAGTTTAACGTGATTAGCGACCATCACCACAGTTATCATCAATCGTTGACAATATTATACTACCATTATGTTCATCTCATTTGTTACATAGTGCGGGTAATTTACTAGTATTTATAATGACTGATACCTCATTTGTCAAGTAGTATCGGAAATCAAATGTCTTAATGTAACATTTTCGTTATAAATGAAATAATATTTCAAATATATTTTTATCTTATCAATTCACCATTTAATATTTGAAATTTTTTATACATAGATGCAGGTATGTATAAAATAGCATTTATAATAAATAGTATATATTTGTGATTGTATGTGGAAAGGGATATAGTGATATGGTAAGAGCACGATGAGTGGTTGACACTCACCTCGATGTTCTTTGTAGTGAACATTGAGAAGTTCAACTATGACATTGAATATCCCTAAATTTTCAATATTCCATTTTTATTACTATTAGTTGAGCTTAATAAAATTGATTAATAAAAAACCCACAATAACTTAATTAACATAAAGAGAAAATTACAAAAATCATCTTTATGGTTTACTCCAAAATTCACTCGCAGTCCCATTAACTAATTTAATTACACAGATCATCCTTTATTTTGAAACGTGTTACGTCAATAGTCCTTTACACTAACGATTGTTAACTCTCCGTTAGAAAGGACCATGTGTGTAAATTTTTTTGTTCTTATAAATTTTTTGAGTAAAATATAAATTATAAAAGTTAGCATATGTATAAATACATTATTAAATGAACAAACATCATTTTCATGTTTAATATTTTACTAAGTAAATAGATCGTTAAATTATTTATCTTTCGCATTGAAACATTAAATTTTATAGTTTACAAACGGCTTTCAACATTCAAGGACCTTCCGTTACCTATTCATCTTATCTCATCATGACTTTGGTGGCCACCATCTCTTATCTTTTGCGTCCATCTAATGATCCAAGCTTCGAAGTAAAACGGTGTTCAAAAGTGAGAACTAATTAAGCCACAAATGTATAAAGATGTTGATGGAATATAAAATGTGATCAATTATAGGAGAATACGACCAAATTCGATGATGAATAAAATGAGAGAAATGAAAATATTATTATATTCCCCTAACAATGTATTTATACGTATGCTAAATTTTATAATTTATATTTTACTAAAAAAAATTTAAGGATAATTTTTTTTACATACATGGTCCTTTTTAACGGAGCGTTAACAATCGTTAATGTAAAGGGCTATTGACGTAAAACATTTCAAAATAAAGGATGATTTGTGTACTTAAATTAATTAAAGGACTGCATGTGAAACGTAATGCAAACCATAAGAATGATTTTTGTAATTTTCTCTAACATAAAATACAATTGTATATAAAATGTTTAACTAAAAACTTTATATTATGTTGTATAATAGTTGGGCTTTTTGACATAAAAAAAATCTTAAAAAAATAAAAAAATAAATTGGGCTTGGCCTTTAAAAAAAATCCCTAATGTGTTCATCTTCGTTAACACTAATACACAACCAAACACCTTCATGGTTCATCAGATAGAGAATAAAAACAAAATAGCACCTAGTTGCAAACGTTGGTGAAGAACGCGGGACAAGAACTCCGACCGGGAGTCGTGACCTTCAGACTTCAGGCGCTCTTCAAAAATGCCGGCTAAGTAGGACTAACTTCAATTCGCATGCTCTAATTAGTTTTTTTTACTGACATTAAAGAGCTTCAATTCGACAATATATCACACAATTTTTTTATAAATTTTCGCGGTATATTCCGTTCATTGAATCGAAAATGTGATTTCACTGCCAAGGGAGATATTTTTCATTTATAAAAGGGCAAATGGCCTAAAAAGGTAACATAAGTTCCAAAAATTCTTAATAAAGGGAATATCACTATAATAGTCACCCAAAAAGGAGTCAATATTCACGATTGTTTCAATAAGGGAAAATATATTATTTTTTATTTTATAAAAAAAAATTATACTGATTACGTGTATATCTGATGTGGCAATGATATTTAAATAATGGTCCAAAATTATGTACTATATGTTTACGCTAATATGAAATTGAAACCCTAAGTCAAATTCTCAAAACACCATATCATTTAAAACCCCCAGATCCTCTCAAACCAAAACTCATATCTCTTCAATCTTCACATGTGACGGTGTATTTCAACTACTTTCGAGGAACCCTTGGTCAATTTTCGCGATTAGTAAGTAATTCTTCCATGGCTGCTGATAATAAAGAAATATTATGTACGATTAGGGTTCATTATTATGGTTATTTTAAAATGGATACTTTGACATATGGCGGTGGTGCTTAACTAACTTTTAACGATTACGACTTTACCAAAATGAGTGTTAAAGAATTTTCTCATAAAATCGAAGATGTTCTTGACTTGGTATGTGACAATAAGTACTTTTGTCTAGGGGTGTTCATAAAACCGCGAAAACCGGTCGGACCGTGTGAACCGGTCCGGTCCGGACCGGTTTGATTCTTGACGGTCCGGTCTGCGGTTTTAAAAATACAAAAACGGATTGAACCGGTCCGGTCTACGGTTTTTAATAAAAACCGGCCATTTAAATCGGACCGGACCGTTTAATAATTTAATATATATATTTATATAATTATGTAATATTTGTATACGTGTGTGTGTATATATATATCATGTTAGTTCAAAAAAAAAATATTTATCACATAAATTGAGTGATTTGTAGTTTAGACTACAACGACAAGATATAAACTGTCTAAATATTATGACTACTTAACGAAATCTTCGAAATCTTCTTATCGGTTAGAAGCTAATTATACTATATTTATATACATTGTTAGTTATAATCTATTAAGAATAAATAGTTTCTAATTGTTTTTTCTAATTAATTATGACATCGTGATCAAATATTAAGTAATAGCGTTACATTATTTACATTTATTCAAAAAAAAATCTCGCAAAAAGAAAGAAAACTGCAAAACCGGACTGAACCGGACCAGTATTCGCGGATTGGTCCGGTCCTGTTACATAAGTTAAATGGTCCGGTTCGGTTTGGATTTTATCAAACCGCCAAACCGCGGTCCGGTTTCGATTTTTACAAAAAACCGGCCGGACCGGACCGTGAACACCCCTACTTTTATCTACCTGGGAAGGGGATACGAGAGGGTGGTCTGAAATATTTGAACAACGAAAGGGATATGAAAAGGTTGGTTGAACTAGCTACTAAGAATCCCGTTGATATGTTTTTGGATCATAATGATATTGATATGAGTGAATTTATTGAAGAAGAACCTGTTTCTGATGATGAGGTTGAATATGAATCTGAAAATGAGATTAATGGTGAGGAAGATGATGAAAACCAGGAAGATGGGGAAGATGATGAAGACCAACAAGTTCATGAAAACCAAGAAAACGGTGAGGAGAATAAACATGATGAGAATATAGATGGTGAGCAGAAAAATGATGAGGAAATAGATGAAAAAGAAGACGAGGTTCAAAACATAGAACCATTCAAAAATTTGGAAGACCCGGATGGATTTGTGGAGATGGATGAGGATGCTAGAAAGGAGCTTAAGGAATATAACCAGAAGAACCTACTACATGATCCAAGTGTTCATTGGAGAGCAATGCAGCCACGTAAAGGAGAGAGGTTTGCTAATGTCCTAGAATTCAAAAATTGTATTATTAACTATGCAGTGGCTAATGGTTTCAAATTGTATTTTGAGGAAAGTAAGAAGGATCATATTTTAGTGAAATGTGGGTTAAGATTGCCACATAAAAAGACTCCTCCTATTCCACAAATTGAGCCTAACTGTCCTTTTAGATTGTGGGCATCACAGATGGGAGATGAAGGAACTTTTCAAATCAAGTATTTGAAGGAAACACACTAATGCTCAAGAAATTACAATCTGAGTAAATTGGTAACTAATCACTAGATTGCTACTAAGTTAGAAAATAGGATTAGAAAAAATCCAAAAATAAAACTTAGGCAGATGCAGGATGCCATAATGAACAAATATGATTTGACGGTTATCAAAGATCAATGCTGGAGAGCCAAGACAAAGGCTATCTATGATGATATGCAATCTAGAAGTACTCACTATCAGAGAATTTGGGATTATAAGGCTGCTATAGAGAAAACAAACCCAGGAAGTACAGTTGTAATATATGTTCAAACTAATCCTAATGGTCAAACTGTCTTCCAAAGGATGTATGTTTGTTTTGGCTCACTCAAAGAGGGATGGATTCAAGGCTGCAGAAAGGTGAATGGGTTAGATGGATGCTTCTTTAAAGGCATTGTAACTGGTCAACTATTGAGTGCAATTGGTACGGATGCAAACAACCAAGTCTATCTAGTTGCTTGGGCAGTTGTGGATATTGAGACAACAGATAATTGGACTTGGTTTGTAAATATGTTAAAGGGTGATCTTGGATTAATCAGTGGTGAAGAAGTTGCAATAATTTCAGATGGACACAAGGTATAATTTTTTGTCTTAAAACTTATATTTAATATGCATCATATACTAACTTAATATGTATTTTTCAGGGTCTTATAGAGGCAATTAGGTCAGTTTTACCAAATGGGAAGCATAGACAATGTGCAAGACATGTCTATACAAATTTGTAAAAGATGGTCTGGTGTGCAATTTAGACTGCTTTTTTGGGAAGCATCAAAGTGCTCATATCTTGAAAAGTTTGAGTTCATTCTCCAAAAGATCAAAGACATCAATGAAGAAGCTTATCATTACTTAGGTGATAGAAGACCAGCAACTTGGAGTAGGGCATTCTATAGAGAAGGCTTTGATTGTGATGCTGCAGAGAATGGAATCACATAATGTTGGAACTCAACGATCCATGATGCTAGAAGGAAACCTATTATATCAATGTTTGAAGAAATTAGAATGAAAGTGATGGTGAGGTTGATGGATCAAAAGAAAGATGCAGAATTGTGGGATCATCAGATTTGTCCAACAATTAGAATGAGGGTTGAAGAGAGTAAGAGGCTTCAAAGGTACACTTATTTTATTTACAAGTTCTCACTGATATTGTTTATTAATAATTACACTTTTGTTCTGTTTCTATATGTTCATAGGACTTGGGTTGTGTGGGCTTGTGGAATACAAGAGTTTGAAGTCCAAACTACTAGCCATGCAGAAATATTTACAGTAAATTTGCAAACCAAGACCTGCTCATGTAGATTTTGGCAAGTAAGTGGTATTCATTGTCCTCATGCAGTAGCAACAATATATCATCTAGGCAAAGATACTGATTGTTTGGTTAGTGATATTCTGAAAAAGTCAAAGTTTATTGCTTCATACAACAACTTTATAAAAACCATGGGTGGGGAGATCCAATGGCCAAATACAGGGAAATCGGGACCTTTACCTTCAGTTCAAAAGAGAATGCCTGGTAGGCCTTGATGTGACCCAAAAAGTCATGTTTTTAAGGACATATTTCCATACTTTTTGGACTATTCTTTGGTGAAAATATTTCAAAACCATCATTATTTACCAAAAATTACCAAGGTAGTCAAAATATAGACATTGCTACAAAAATCGGTTAAAACGTCCAAATAACACGCAAACCGAGGCAAAAACAATCACCTTAAAATATCCAT
The DNA here is from genome assembly GCA_963422505.1 of Pseudognaphalium luteoalbum. Classification (NCBI taxonomy): domain Eukaryota; kingdom Viridiplantae; phylum Streptophyta; class Magnoliopsida; order Asterales; family Asteraceae; genus Pseudognaphalium; species Pseudognaphalium luteoalbum. Next base: position 18,951,820 of record OY730192.1, read on the forward strand.
TCTTAATAACCTTATAGAAATAGAGCTTAATTCATAGTTTATGATTCTATAGGAAAATCCAAGACCGGAGGTGAAAGAATCAGAAGAAACGGACGAAAGACAGAGAAGATACACAGTCTAAAAGCTCGACGATCGTCATCCGGAACATGCAACAGTCAAACACTTCCAAATTTGGCAAACTTAGTGTCATTAGAAGCGTAACGGAAAAACGAATCCAACGACGCAAGAATCAAGCCAAACGGACTCCAAACGAAGAAGATACGGACGAACCAAGCAACCGAGAAGTCAGTATACAACAAATGGAGCACCAACCCCCCCTGGCCACCTAGGTACCGTATACGGTACCCTAGGTGCCGTATACGGCCCTTAGGGTGCCGTATACGGGGTTTGCTCTTGGAAGGTGCCGTTTGACCCCCCCGGTCCGCTTGCCCCGTATGCTGCTTTGATGCTTGTATTCAATGCTTCAAGACTTGTACCATAACTACCTCCCTTCTCCTATAAATAGAGGCTTTCATTTCTCATTTTCACACACCTCTCGTCTCATTTCTCTCATTAGTTTAGCATTCTCTCTCTAGCACTACTTTTAGGAGTTAGAGGAGAATTAGTAGGTAGTTTAGCATTCTCTCTCTAGCACTACTCTTAGGAGTTAGAGGAGAATTACTAGGTTAGATTAGAATCTCTTAGTAGCTTTTGTACGGAGTTACTCTGAGACTTCGGATACGTGAAGATTTGTCTGTATTACTCTCTTATTCAGGTTTAATACAATCTCTCGTATTTATTCTTTTAATTATGCTTTCTTATTATGCATGCTTAGGAATGAATGCTATAATTATGCTAGGCTAGGCAAATCAATGTTTTCTATGATGTATGCAATGTTAGGATAGTTATGAATTAATATGCAATTGGATTGACACCATTATGAAACAACGGAGGTAACGTTATACGGCTTTCATTTGTATAGCACCGGAAACATCACAAATGTGTGTAGTACGGAACTGGAAACTATGAAAGTCGTGGGCACAATCCGTTGTGGAAATAATGATCCCAATTGTAAACATGCTGTTACTCTGTCTGTGTAAATTTAAACTGTTTGTGAACTTATAAGCTGAACCTCTGCCCGTTTATCTGTCCAACTTATGCTGTAGTTTGTATCCTCCTCCCTAGAATTGGACCCATTACTAGAAGTAGAATTACCAACTATTTTGTGTATGATGATCAATAAACTCAACATGGTCGTTGTTCCCTTGATTGAGACATATCCGAGGGACACGAAGCATAGGATTAAAGATAGATTAGGTTCATGCTTGTTTGTTGTGTATCTTTGGAACAACTTCCGAGATATCCATGATTTGATTATCAGGTCAGTTGTTGTGCTGCTAGTGTTCCGTCCTATTGCATGTTCTTGTTTGATTGTTGCTTAGGTATTGCATGCTAGACATACATAACCACTATCACTGCCCTGCTAATTAGATTTTCATAAACATGATAAACGTAATACAGATAGGTTAACATGCATGTAATAATTGTGATGATTGTATGATTAATGATGAACAATTCAGTCGACCGCTAGAAAGATTATCCCAACCGGTTCCGCAGGTTAAATCATGTTCATGTTATTGTTCAATGAACAATTCATGCCATGATACTAACGTCCTCTGGATGTCTGTAAATGGGGACCTGGATTAGAGGATAGTTGTCAGCTGAATTGGTCTGTGCATTTGGGAGAACTTCCGGTGTATTGGACATTCTATAACTGCTATCCCTGTGACATATTATATATCTGATTGCGGACAATTCTACGTTAGGTATATAGTAGGATCGTAGCTGTAGCTCATTAAGAAATATAGGAATATCTAGTGAGTAATCTGGACTCGTAATTGGTATAACGGAAAAGCGTCGTAGGCATAATACTTTATTACCAATTAAGCTTCTATGACCTCACCGGATTAGTCATCGCACCTAGTAGCCTTATCCCCCATAACTATCCGCCCAAATAACATTGCCGAAATCGCAGCAAACATATTCCTTATCTTGATTTCTCTGCGTTCTCCGTACAAACCCCTCCTTTAATTTAGTTTTTAATTTTAGTAATTAGATTAGAAAACCAAACCAACCTATCAAAAAGTTTTAAAATCCCAGCTAAATTACAAAAGATAGTTAATCCTCCTAAGATCCCATGTCCGTTGTAGTTTGAAGAACGACACCTGAGTCATACGTACCGCTTACTGTCCTTTAGATTTTTAAGTGTATTAAAACTTAGGTTTGCCTGCATTATAAATATAAAACCCACTGCCGTAAGCCCTTGCCGGACGGTTCAACGACCGGAGTAAAATCTGACCGACCGCTGAGGCTGCGACAGGCCTCCTGTTAAGAGGAAAAGGTCAGCAGAAATAGACGATCCATTGATTGCAGAAATAGATGCTATGCTTGAACCAAATAATGCTACTCATTCAAAGCCTGGAAATAAACCTTCGGCGACCCCAAGAAAGAAATCTGAACGAATTTTGAATAGGAAGCTAGCTGCTCATGTTGTCAATGAAGATGGACGTGGGATGAGTAAACATAATCCAATGTAAATGGAGTGAAGATGGTAGATAGCACTTTGCAGCAATTACTTAACAACTGTATTTTTGTATGTACTACTATTGCTGCAAAAATATATTAGTCTTAGAATGGCTTGGTATTAGTTAGATGCTTGTTTGGTTAGTATCTTTGTGTTTTGAATGTAATGGTTAACTATAAAACATGGATGTTATTTTGCAATGGCTCACTTATAAAGTCAAACAGATTATGCTAATATATTGCCATTCTGATGTTTACCTTCTATTTTGTAATGGTTAATGACTAGAAGCAGTTTTAGTGATAGTCCAATATAAAACCGTGTACATATATTGATTGCTCTATTTAACTTTGACTATGGATGTGAACCATTATTGACTTTTAAAGTCATACTTTATACCGAATCTACAAACAGCATACATGTTCACAGATTATGCTTTGCATTGCAATTCTAATGGGTTGGCTTTTAAAGTACTTTGTGAGAATAGTTGACTTTTTGAAAGGTTTTTTGGTTGTAAAATTTTTTGTATTCTCTTGTTTTGGTTCCTGGTACAAGGAAATAAGATGAGGTAGTGGTCCGAAAATTATGTTTGTTGGCTTTTGATCTTCATATTACTACTTGTAATATGTAATATAATATGTTATGTTTTTGTGTTTTGGCTTGGCATCTGCATTATTAAAAAAAAGCAACTACCACATGTTACTCCACTAGACACCAAAATCCTTCAACTCATAAATGTTTTAAACCAAACCTTTTCATTCGATAAACACCAACAACTTAGTCATTACATTACACCAAAAAAGGACATTACACTAACCATCACCATTTGGTTCTAAAAACCATTACAAAAACTACTTCTAACCATACATAAACTTACATCACAAAAACCATCACCATTCACTTAGCTAAGATAAATTACATCACAAAGACATACTGTACATCGCAGTAACCACCACCAAAATCCACACCACCAAGTTCAGCTTCAACTTCAAGTTTGCAACCTCGCTTTGAGTCGATCTTTCTCACCATTTAGCTCAACCAACTTTTTCTTGTACCATTCATTATATAGCTCTGGATCCACCCACCTGAAGTAGTTGCAATGAAGTTCCTGCGACAGCTTATAGTTAGGGCGACTCTTGAATCGACGTGCCAGGTTCCTTTGAGTCCAAGAGGTCCACATTCAAGCAACATCACCACACAAACAACCATCGCCACGATTCGCCATCATCGATATATGATGTTCAGTTTGGAACCCTAAGGGGTGTTTGGCCTGGCTTAAGCTTTTTAGCTTCTGCGTTATCTAAAAGCCAGGAATTTGGAGCTTTTAGTTTTTTAACCCCAAAACTTTTTAGAAGCTCTCCCTAAAAAGCTCATCCAAACACTTGAAAATGAGTTTTTTAGCTGTAATATAACACAAAAGCTAAAATGACCCCTTAAAAAGCTAGGCCAAACACCCCCTAAGTGTGTCTGCCTTTTGCGGTAACGATCCCCAATTTTATGGAACATTGAAACCCTAATTTGGAGTTGAAACCTTTATAAAAGATGAAAGTGTCAAATCATAGCCACGTATTAAATGAAAGGGCCGAGGTGTAATTTCCAGCTCAGTTAAAACAAGGAATATTAAAAAAATGAAAAATTATTAAATGTCATTTTTCCTTTAATCTCGTTTTTTTTTAAATAAAAGTCCTTTTTGAGCATTAAATTGAAAATTGACTCCTTTTGGGTTGGGTGACTATTATAGTGATATTCTCTTTATTGAGAATTTTTAGAATTAAGTTACCTTTTTAAACCATTTGCCCTTTATAAAATGCATACTAGAAAATGACGTGACATGATAATTGATCCAGTTAACTGATCTCAATTCTTTCTACTCTTACATAATCAATTGATCTACGTTAACTTATAAGTTTTGTTTTTCATTTTTCTACAAATAGATAATTAATTCATTTCTATGAAAGAAATATATATTCATAACTAATTTACTTTCAAAAGCTTATATTCTCCTTTTTTAGCAAGGGTGGAGCAATATAGATGAAAATCACTTGGAAACTTCATTTTGCTATAAAAGACTTATACTAAATTTAATTGAAGCACACTTATTGATTTCAATTGAACGAGTTATATAAAAATAAGAATAAAATCTATAACGATCTCGTTATGTCATCATGTGTGAACATCGAATGGTGTTTATTTCCACTATTTATTGTAGCGTATTATGTTTTTTAAAATATATAAGATAACCAGCAAACGTCGTAACTTTACTCAAAAAGACTTAAAACTACCAATGGTAAAATGAAAAACTGAAAAAATTTTAACCACACATTTACCAAAAATACATTTTATTATACACTGAAATAAAAACAATATAAGGTTAGTTGTGTCCTCCTCTACATTCATGAACACTTCCTTTCAACGACACACAAAGACTAGCTAAGTGGTGATACTGGTGTCTTTCCAAAGACACTCTGTCGCATCCAGTGGCGGAAATTGAATGTTAGTATTAGGGGGTTGGGGTGGGGTATCTTAGAGTGTGTTTGGCACGCGAGCTTCTTAAAGCTTATAGAAGTTTAAACTTATTTTTTCTATAAGCTCAAATTTTAAACATCGTTTGACATAAAAAACTTTTAGAACTTATTGAAAAAGTAAGCTTTGAAAAATAAAGCTACTTGAAATAGCTTATAAAAGTAAGCTTCAAGTTACAAAAGGAGAAATTACATATACACATCTTATATCATCATATATTATTTTGTCATTTTATGTCAATGTAAATCAATAAGTTCCAACTAGTTTTACCAAATATTTGTACACATAAGCTCCAACTTGTAACTTATATTATACTAGTAATTTATAGCTAACAGTTCCAACTATAAGCCTCTAGTTATAGCTACCAGTTAGTTTTACCAAACACAAGCCTTAATACAATATATACTAAAAATAAATATAATGAATTTCAAACTATACGGAGCATTAGGTTAGTATTTAAATTAAGTCAAAGATAAAAAAAAATATTAAAATCACATGATACTTATCAAATTAAAACAAAATGAATAATAGTAGCTAATTTATATATGGTAGTTATGTAAATAGTAGTTTTTATTTACAAGAATATTATGGACAGAGACAACTCTAGATGTTGGGTTTTGTTTAGGGGGGATTTGCAAAGAAACAAAGTATTTCCATTTTCAGCTCTCCAATTATAGGTATATTCACTAGTTACACCCTCAAGTTTAGGAGGGGCGGGTCTATTAATCTTCCGCCCTTGATTCCGTCTTTAGATAAATAAGAAGCCATTGGCAGTAGCCAAAATGCTTTTTTTTTTTCTTTTCAAAAACTGCATTTTTGTGTGTATAATTTTACTTTTAAATAATAAAAAAATAAAAAAACTAGTGAAAGTATATATTTTAATACGATGTAGTGATGTACTCAGAAACACGCAAGTATTACGTGGGAGTTAATAGATACAACAAAAAAATTATCTGTACATCAAAAAATGTATAATTATTAAAGCTCACGTTATAAATCCAGTAAACCATAGTTTTGATGTATGAATCAAATAATTTGTTGTATACTGGAGCGCTTTTTGACTCTATATAACATAGATTTACAATAAAGTAATAGGTAACCTTCATCATCAAACCTTGCATAAGAGATAGATCCTGCTGACTTGAACTGAGCACGAATTTCATTTGTATTTATGATTATGTATTTAGCTATTGAGCCTCAAAGTTTATGTTTTTATGTGATCGCAGCATCAAAAACCCTATTAGTGTCTTTCTTTGTTTTTGTTAGGCTAAAACGAGGATTTATTTGATGGTTTACCATCAACGATATTTATATATCTCAGGTATTCTAAAGTAAGGTAAGCATCTCAGCTGCTTCAAGTATTCAAACACTCTATTTTAGGCTTTTGAGTATAGTGTTCCAACACTTCAAGTGGGGAATACCCAAAAGGTGTTCGATGAAATGTCATGCTGAAATATAGGTACGTGGTCAATTAATTAGTCTATCTTTTGTTACTGTTGGAAACACACGTCAACCTGTTATACTTATAACTATGGTTTAGTGGTTTACAAATTTAAGATTTACACCAAATTGTTGTGTAAATCATGTTTATGTCACAAGAGTAGTACTTAACACTTTAAACTCACGTATAGTTAGACCCTTCTACTGCATTATAAGTTCATGGATACTGCAAGAATATGGCTGTACATGTTTATTTTCATTTTTATGTTAAGTAATGATTTTGTGCATTGGATTATTCTCACTTTATAAAGAAGGGGTTATCTTGAACTTCTTTCGTTATATATATGTTTATTGAGTAGAGCGTGTAGATGAGAGATCCGGGTCTCCTACTTTCCGCATAGTTGGTAATTAACTTATGATATGATCATCTTCTTTCATCTTCATATCCGTAGAAAGAAAAGAGAATAGCATGACCTTGTATGAATCTCACAAAGATGATTAAACCTTTTGTCGATCAATAGGAAAATTATAAATTTTACCGTAATAGATTTAATTACTATATGGCACTACTGATGCATGGACGCCCATCCTAGAATTACTTTGTTCCTTATTTGGAATTTCATATCAGTCTTGATGTTGAATCTTAGTTGTTAACCTATCAAATGCCTTCCTCTTAATGGAAAAGCAAAAGAAGCTTTTAGATGCTTTAGTTCACACTGCACACAACTGTTTCGGTTATCTGGTGGTCTAGGAATGACTTTGCGTTCAGCGTAAAATGATAAAACTCCGCTACGCTTAGTGACGATGTCAAGCTTATTACCTTTTTTTGGAGTTCAAGTACAATTAGGATACATAGTTTTAGTTGGATTGATTTGTCTTGTAACCGTCTATCAATTCCCAACAACCCCTTAGGCCCTTATAACTATTTAATTATTTTGTTGTATCTTCTTGTTTGTTTTATGTACCCAAGTCTTGATTAAAATTTGAAAACTAATTTATTTATTTTAGTGGGTGATATGTTTAAATAAAAAGATGGATAGCACATGGCTGCCTGTATATAAGGTAATAATTTAATTCTAATAGTCCAAACCAGTGATGCTTTGACATTTCCTACTCTGCATTCATCTTCATCTTCATTTTATCTCATCAACAACAATATAATGCCAGAAGGCCAAAGGAAAAAGATTACCGCAGCAGCAGCCAGGAATCATACCAGGAATGCCAAACCTGTTTCCTCTTTTGGTAAGTTTCATCTATTAATCTGATCCCCTCCTCTCTATTCCTAATGTCAATCTGAAACATATTGCAATTATGATTTCATGTTTAGGGATTTTCAAGAAACTAGTACTTGTCTTGTCTGTGGGATTTGCTGCGTTGGTTTATCAAACAACCATTCCCCCACCTCCTAAAACATTAGGATCACCAGATGGACCTCCTATTACTTCCCCAAGGATAAAACTTCGCGATGGAAGACATTTAGCCTATAGAGAAACCGGCGTTCCAAAAAAAACTGCCAAATCAAAATTTATATTCATCCATGGCTTCAGTGGTAGCAAGTACTATCATCCTTTTGCTGACCCAGTCTTACCTGTATTCATTCTTCCTCTTATTCAATTAGTTCCTTCTGTTCTTTATAAGTTGTAGCTTTTGATTAATTTTGATATTTACAGGCTGTTGTTGAAGAACTAGGAGTATACATCGTAGCATTTGAAATACCATTGTTAGGGGTCACCTTAAATCCTGTATCCACCAATGCATTTAAAATCAGAAATCAATGAGAACATTTTTGCTAGTTTCGGAGGGTCTAAAATTCCTGCTAATTGTGTTAGGTGTATAATCTTTGATTGTGAGTTTGTGACATGGCATGATGAACCGATGAAGTGTCAGTGTGTATGTATACTCTGTGACGTGGACATCACAATTATACATGCAATACACATTAATTAATTTGATTAATTAATATGTGTGTACATTTTTAAGTTTAAGAATGGGCAGCACATGGTCTAGTTATTATTAAGTATTAATTAAGTAATAGTTTTATTCTAATAGTCCAAACCTCGCCCCAAATTAACCAGTTTGCTTTGATATCCACAGTCTCCATTGACTATCTTCATCTGCATCTTCTCAACAACAATTAATGTCAGGAGGCCCAAAAAAGAAGGTTTCGGCAGCTGCAGCCAGGACTTATACCAGGAACTCCAAACCTGTTTCCTCTTACGGTGAGAATCATTTGTCGATTCGAGCGTCTTATCTCTTTTCATCGTATATGGATTGATCTGTAACATTTACAAATCATAATGTGGTTTTTAGGAGTTTCGAACAAACTGGTACTTGTCGTGTTTGTGTTGTTTGCTGCATATGTTTATCAATCAACCATTCCACCACCTCCTAAACCATTAGGACCACCTGATGGCCTTCCTATTACTTCCCCAAGGATAAAGCTTCGCGATGGAAGACATTTAGCCTATAGAGAAACCGGCGTCCCTAAAGAAACTGCAAAATCTAAACTCGTATTCATCCACGGCTTCGGTGATAGCAAATACTTTCATCCTTTTGCCGATGTAGTCTCTCCAGTAAGCATATAATTTCCTCTAATTCACTTTTAATCGTCCGTTACAAGTTCTAACTTTCAGAATAAGATAACAAAATCTATAAAAACAAGCTGCAACGTAAGTTTATTTGTACATTATAATGAGTATTGTAATCTAAGTTTTGCCCCTAAAAAGGTAACACAAAATGAAAAACTCGATATATGTAACCAAAGTTCTTACTTTAAAAAATCCTACTTGTTTTGTTGATAAGATTGAAGTTTCACGCATTCTTTGTAGACTTGAACTTCCAATCCTGTTTATAGACAAAACTGAACATGCAGACCATTTAATGAGCGGAATGAACTTCATTACCTAAATCGAGCTTTTTTGAAACTTTTGTATGCTTTTCTGAAATTTTGATTTAATTAATGGTAATTCTCACAGGCTGTTATTGAAGAACTAGGAGTGTACGTTGTTGCAATAGATCGGCCTGGTTATGGAGAGAGTGACCCTGACCCTAAACGCACTGTTAAAAGTTTGGCTTTTGATATCGAGGAGCTCGCAGATCAATTGAAACTAGGACCTAATTTTTATGTGGCTGGATGGTCAATGGGTGGGCAGGTCATTTGGTCTTGTCTCAAATATATCCCTGACAGGTTTGTTAGTACTTTTAAAACATCATTTGTAACTAGGAATATTAACCTGATTTCAATTGTGGGATATCATTCAATTGTGGGATATTAATAGGCTTGCAGGAGCGATTCTTATTGCGCCTGCTGTGAATTTTTGGTGGCCTAACTTACCTTCAAATTTAACAAAGGAAGCATTTTCGCAACAACTTAAACAGGATCAATGGGCTTACCGAGTTGCGCATTACTTACCATGGTTGACCTATTGGTGGAACACTCAAAAATGGTTTCCTTATTTTTCTGTTATCGACGGAAACGTTCAGTTTCTTTCTCCTCCAGATGTTGAAGCATTAACGAAGCAACTTGCTGGCATGACTCCAAATCAGGTAATAGCTAGTTCTTGATCACATCATTATAAAGTGTTTGATTCTATACCGAATAGGGAAAAAATAGTGGTAATAATTAAGGGAACAAAAACGGAATTTCAGAAAATCAAGTGTTTTGGATTTGTTTTTCTTATTAAGGGATTTGTTGGTTTCTTAACAAGAGCGAATACACAGTGTGTATTCTACCACAAATGTTTAGGACTTTAGCCTTTAGGTATCATGTCTTACACCTAAAAAACACAAGTAATAGTACATCATCAGGACGATGCAAGCTTTACAATAAATTCTAAGATATTGCCCTGTTGAGATTTGTACATCTTATTAAGTACGGAGTACATTTGTATATGCTCATTCTATGTTTATTCACGGTATTATAGTTGCAAGTATTGGGATCGCTTCCAAGACAACAAGGTGAATTCGAGTCACTTCATCGTGACATGAATATTGGATTCGGGAAATGGGATTTCGATCCAATTGATCTTGACAATCCTTTTCCAAACAACGATGTAGGCGTGCATTTATGGGTGGGTGATCAAGATTGGATTGTGCCTGTGACACTACAACGTTATATCGCCCAACAACTTGGATGGGTCACATTTCACGAGCTTGCTGGCACTGGACACATGTTGCCGTTTAACGACGGGGTGACAGATACTATTCTAAAAACTCTTCTTAACGCAAAAAATTAACTTCGCAATGTTTAAGTCTCTACTCTCAAACAAGAACAAACTGGTTGCTTTATTATGCAACTAGCTAGTTGTTTGATTTGATCTTTGTTTGCAAGTTAATTAGTATGAAGATGGTAGTATGGTACCCATATCTAATGGGCCACACTCCATTATTTATACAGTCCGAGTGGGTTAACCTAACATATAGCTAACATGTACTCTAATAAACGGAACATTGTTTCATTTAAGAATTTATTAAATAAAAAGAAGTTAGCAAACTGATATTCGGTAGAAATATAATAAAATTCCACGTGATCTTTAAATTGACAATACCAACTCCCCTACATATAGAGCATAAAAGACCCACTGAAATACTGAATGATGAAAGAAACATTTAAGCTGCCACTCAAATAAATTATTAAAGTAATTGGTGGTTTAGCATTATTAATAAGTACATTTCAACCCACCAGTTGAAACTAGTGACACTTTGCTATTTGCATTGATCATCATCTTTAATCAAACAACAAACAATGTCACAAGGTAAGATCTGATCATTTTGAAAATTTCAATGCTTTCAAACCTTCAAAATAATCTCCGTAACTAATAAAAATCATGTCATATGAGTATATGACACACTGATTATTTATATATTTAATTTTGTCTAGCAATCTTAAGGAGATTTCTACTTGTCTTCATGACGGGTTTCGCGGCATGGATTTATCAAACAGCTCTTCCACCACCTCCTAAAACATTAGGATCAGCAGATGGACCTCCCATCACTTCCCCAAGAATAAAGCTTCCTGATGGAAGATATTTGTCATATATAGAAACCGGTGTATCCAAAGATACAACAACATTTAAAATAATATTGGTCCATGGTTTCGGCAATAGCAAGCACCATAACATATTTGCTACCGAAGCCTCACCGGTATAAATCTTTAATTCCTTTCCAAGAAATGATATCTAGGCCTAAAAAGTTGGCCTCAAAATGCATACCAAATCTAATTGTATATGTATATGCATAGGTGCGGGTATATATATGTATATGTGTGTCTTTTACTAACATTTTAGTAAGTAGAATGCATGTTTAGTTTTAAGAATAATACATATTCACATTTATTACAATATTTCACCCTGCACAATGATTATTGATCACTTCAATAACTGTACGATCATCAATGATATGATCACGTACATACTATATATGTTCCATGTAGGGTTTAGGGTATTCAATTGCTTGTTGAGTACGGTATCTGCATGTAGGACCTCTAGAGATCTGCCTAATGTTTTTCCGATTGGATGCGCAGATCATTTTAATTTCATTTCAAAAGATAATCGATCATATACAGTAAGCCCTTTTCATTGTCCGCTTAAATGAAATTATGTTTGCTCTTGACTTCTTCAATTGTCTTTGTTATTGTAATTTCAGCACATCAGTTTTTGAAAATAAACTATCATGTTTATAAATGTACGTGTTAATGACGAATATATATATATATATATATATATTTATCTTGTACACCCGTCATACGTATAGTCGTATAGATTGTTTAATAGAATGCTACATACGCCAAATGGATTGAATAACTTTCAGGAAAGTCCTTGTGAATTAACCTTGGTGAATTGTCATCAACGGTAACATACGAAAGGAAAATAAATTGCATTAACAACATAGAGAAGAAGAGATCAAAACAATATTACATCACCCACCAAGGGTATCGTCTAGTTAACTACGATAAGTGTCAGTTGAAGGATTGAAAAAACTTAGCCTCATCAAATATTATGCTTTTCAGAAGAACAAAATACAACTCCCTCCCACCAAAAGAAGAATGAGAAAAAAATGTGGCCGTAACCATACCTCCATGCACCTCGCTTGCTTAACCAAAAATATACGCACATATACATATACAATTAGGGGGGGAAACAGCTCAGATACAACTAACCACCATGGAAACCAATCATTTAAAGACACACAAGTAAAATTTAGACGAAACACATTCAAATTCAACACGTCACAAATTAGGTCTTACGCTTCCTACTTATATACTGTATATAGACTCAAAATACATATATAGCTGCTACAATATAATTGTGTTGTGCGATTGTAAAAAGAGGTAGAGAGAGAGAGAGAGATAGCAATGGAGGTGCTAGAAAGAGCTAATTCGCCGAGATGACTGACCATCATAACAGAGGTAACCTGCAACAAGTATTGAGATAGAGTTACGGCCACCATCGGACCTGCAATAAAACCTAATTTCTTCATCTCTTCCACTAATACGCGCCATGTTGTTAATCCTCCGTTATTATCATTAGGTTTGGGAATCAATCAACTATTGAGATATTGATTTTGCATAATTGACACTTTTTTCTTTCTCGTGAATTTCCACCTTTGTTAATTTTGATCCAAAACCAATAGTTGCTACCTAGCTAGGGTTTTAATTAACTTTTAGTAACGTAATATGAAAGCTATTTTTTATAGTTACTTTTATTTACGGAAAATGATAACGACAACTCTAACAATCATTTTATCTTATGCTTATAATAACCATTGTATTTTATGGTTACATAGGATCTAAAAAATGGTGATTAGTTATTAACGTACTTACTAATAGTGATGCAGCTGATCGATGCATTATGAGTTCTATAACGAGCTTTAATAGCTGTTTTTTTTTTTAACTCATAATCAACTCTCAATTGTTTCAAACTACAACATCGACAGGGAAGTTAGATAGATAGCTAGGTGCCATTTTTATCCATGGGAAATATTATATTCTTATTCTCAATAACAAATTAAAAAACAACGCAATTGGCTTAATTCCCATGAAATCGTAAAGGAAGTTTCATAGGTGCGGGTATATATATGTATATGTTAAGGGTTTAACTTACGGATCGCCAGCGTACTCTTCCTTTTGTTCCGAGATCACCAATCAACCGGTTTTAAAACTAGGATCACCAACAAACTTAAAAGAAATGAATTTCTTTGTAATTTTTATTGGCGATCTTAACTCCGTACTAAAAGTATGTTGGCGATCTCCAACCCGTAGGTAAAAGTACATTGGTGACTTCGACACGAAATTAACAAGTACGTTGGTGATCCTTGTAATAAAACCGGTTGATTGGTGATCTCGGAACAAAAGGGAGAGTACATTGACGATCCGTGAAATAAACCCTTTAGAGAAGCATATATTCCTATAATATAAGATGATAAGTAGATTAAAGAAGGGTTTATGCTTTTGAATTATAAGTAATAAACATATAAGACTTAAATAAGTAATACCATACAATAAATCAATAGGCTTGCAGGAGCGATTCTTATGGCTCCGGCTGTGAATTACTGGTGGCATAACCTACCTACCAATCTAACAAATAAAGCATCTTCGCAACAACTTAAACAAGATCAATGGGCTTACCGAGTTGCTCACTACGTACCTTGGTTAAGTTACTGGTGGAATACGCAGAAATGGTTTCCATCTTTTACATTAATTGACAGAAACATCGCGTGTCTTTCTATCCCAGATAGACAAGTTATTTCAAAGATGTTTCACATCATGGATTCAAATCAGGTACTACAATAAATTGCTTCTTGATCACATCATATGATCAATCACATTGTAAAGTTCTCAGTTTGGTTAGACTTGCATCAGGAACTATTTAAACCCGTTTAGTCATAAATTGCATTTTTTAACAATAGGTTTAACTATTTAACTTAAAATTTTACCCAACCGAATGAATTAATTCGAGAGGAGGGGAGCGATGAAACGGGAAGTACACTAAACGGTCGGACCATTTGAACTTAGTCTATGAACTAACTGGTTAGTTGGATTAGTTGTAACAACTACTGACAACAAAACTGAAAGAAAAAAAAAAAAAAAAAAAGCTATGTTTATTGTTTTTTAAGTGGTCAAACTAATAAAGAGATGGCTCATTTTATGACTTTAGAATAAGATTCGTAACAGCAATATAGCCAATAAATATGACTTTAGAGAAAAGTTACCATTTTTCAGTTTTATTTGATTATTTTATGTTTATCTTTATCATTAAACTATGTTCTTTACGTTTCTTCTTGCATTAGTTTTAATCTGAAGGATGTAAAGTAGAATGAATGTCAATCTATAAGTTTTTAACTAAAAAGCTATATACTGCACGATACGCATTCTACATTTATGCCTTTCAACCTTTTACGTTACAAATAAAATATATAATAAATGTATGAACTAAATATAGATCACTGGATTATTTAAGCTTTTGAATTCTTATAACTAGGTCTCAAGTTTAGATCACACACACTCCAGCTAGACAGGACCACCCAGGCACCCACCACATTTTAGTAATTCACATTTGGCTGTTAGGTCAACAAAGTTATCGATATGCTTACACTACTACTCTTTTTCTTATGTGTTGAAGTTACAACTGATGCAATCACACCCAACACAACAAGGCGAATTCGAGTCACTCCATCGTGACCTAAATATTGGATTTGGAAAGTGGGATTTCGATCCATTGGACATTGAAAATCCGTTTCCAAACAACAACGGGTCGGTTCATTTATGGATGGGTGATCAAGACTTGATTGTACCTGTGACAATGCAACGTTATATTGCAAAACAACTTAGATGGGTAAAGTATCATGAGGTCGCTGGCGGTGGACATATGTTGACTTATAACGATGGAGTCACTGATGCTATTCTTAAAGCACTTAATAACTTCGAAAGCTAGCGTTACAGTTTGAAAGTCATGAACAAGCATTACGTTTTTAGTTGCTGAACTTCTGTATTAAGCTCTGCTGAATAATAATCCTTCTAATGTCACAAGTAAGGTGCTAATATTCCATTATCAATTGTATCATTGGTATGACAAAGTGTATGTTCTGACATATAAGTTGAGTTACAATGCAATGCTATATTGCCTAATAACTTACATCGAAATCAACAAATCAATATCAAAGAGTAAAATTCATATCTAAAACTAGAAGATCAACAGCAAGAACAAAGCTTCTACAAGCATATAATCTTAAACTTAATATTTCACATAACCGTAAAAGCTACAAAAACAACAAGAAGGTAAAACAGTAACTCAATAACATTCACTTTAACTTCCTAAAATCTACACATCTCAAGGAACAAAAACCTATGAATTAAGATCATCCCAAACATTAAAATCAGAATTAGACTTATTATAAGTAATCACACTATCTTGACAACCAATAATAAACGTACTTTTTGTGGAATCCATATTAACCAAAGCATGAGCAGTACCAGCTGGACTAACAGCAACTGCGACATCAGTTTCAGATAATGTCACTTGAGCATAACCCTTTTTATTCTCATTATTTTCCAACCGAAACATCGTTCGAGCACCCCAAATTAAGAAAGTCTCGTTACAAGTATGGTGTCTATGATTCCCTCTTAACCCACCGGGATTAATTTCACCAACATGAATTGAAGCACAAATCAATGCACCTCCTTTAATCCCTGAATCAAGAGCAATGGAAACAGGATCTAACAACCAACCCCTGCTATCTTTTGTGATTGGAGATGGGAATTTAGATGGGTACCTAATGATATTAGCTTCATGATCTTGATCATTGTAAAGATTGAATCTTTTATTAGGGTTTTGTTGGAATTGTGAATTTTGTTGGATTCTGAGGAAACCCCATGTTAAGATTAGGAAAATGGATAACAAAAAAGGGAAAGATTGGGGCTTTTTCAAGAAAAGTTTCAACCTTGAAAATCTTGATTCTAGGGTTTGTAATTGAGAAGGGGTGTTGTTAATTTCTGTGTTGTAAATTGGGATTTCGTTATATGGGTATGAATTTCTTCTAGGGTTTGCCATAAATTCGATGGATCTTCACATCAATTTCTCATGGATTCTTTATGGGTAGAGTGTATCTGTAACTCCCGCTCTCTCTACGATGCATCTTTAAGCAATTGTAAAATTGGGTCTTCAACTATGGGTATTTTGTATTAACAGTCCTTCAGTTAACAGTTTTGAAAATGTTGGTTCCAAAGTTATTATAACGGAATAGTTAATTTTACATGGTGTCGAGCTTGAGTTCAGTTTAGTTATCAATTTGAAGCTCGAAGCTCGGAACTAAACACGAGCTCGATGGAGAACTAATTTAGCATTTTCATTTGTCAACCTCGATTAATTAATCAAGAATGAGCTTTGAAATTAAATTTGACCAGTTAGAAACTGGATTTACGACGATATTTTACCTGCCAAATTCAACATGCAAAAAATTAAATTGAGCGATAAAAAGGACTACGGTGAGTAAACTATAGAGACCGTATATGCAATTTACTTCACAGTCTAACATATCCGTTATGATAGTCCGAATTAAATGCATTATAAACCCTGTTACGATATATTTTGAAAGTAATTATAGTAATCTTAAGTCGTAACTGTTAGAGAGCTATACTCACTTGAGAAAGGGTTGAGAAATAAGGAAGTACAAAACAAATAAAAACCCAAGAAAACCAGGAACATAACACCGTTTCCATTTTTGAGGGGGGCAACGTATAAAGTTATTATAAGTAGTCACCTGGTGACTCATTTCCCTTACTAAAGTAGTCATATTACAGTAGTATATTACCTTATACTGTAGTTTACAACCTCGGTAACAACTAATTAGATAGAAACAGAAACACATCTTGTGTTTGTGATTAATAGAACCCATTGATTACCTTGGTGCTTACTGTTGGGTTTCATCTTCCTAGTTAATATCTTTTGTTTAATTGTGAGTGTGTAAATTATGTATATGTGGCATAGCATTACACCCTTCAAGAGTGTAATGCATTACTGATGCTCTTATTGTAGTAGTCATTAGTAGTTTACAACCTCGGTATAGTAATTAACTAGGAATGTAATCACACATCATGTTAGTGTCTAATATAACCCATTATTGATTACATCAGCGGTTACCATTGGGTTAATGCCTAATGGGTAGTTCTATATATGCATTATTTTCACAAGTGAAATATAAAATGCATCGATTAGTGTATAAGCTAGCCAAACGAGATAAGAGAATATTAGGCTGAGAATTGTGAACCCTTTTCATTTGTGATCTACAATTATCTGGTTACATTCCAAATCTGATATTTACAACATTGACTTAAACGATTTTCATGTATCCAACCTTGTTTACTTTATATATCTTGAGCTAACTTATGTATTGTATATAACTATATATATTTATCAATAAATATATGATAATTGGCTCCTTGTACACAGGTTCAACAAAACATAACAAGTACACACCATTAAGGTCTCCACCTTCATTTTGCTTGGTTGAAAGATGATGAAACATTCAACGTCTTTTGCAACAAATTACTCAAATCACACGAAGACGAAACCCTTTGAAAATTCTGAAATGGCTCTGTTCCTCTTACCCATATAACCCTCGTTGATCTCAATCCTAATCGTGTATGTTTTGCTTCTTTGGAGTGATTAGCCATAGGTACAGCAGACGAAACATCGGCTATAGGTACCAAACAATTGGCGAAAAGGGTGTTTGCAGTTGAAGTCAAATAACTTTCCCAATAATATGGTGGTGGAAGGTTATCAACAGCTTCTAAATCGATCTCGAAAAGATCATCATCTTCCTCCTCTTTAAATTTATCCTGTTTAATGTCCACACCAACATTTTCTTTATAACTGTTGTGTTGGAGAGTTAGAGCCATTTTGTGCATGCTAATTTAGGCTCTTGCATGGTGTTTATATATGGGTAGGGGGTAGGTAGTTGTAACTAGAAGATGTGCAACAAAACTACAACCATAAGTGATGACAATTTGATATGGTGGATGATTTTATAAGATTTTTTTGTTAGTTTTAGTTGGTTCTAAGTGTATCTAATGTACTATTAGCTGTGACAAGTGAGGGCTTCATAATGCATTAGTTTATTGGTTATTTAATTGGAGAATGTGAATTTATAATTAAAAATAGACCCCAAAATCCAGTTTTCAATAGGAGTTATGAAAAATTTGCCACCTAATTCAACTAACAATGTCTGCAACAAAGTAGAGCCAACCACCTCAACAAAATAGTTTGAAGATATTATGCACTGTAGTGCCATGTATCCTCTATATGGTTCTAGCTAAGCCAATTTTACCAACCAAAGTGTGCATATTTGAATTTTGCTACATTTTTAGTGCAATTTTAGTCCTAGTATCAATATCAATCAGGTTAGAACTAGTTTGGCAACATGCATTTCTTATTGAACAAGAATCGATCACAACTATATTAACAATAAAAGAAATATGAACAACAAAACATAGATGTTACAATGCAAATTTATATACTTAAGTTACAGTTTAGGACGGACCCACGTTATAGTCAACGGTGGTAGTGACACCGGTCAATTAAGCCCACCTAGTACAAAACCAGTTGAAAGTTAATATTTTTTAGAAGGGCTACCACTTATATTTCGGTGGTGCACCTCACTATGTGCATAAACTTATTAAACTAACAAGTGCAGTGAGTTTTAAATGTTTTGCGACACCATGGATTAACTTTTTTGAGTCCGCCACTGGATCCATCTAAGTCAAAGATTTGAATTTTTTGTAAAAATTATTATATAGCTATCTTTGCATCATTTGTAGATGAGTGATTATTAATTTCAAAATTCATAAATTAGTGAGAGTTGTCAAAGTGATTAATCAACATTTATCCGGGAAATTGCAAGTTCAAGGTTTCAAGGTTTCAAGGTTGGGTGTTCATTAAAAAATAAATACATAAATAAATAATGAAAGACAGCCCTTGTTGGCCTATGTGAGATTTTTACATTGTTCAAATTTAGTCAGCCAAAAGTCAGACATCAATATTACCAGTAAAGGTCATGGATATTAAGCGTTTTGCTCATTAATAATAGGTTAACGAATTATGAATAATCATATAAGGGGTGATAATAATTTGTACACTACTAAAAATTATCCGTACATTATTGTAATATTGTGTAACAAAAGTACAATTAATAGTGTAGAATAATTTTTGAATGTGGCCCAAATGTCCATTATAATTTTTGATGGTGGACAATCGTAGTATAGTACAAACCTACAAATCACTCCCCATCAATAACTTTTTTAAGAAAACTTAAAGGACTTTTGGCTAGGTTATTATCAATTGTGTTTCCATTACTAATGTTCTACCAACTCAATGGAAAAAAAATTGGACCCAAACGTTGTTTTTCCTTAAAACGCTTAACGCTTCAACGAAAATTAAATTATATAGAGTTTTTCGGTTAAATACTTTTTTTAAAGTACATTTAGAAGCCTTTTTGGTTTATTTATTGATCAATTGTGTGTTCCATTATTAATGTTTTACGAATTGAATGAAAAAAATTGGTCCAAACATTCATTTTCCTTAAAACGCTTAACGGTCGAACGAAAATAACATTTTATAAAAAAAAATCAGTTTTGAACCCGAACCGGTTTGGACCCTACCCAAACCGGATTGGGTCGGGTTGGGTTTTTGGGGTGTCAAAATCGGGTTGAACCCGAACCGGTTTTGGTCAAACCGGTTTTGACCAAGTTTGACCAAAACCGATTTCGAAACGGGTTTTCCTGAATCCGGTTTTTGTGCACACCTACCGATCATATAAAATTACGTGAGTCGTGTCATATTACACAAAAAAAGTCCAGCTTGATTTATTATTATCAAAATGTTTGGGCCGATTTGGTCCAATTGATCCTGGGCCAAGTTCTTTCGAGACTGGCTAAACCAGTTTCAAGAAAACGATGCACCCATATCCCAAAAACTGATTAATACGGAGTACCGATCGATCAAGATTATGGTTTTGTTAACGACACTTCGAAAGATTTTATTAAAATATTCCAACATGCATAAATGATTGTAGCTTAACTAATATTCAGGGATAGTATAGAGTTTCTTATGGCATGTTTACAGATATATTTAGCACATTACGACGTTTTAATGAGAGCCTTTAAGGCGGTTGCAAATCGTACCGAGCAATAACAAGTTTCGGGGGTGTTCATACTCGAAATAAAAATACTAAATTTGACTTTTGTATATTAAGAGCTGAAATTGTATGCCAACCTATTTATTTGAAGCAACTGTATAATCCAGAATTAAAGTGATAATAATTTTATTAATAATATTTAAAACTCCAAAATGAAAGAGGAAAACAAGAAAAGATGTGGTTTTGCAAGTATGTGTAGCATCAACAGTCGTAATGATATATCTACGTGGACAACTATAGAGATAATATCTACGTGGACAATTACTGTATAAAACATATGATTCGGATGAAATGACAAAAAGCATAATAATAAATGGAGAAATGAATAGGTTAGAGATGCCTAATTATTTATTTATTATAATTATTATTTTATAAATAAATATATTATTATTATTTAGTAAAATTAATGATGTAAAATTGTAGAGCAGGAAACAGTTTTGGATCAAATATAACATCAAGTACATATATCGATTGATAATTTGTTTATTTTAAGAGTATTAAATAGCTAGCTAATTGATAAATAAATAAATATAAAAAATAGTATAAATATAAACGGGAAAAGGGATTAAAGAAGTGATGAAAAGGGGATAATATATTTGGAGGGGGCTTTTATTACGAAACATAGGGGTCACGTGTAGGGTTAAATGCACTTAAGGGCAGCAGTAATAATGAAATTCCATCATTACCCTTTGCATGGGTTGGTAATTATTACTTATGAAATGATGAATTTTTACCTCACTCAATTAATTAATTAAATAATCAAATTGGACATTGGGTTGGGGCTCTATGTCAATGGACTACTACTCTATTTACTTTTTTATTATATACAAGCAATAAATAATAATCACAAATACACTATATTTCAAACGGCATTAATTAAAGACGTGTACGCATGTTTTTTAACCTTAACGGATTAAATGTATAATAAATACGTGACAATAAAACTAATTTGCTTATGTTGATATATGTTTAATTAAATTGCTACATGTACTCTTTAATCGTATCAATTTATGAGTAATAAGACTAAGGGTTTGTCTAACGTGTGCCCTAAGGGCATATGTTAAGACAAGAATATTCTTCTCGAAAAATGAGAAATACATTTTTCAAGAAGAATCTTGATACCTTTTTCATTTTTCGAAAAAAATATTTTCAACTTTTCCAATTTTCGAGAAGAATATTCACCACTTAAAATGTGCCCTTAGGGCACAAGTTAGAAATTCCCTAAGACTAATTACACATACTTAAAAATACTTAAAAATAGACTTACTTTTTTTATTGGTTGAATACTTGAATTATTTCCCTCTCCTATATCATCCAATTAATTTTTCTCATCTATAATCATATTTTTAAGTTTATATTTACACCTACAATTTTGCTATAATCCATAAACTATTGAGTAACTAAATTACTCACAACACTAATATTTATTTAATATATTTAATATTCAATCTGGCAGTACAATCATAGCTGAGTAGCGTCATAAAATATCAAACTAAAAAAATAAAAAGGTTTTTTTTTAACTAAATGGACATTGTTAAGCGGTATCGTGGTAGTCCTCAAACCTTGAGGTTGAGGATTCATGTCCTAAGTTAGTATTCACCACCGTTATGTTTGAGAGTATATACAAGATTTCGATCTATTTCTAATTCAATTGAAACACTTAGATTTGAAGTGTTAACCTTAACACTTTAGCATTCTGAGATGTTTAAATCGTCGATATAGCAAAAATGATATGTGCATCCCACATTTGAGCCTCCGTGACATTCAAAGATGATTATAATTTTGTTGTATCTATATATTTGCTGCCATATCTAATGTTTTGAAAATCAGTTGAACCGGTGCGGTCCGATCGGTTCAACCGGAAAAATGGAATTTCCGGCTGGTTGAAAACCGGTTTTGAGTTAAGTTTGTCTAGTCAACGAACCGACAGTGTTTCCGGTTTTGACCGGTTAAATTGGGAACCGGACCGGTTGAACCAGAATTTTGATTTTTTTTAATTTTTTAAAAAAATGTGTTTTTGACTGGTTTCTAACCGGTTGAGCCGGTCCGATCCGACCGATTCAAATGAAATCGGAGTCCTTTCCGATCCGATTCAATTTCCGATTTTAAAAACATTGGCCATATATCAATATAAGTCACATGTTAATATCTATATTGTGTACATTAAATCTTGTACTCCCTAGAAAGTTATACATCTTTAAAACATTATAACTCTCATAGTTTAATAAGAGCATCTATTATGGAGTCGGCGTCAACCTTGCTCGGCATCCCATAGAGTAGGTCAGTTTTGGGCATAGGCGATTTTAGGGTGGGGGAGGGTGGGCATCCGCCCCCATCAAGTTTTTACGAGTGGAAAAAATTCGATAGGTTTTGATATAATCTGCATAAATGTTCCAAAACTAATTAATAGAAAACAACTAAAATAATTACATTATTTGTGTACTTTTCCTAGTGGTGGAGAATTGGGTCTTGTGTTCGAGAGGTCTAAAGTTCAATCCTTTCGTATTGTATATTTTTATCCTTTTTTTACCCCCTAACTTGTTGAATCAACTTTATTTTTGATCATTTCTAATTTTATCTATGTAATTAAGAAATTGAATTTGACGCTGAACTTTTTCACTTTTGTTAAACTAATATAGTTTCAGTTAATGGAAAAAAAATATCAAGTTGATAACCCGTACTCGATGCACACTACAAAAATTTTCCCCTCATTCAATTTTTTTTTTATAACCGCCGCTGATCTTGGGCTAAGAATCGGGGTCCAAATGTCAAGCATCAATGGGTATTCTCCATTTCTTCTCTTTTTTCTTTTAAAACCAATGCGTTAGTTTTTCTTAAAATAATATACATACACACACACACACACATATATATATATATATATATATATATATATATATATATATGGTAAAGTTCCAGTGAAAACACTTCAAAAATAAGAACGGTAAGAACACTTCATAAATGCACAATTATCGAACAAAATCATTCGATTCACACTCATACATCTCAAATATGTGTAGAAAAATTGATTAAAATAGATTTGAACTTTCGAAAATACATAAAATCGAAAAAACGATTGATGCACAATTATAGAGATAATCGTGTATCAATCGTTTTTTTTAATTTTTGTGCATTTTTAGAACTGTGAATTTGTTTTTCTTTGCATATTTGAGATGTATGACTGTGAATCTAATGATTTTTGTAGGCTAGTTGTGCATTTATGAGGTGTTCTCACCGTTCTTATTTTTGAAGTGTTCTCATTTGATCCAAACTCTCTCTCTCTATATATATATATATATATATATTATTTTTATGATTGATTTGAAAATGGCGAAACGAGGTCATTTTTACACCAACTAATGTAGTTATATCAAGAAAAAATTAAAATATATTCCAATAGAGATATCTTATTCACATTTTGTCGCAACCTTAAATTCGGGTTGCAGAAGCGGTCGGGCCCGACTAATCAATAACTAAATCCTAAAGATATAGCAAACGACCTCTAAATGAGACGTTTGAAAAATAGTTGTTACATTTCCAAAATAAATGTTTACATTGTTGCGAGTTTGCAAAATAATTCCAATACATAAATTGTAGTACAAAAGTTATGCAAGGTAACTCAAGTGTTTGAAATCATGCGACTCGAGCTAGCATAATCTTGTGGCAAATCTTAATTCTGTCGGGCACCTGAGAACACATGCTAAAACGAGTTAGCTATAAAGCTGGTGAGTTCATAGGTGTGTCAGTTGAAAACATAAAGTATAAACTGTGTATGTTTGAAGAGTAGTTCATAAACTACGATTTAGATTTGCAGTATTATATAGTTGTGGTGTGTACCTAAGTACATCGAGGGAAAATGGCATTCCATGCCTAGTTACCTATCAGATATAAGTATGTTTACATAAGTGAGGCATTACATGCCTAAGTACTAATCGAGTAAGTGTATGATCGAGCCATATCGAGAAAGTGGCAATCCATGCCTAGATACCAATCAGGTATGAGTAAGTCTACCAATGTGAGGCAGTGTCTGCCTAAGTACTATCGAGTAAGCGTATGACCACGTTATATGATAACAAGTAATAGTATTACTTATCCAGTAGTAAGATAATAGTATACCACTTGGCACCGTGTGTTGCCTCCAAGCAACATGTAAGTGTAGTCCCGTAGAACTATAATTGAGTATTTAGCCAAATATTGAGTTAACGACCTCGAGTGTAACCTCGAGTGCGAGTATCAACTCGTATGTTTATCCGTGTTTTGTATCGCTTTACAACGAATCACTTTACCGTGATCTCATTTTGTATTACTTTACCGTGATATCGTTTTGTATCACTCTAACCATGATATCGAACAGTGTTGCTCGCAAGCAATGTATGTATTTGAGAGCCGGCAGTACTACGACATGCCCGACTAGGGTAACTGTGTTTGTATAAGTGTATGTATATCAATGTACATAAGTAAATTGTAGGTAGCACCAAGTGCTCGAGATAGAATACGAGTATGTATATATAAGTTAAATCAACAAACACATCTAACAGGGTATCATGTAACACATGAAAGTGATTTATTGTATTTTAATATGTATATACAATACTTAGATATTAGGTGTTGCACAAGAAGCCTAGGTATGAACAATTATCACCTAGTCGTTTGGTATTAGTATAAGGAACTATACTAAGGTATGTTACTATCATATACTCCTAGCCTCCAACCTAGCAAGTATATTGAGGTCTCTGGGTAATGTTTGCTTAAGCATAATTCCATTCTAGTAATAATGGAATGTAAAGGCAGTCTTAGTTCCTAAAAGGAAAACTAATCCTGTAAAATGTCTAGTTGTTGTCCAACGTAGGTAGAACTAACTAGTTCCAGTATATTCGATAATATTGTCCCGCGACAATATGGAAATTGTATAGTGATAACTTAATCGAGTTATGTAATGGTAATTGTCTTCCAACAATATGGTAGTGTACAACGGTAACCTATCTAGGTTAAGCAGTGACATTGTTTTACAACAATATAATGAGGTGTAATTCCTTAGTATTACACGGTTTGTATTACAAAACAGTCATATAGTTAAGTGTGAATTATAGAAGTTCATCACTATAATTCAAAAACAGCAATTGAGCATGCGTCTCACCCCGAAAATAGTTGAAAGAGTGGGGCTATGAACTCACATGAGGAGCTAGCAATCCTACGATACGCGCGTCGTCTGATGGGTAACCTCCTAGTGTCCTAAACACGTGAGGTCATATAAGTAGGAAACAAATCAGTTTTTCTATTGTGTAAATATTCATTCGTCGTTTAGGTTTGGAAACCGTGTACGGGGGTCCGGAGGCAGCGCCCATGGTAGCAAGGTCCAAGGGGTGGAAACCCCTAGCGGGGTCCAAGGGGCAGAGTATATTGCTTTAGTAAAAATGCATCCGAAATCCAAGTTAGGAGTAAAATCGAGTGGTAAAATCTGGTTCCGACACTTAGTGAAAACCATAGGTTTTCAAGGTTCTGTGTTTTGCGACACTAGGTGCGACATAGGAGCTTTGTGTCGCTATCTGCGACGTTCCCAATTTAACGCAACATAGTGTGTTGTGTCGCTATGTGCGATATTCAAATTTTGCTGCGACATAATGGCTTGCGTCGCACCATGCGACATAATTGATTATTGGGACATAACCTGCGACATTGGCTATGTCGCATCACTGTTTTTGGGCCTCTGCGACACAACGGTCTGTTCGACCGTTTTTCCCCCAAAATCAAGATCTAACCTGTAACACCCCTCATTTTACTATCATTTAGTATAATATATCGGAAGCGTAAGTCCATATAAACCTTAATTGTTTACATTATTTTTAACAAACATAAAATATTCAAACTATAGTTTATCAACTCGGGGGTGATATCGCTCATTTTGGCTATATAAATCTATCGCGATATCATTGTTTTGCATATGTATTTGATTAGATTTCAAGAACTTCCGATACTTATTTTGTTTGGAAATCTATTTCAGGTAAAAAGCTAGAAACGCATGCGAATTGGTGAAGTCTGGACCAATGCTGGCTGGGCTCGAAAATGAAGCTGAAAAGAAGCAAAGCCGATCGGCTATGTCTTTAAAGCCGATCGGCTATGAGTGTTCAGCGGATCTGCTATCTTTAGCAGTTCGGCTGTTGTAGTGCAATTTCTTCACAGAACTTTCCCTCGATGGAGCTGGATGTTTTGAATTAAGAAGCCGTTCGGCTGGGCTTAAGAAGCCGATCGGCTATGGTATTAAAGCCGATCGGCTATTGTTCGATTTGAGCAAAATTCGAGGCTGATTGTTGTGTTGTGCAATTTTGATTGGTTGAGCATTTAATGCTCAACCGTTTTTTGGATGTGAGTGGGGGATTTGGGGAGCTGCAAAAGAGAGAGAGGAGGGACATTTTTTTTGGACAATCATCTTCATCATCAAAAACACACACTTTCATTTACTCACTACACAAAATTCACCATCACTCCATCACCAACCAAAAAATCACCATATTCACTCAAGAGTTCACTTACATTTATTAGAAGTTTTTGTGAGGGGAACATCAAACAACATCACTCGGAAACAATCGTGTAACAACTTTGGTATCATTTCGTTTAAATCTAATTTGAAGTTATTTATGAATTTGTCTTGTGTTTGTGATATTTGTTTGTTTGTTGTGATTATGCGTGGCTAGTTACTCATATGTTTGCTTGGATGAAATAACTAGTTGATTAGGGGTGTATATCTAGGATGTTAGCTTATGCTTGAGTTTTCGAATCATCCATGAATTTATATGTGTTTAATTAGTGGTTGTTACAAAGCTTTCGGCATTTTAGCTAAACAATTATAGTATATGTTCTTGTTTACCTAAAATACCTCATTAAGTTTATTGTGATTTGTGGGACAAAGCATTTGACGATTATAACAATTCTAGTTAAATGCACATAAGTTAGCGATTTTAGCGAATGTTTGTCGCGTGGATGATTTACAAACTCAACCCTCTTAATTTATGTTTAATCGGAGAACCTTGTGTAATTAGGCTTTATCTCAAGAATTTTAACCATATGGCGACTTACTAATTGATATAGCGAACGTTTTCAACTAGTGATTTGCTTTTGATTATTTGTCTATGAATGATCGGACAAAATTGCGAATGTAATTTGGAATGTGTTAAATGATTTAGTTAATTTGTGCAAGTTAGTAACCATGGCGAACGTCCGTTACTAGATTAAATCATAGGTTTGTAATTGAAGTGAACAATAGGTTCTAGCTAACGCCTAGTTCATGTTTCACGAGTATTACTTTGGCATATTTCCTAACCGGTTATAACTTTACACCCCGAAATCACTAGTAAAATAATCCAAGCAAGCATTGTTTTTAATATTTGAAAGTTCCAAACAACCAATTTGACTCTTCCTGAGTCCACCGTTCTAATTGATTATAAATTGTAGTTTTAAGCATCGTGACAACTCGGTCACACCCAACCACATTTTACTTTCTTTTATCTAATTGATCACACCTAATTTCAACTTCTTAAACTTAAAGTTCCCTGCGTTCAAACCCGAACTTACCCAACTATACTACTACACGATAGGGTCCACTGCCCGGTTGTGCTTTGGTCTAGCGCGGTACTTTCTTGTTTACTTTACAACGACAAATTTAATAACTAGATTTTGCACATCAAGTTTTTGGCGCCGCTGCCGGGGAACTTAGCGTTTAATTGAAGTTAATTTAAGTGAGATTGATTGATCCTTTCTCGGAATTTATTCTTTGAAAGTTACGTTTTTGTTGTGTTGCGCCGGTGCATTTGACGGTTTTATCTTTTGTGCTTTATAGGTTTGATTTGGTAGTGGATGAGCACAAGAAGTTCGGGCCACGAACTACTTAGTCCCTTGTCCAATCCGGAGAAAGCCGCTAAAAAGAAACGAAGGAGGAAGCCAAAGAATAATCCAACGGATTCAACTTGTAGTCGCACGGATTCGGATACATCTTCGGGAAACGTCTTGATCGAAGAGGTTTTTGAAGACGAGCTTGTAACACCTGAGCACGCGGAAGAGGTTATTATAATTGAAGACGATATGGCGGATGAGGATGATACTCCTATTTGCTCGCGGGTTAGAACCGTAGCACCGACACCCGAGTCGGCCATACGGGTTCCGGATATTGAAAATGATAATTTCTCTTTGAAGGGGCATCACATGCAACTCATTAGGGATAAACAATTTGATGGAAGGGTGCGGGCCGATCCGCACAAACATATTGCGAGTTTTCTTGAGATTGGGAGTTGGTTCAAATATGGGCCAAATATGGATGAGGCAATTCGCCTACGGACTTTTCCTATGTCTCTATGTGGTGAGGCGAAGATATGGTTTCAAAAATTGGAACCAAACACCATTACATCATGGGACGAGATGAGAGAAGCATTTGTTCGGCGGTATTACCCTCCGGCTTTGGCCGAAAGGTTATTGAATGAGATTAGAGCCTTCAAACAACAAGAAGGCGAAAGCTTGGTAGAAGCGTGGGGTAGGATGAAGGAAATGTTGAGAAATTGTCATGGCCACGAGTTAAAAAAGAGGGATATTATTGTGTTGTTCTACAATGGCCTTAACATAGATTCGGCTAGTATTCTTGATGCTTCGGGAGGTGGTCAATTTCTTTATAAGACACCAAACGAAGCTTGGAAGGTTCTTGAGGATAAGGTGATCCAAAGCTTGAATTGGGCTAAGGATAAAGAAGGGAAACCGGTGAAGAAGCATGTTGCTTTTGCGGAAGGAACAAGTAGTAAGGGTGGAAGCCCCAATGACTCGGCAATGATGAAAGAAATCAAAGCATTTTCTTCTAAGTTTGATGCTCAATTCAAGACACTAAAGGGGGAAATCAAGGAGCTTCGGGAAGGTTGTGGTAATTGTGGTGGTAACCATGCCACGGCAAATTGTGCACAAGATGATTTACCAATGGCGGGAGATGAGGAAGATGTTAATTTCCTCCAACAAGGAAATTACCAAAGTGGAAACTACCAACGGGGTGGTTACCAAAATAGGAATTCGGGAGGTTATCAAGGAGGAAGCTACAACCAAAACAACCGATTTTCTCGACCAAATCAACTGTACAACCAAAACTCAAATCAAAATTATAACCAATCCTCGAACCAATACTACAACCAAAACCAACACCAAGGCTCTTCAAGAGACAACAACCCCCCACCGGTTCAAAAACAAGAACCTACTTTGACTCCTATGGAACAAATGATGAAGGAGTTCATGACTAAGCAAGACGCATGCACCGAGCGGTTAAAGACCCAAATGACAAATATAAGGCTTAGTGTGGAACAAGGGCAAAAGAATCATCAAGCCTCCATACAAGACTTGGAGAGGAAAATGGATAGGTTGTCCGAGGGACAAAGTAGTAGGCCAATCGGTGGCTTACCTAGTAACACGCAACAAAACCCAAGACAACAACCATCATCTTCTAGTGGAGGGTCAAAGCCATACCAACCACCGCCCGCAAGGAACGAGCATGTGAATGCTATTGTTACACGGAGCGGAAAGGAACTTCCACCACAACCTCAAGCCAAAGACAAAAATATTCCTAACTCTTTTGTGCAGGAATTTGAGGAAGAGGCGGATGAAGAAAATGTTGATGATTCTACACCAACGGATGCACCGGTGTTACCTACACCGGTTGTAAAAGCGTACAAGCCAAAGATTCCATACCCTCAAAGGCTAAGGAAGGAAAAGATTGCGGCCCAATACGGAAAATTTGTGGACATGATCAAAGGCATCCGAATCAATGTGCCTTTGGTTGATGTACTAGCCGGGATGCCGAACTACGCCAAATTCATCAAAGATTTGGTGAGCAACAAAGAAAAGCTTTCGGAAGCTTCGGCTATGTTCTTGAATGAAGAATGTTCGGCTCTTGTTCAAAACCAAATCCCGCCAAAGCTTGGTGATCCCGGGAGTTTCATCATTTCTTGTACTTTGGGTAAATTCATTACGTGTGATGCATTAGCCGACCTAGGGGCTAGTATTAATTTGATGCCTTATTCTTTGTATGCGAAATTGTCCCTAGGATCCCTCACCCCCACACGTATGAGTATTCGTCTTGCCGATAGATCTTTCCAATATCCCATTGGGATTGCGGAAAACATGTTAATTGAAGTTGGCCAATTCACCTTCCCGGTAGATTTTGTCATCCTAGAAATGGAAGAGGATAGTAAGGTACCGTTAATTCTAGGAAGGCCATTTTTACACACCGCGGACGCCATAATAGGAGTCAAAGACAAGAAATTGACTTTAGGAGTAGGTGACGAAAGGATTGCCTTCACGGTCGACAAGGCCATGAAGCATCCTTATTCTAACGATGACTCTTGTTTTAGCATTGATGTGATAGATGATGCGGTAGATGAAGAATTGGAAAGCTTGCTTGGATTGGAATCGGAACTTGTTGACTTCCTAGGGGCACATGTTGAAGCAATGACCGAGGAGGAGTTGGTCATGAGCATGGAAGAGACAAATGATGAAGAAGAGCTCAATGGAGAGGAGGCATTTGAGGAGCTTGAAAAGGGCGACAATATGAGGATCAAAACATCATTGGAGGATCCACCGCGTGATTTGGAGTTGAAAGAACTCCCAAGCCATTTGGAGTATGCCTATCTCCATGAGGAAAACCTCCTACCCGTAATCATTTCCTCCTCCCTTGTAAATGATGAAAAAGTTAAATTGTTGAATGTACTCAAGGCTCACAAAAGAGCTTTTGCTTGGCGAACATCCGACATACCGGGAATAAGCCCATCATTTTGTAAGCACAAAATCAATTTTGTTGATGATTTTAAACCCGTTGTTCAAAGACAACGGAGGCTTAATCCCAATATGGTGGATGTAGTCAAGAAAGAAGTGATTAAGCTTCTTGATGCGGGTATCATTTACCCCATTGCGGATAGCTCTTGGGTGAGCCCGGTACATTGCGTGCCAAAAAAGGGGGGCATGACCGTTGTGGCTAACGAAAAAAACGAAATGATTCCCACACGGACGGTCACGGGTTGGCGTGTATGCATTGACTATAGGAAATTAAATGATGCTACACGAAAAGACCATTTTCCCCTCCCATTTATTGACCAAATGCTTGAAAGGCTAGCGGGAAATGAGTTTTATTGCTTTCTCGATGGATTCTCGGGGTATTTTCAAATCCCAATAGACCCCGAGGATCAAGAAAAGACCACTTTTACTTGCCCTTTCGGCACCTATGCCTATAGGAGGATGCCTTTCGGTCTTTGCAACGCCCCGGCCACTTTTCAAAGGTGCATGATTGCCATTTTTCACGATATGGTTGAAACCTCCATGGAAGTCTTCATGGATGATTTTTCGGTCTTTGGCAACTCATTTGCATCATGTTTAAAAAATTTGGATAAAATGTTGGAGAGGTGTGAGAAAGCCCACCTAGTGTTGAATTGGGAGAAGTGCCACTTTATGGTACGTGAGGGTATTGTGTTGGGACACAAAGTGTCGGGATTGGGTATTGAGGTTGACCGAGCAAAAGTTGATGTTATTGCTAAACTACCCCCTCCGACTAATGTAAAAGGCGTTAGGAGTTTCTTGGGTCACGTCGGGTTCTACCGTAGATTTATTAAGGATTTTTCAAAAATCACCCGACCGATGACTAAGCTACTTGAAAAGGATACGCCCTTTGTGTTCGATGACCCTTGTTTGAGTGCATTTTCGACCCTTAAGGACCATTTGACCCAAGCACCCATAATAGTTTCCCCCGATTGGTCCCAACCATTTGAGCTTATGTGTGATGCAAGCGATTTTGCCCTAGGAGCCGTCCTAGGACAAAGAGTAGACAACCATTTTAAACCTATCTATTTTGCTAGCAAAACATTGAATGGGGCCCAACAAAACTACACCACGACCGAAAAAGAGTTGCTTGCGGTTGTGTTTGCCTTTGACAAGTTTAGGCAATATCTTGTGCTTTCAAAGACCGTTGTATTTACCGATCATTCGGCCCTCAAATATCTTTTTGCCAAACAAGATGCAAAACCGCGTCTTATTCGTTGGATTCTTCTCTTGCAAGAATTCGACATCGAAATTAAAGATAAGAGGGGTGCCGAAAACCTTGCCGCCGATCACTTGTCGAGATTGGAGAATCCAAATCTTGACAAGCAAGGCGATACTAACATTAATGACTCTTTCCCGGAGGAATTTTTGTTTCATGTAGGTACAAGCGAGGAGGACGAGGATGAAGCACCTTGGTATGCCGACTTAGCAAATTATTTGGTCGGTGGAGTTTTGAGAAAGGGGATGAGCCATCAAGAGAAAAGCAAGTTTTTCTCGAACCTCAAATATTATTTTTGGGAAGAACCGCATCTATTCCGGGTTTGTGCGGATGGGATGGTGAGGAGATGTATATCGGGTGGTGAAACTAGAAAAATTTTGGACGCATGTCATCACGGGCCCACCGGTGGACATTATGGCCCTTCGGTCACCGCCAAGAAAGTTTATGATGCGGGTTTCTATTGGCCCACGATTTTCAAAGAAGCAAATACTTTATGCCAAACGTGTGATGCTTGCCAAAGAACCGGAAGCATCTCTAAAAGGGATGAAATGCCACAAACTAGCATCCAAGTGTGTGAAGTGTTTGATATTTGGGGCATCGACTTCATGGGCCCATTTCCTCCATCTTTCAAGAATGAATATATTTTGGTGGCGGTTGATTATGTGTCCAAATGGGCGGAAGCAAAGGCTTTGCCCACAAATGATGCTCGGGTGGTGATCGACTTTTTAAAGAGTTTGTTTTCTCGATTTGGGATGCCTAAAGCGTTGATTTGTGACCGGGGGAGCCACTTTGCTAATGCTCAACTAGAAAAAGTGCTCAAAAGATATGGGGTGAATCACCGGTTCTCGACTTCCTACCACCCACAAACTAGTGGTCAAGTCGAGAACACAAACCGTGCCTTGAAGAGGATTTTGGAAAAAACGGTGAAGGACAACCGAGCTATATGGTCCAAGAAGCTTGAAGATGCATTGTGGGCATTTCGGACCGCCTACAAGACACCTATTGGAACAACACCATATCGGTTGCTCTATGGCAAAACTTGCCATCTACCTTTTGAAATTGAGCACAAAGCTTATTGGGCACTCAAGAATTGCAACTTAGATTTGGTAGAAGCGGGTGAGAAGAGGATGTTACAACTCCATGAGTTGGATGAGCTTCGATTGCAAGCATATGAGAATTCTCGCCTTTACAAAGAAAGAACCAAAGTTTGGCACGACCGAAAGCTCAAAATGAGAAAAGAATTTAAAGCGGGTGACAAAGTGCTTCTTTTTCAATCCCGGTTCAAGTTGAAGCAACCTAAGTTCAAACCACGTTGGACCGGCCCTTATACGGTCAAGCACGGTTATCCATCCGGATATGTGGAACTTATCGGTTCGGATGGAGGAACTTTCATTGTAAACGGTCACCGATTGAAGCTTTACCATGAGGAAGAAGTTGATGGCGAGTGGGAGGAGCTCGCAACTTTCCCCAAGGATAAATGAATTCGGGGTCGAGTCTAGCTTGGACTCGTTAATAAATGAAGCCCGATCACGAGGAAACTCGTGTTTATATCCTTTTTGATAGTTTAGATATTGTTTGCCTGCGTTATTGATAATTTTTGAACTGATTTTCTGCTGCGATTGTGTGTTTAAACAATTACTTTTAGTGAGTTGATTTTCTGCTGTTGATTGTAACTGGATGAGCCGATCGGCTATTCAAAGCCGTTCGGTTTTAGAAGGTTAGCCGATCGGCTATTCAAAGCCGTTCGGTTTGTTCTTTGCAAAATCATCACAGAACTTAAACCGTGGTTTGGGTGTAGATTTTTTAGAGTAAAAAGCCGTTCGGCTATGGGTATGGAGCAGATCGGCTATAGAAGCCGTTCGGCTATAATTGATAAGCCGTTCGGCTTTTGGTCATTACTGTGCGAATTTTGAAAGGGATAAAACATTTAGTTGCTTGTCTCTTCCACAATACCAAACCGATCGGCTACTCTCTCTCTTTCTCAAACAAGAAAAACGAAAATCACTAAAACTCTTCACCAAGAGTCATCTAATCTTCATATCTTTTCTTCAAATCAAACAATAATCATGTCTAGACCATCAAAGGTACATCATACAACTCCCCTTTATCTTTCCATCTTTAAAAAATTGGGGAAGAACACTTAAATCCGGGTTTGGTTTAATTTAAGTGTGGGGATGATTTCCTTTGAGAATTTGTTGATTGTTATGCTTGGTTCATGCTTAATACTTGGTTTATACCATGATTCATTGTTTAAATTGCTTGATTTTGATGATTTGCAAATTAGGGTTCATATGCTAATTTGGGGGTAATCTGAATTTTGTGATTTATGCTTGGTGTTTGGTGTTAATTATAGTGTAATTCATGTTAAATTGCATAATGTGATTGATTGATTGATTAACTTTTAGTTTGTGGATGAATTAGAGAAATTAGGGTTCATGTGAAAAATTGGGGAAGAAACAGTTGACTTTTTCTGGTCAAACTTTGACTTTGACTTAGACTTTTTGTAAATTAACTTTTGATTGTAAGACATATCTTGATTCAAATTGGGTATTCATTTTTGCTTAATTGAAATTATGTTTGATATTGGAGTTCTTTACTTATGTGAAAGTCACTTGGTGTGGCGTGTAATCTTGATTGTAAGACTTGCTTGAATTGAAATTGTATGACATAGGCATGATTAAGCTTTGTTTGATATTGGAGTACATGCTATTCTTTGTAAGGTTTAAGTCTTGACTGTGAATTGTCGAAAATTATCGTTGTGGGCTATGATTGTCAATTGTGGTTGTCTGCTTGGTAATGCGGTTGTTGGCATATATGCTTTGTTGTTAGGAGGTGTGGTTGTACCCAACATTGATCGCTCATTCTGTCATATCCTTTTGTGCTAACTCTGACTCAACTTGGAAAACTTGTATTTTGTTATGTTGTGTTGTGCAGAGAGGCAGGAATAACCGACCTGACACTTATGAGCCTCAATACCCGCAAAGTATTTACGAGGATTTACTTCCTAATGACCGCCACCCCCATTTGATCTTTGGGCGCCATCAGTATAACTATATGGAATTCACTGAAGCATTATATAACATTCATAAAAAGGAGTGTGAATACCCTCGGGAAATCAATTGGAACCCGTTGGAGGTTGTGGGGGTTGCTCAAGACATCCGACGCATCTTCACTCAAACTGTGAGGTTTAATGATGAGGCTTTTGGTGTGAATGATTTTGAGAAGCTTCTTGGGATTCAAGAACCGATTTACGAAGAGCTGGTGATGGAATTCTTAGCAACGGTGGAAATGTTCATTGTCAACAACGTTAACGAGAGGTTTTTGAGTTTCAAACTTGGTGGGGCTCCGAGACAATTATCCTTGAAAGAACTTGCAGGGTGTTTGGGGATCTACACTGACGAGGAGTATTCTTCTCATTGGATTGATCGATACATCATGACCGGGGCAAGGTTAGAGGAAGGGCAGTGTAATGCTCAAGTGTGGGAAAAGTTTAGCACATCGCCTTATCTTGGGGGAAAGAACTTGAATAAGCACCTTACATCCCCCATATATAAGGTGATACACAAGATGATAGCAAATACACTCACTCTTCGGGGGACCAATCGGGAAAAGGTCACCTTGATCGACTTGTGGTTTTTGGATCAGCTGAAAAGTCGGGAAAGGATAAATATTCCTTTTGCTGTGGGCAAATATCTTCATGCCTATGCTGCTGGGCATAAGGCAAACTCTAAGCTTTGTGGGGGCCATTTCATCACCCGGATTGCAAAAGGTCTAAACATCAGTTTGAAGCCCCGAGGCGTCCCACCCTATACCCGAATTCCAAACAATACTCTTCCGATTGGGGCTGAGTCTTATGCCACTGCCCAGGTTTTGAGAAAGAAAGGAGGATCATATGTTGCTTATAAGCTCACTCCTAGGGAGGCGGCAACAGTGTCTCGGGCCGGGGCCAAAGGAAAACGACCTGTTACCATTCATGATTCTGATGACGATGAAAAAGAAGAAGAAGATCCTGAGACTGGGCGTGCGGATGAGACGTCGGGTCCTGGTGGTTCATCTCATTCGGAGGTACCCGCCTATTGGAGAAGTTTCATGACCGACTTTACGAATATGCGTTTGGACCAACAGACGTTCCGGGAGCAATCCCAGTACGAGTGGGGGGTCAATCGATATCAAAACAGTTGGCTAATTCATGATCATGAGCGCATGGGGAACCATATTCCTAACCACGTGCCTGTCCCTTATCAGGAACCTCCTCGTTGGGGAGAACCGGGAGGTATTCTCCCTGCCCCTGTATATGATAGAGACGCTGCACTAGTTGAGCTTCAGCGACACCGGGATCACATGCACACCTCTTCTTATCATCAACAGCAACAAGATTGGGGCACTTCTTGGTCTGCCCCTCCACCCAGTAACTGGCAGCAAGAAGCTCACAGTCATTGGCTTTTTGGGTCTCCCTCGCCATATCAGCAGCCGCACCAGCAGGATGATTCCACCCATGACCCGCCCCATGGTGGGGGTTGGTAGTTGGGTGTTATTGTGTTTTAAGATTGTTAAACTTTTGAACACTTTTTATTTTTTTGTTATTTTCCTTTGGTACTTTGGATGATTAACATTCATTTACCTTTTATATGCATTCTTAGTATGTATCCATGTTGCACTTGTGTTTCGGTGCTTGGTTGTTTGTTTGTTTTTGTAGCATGCCGAGCTGGATGGGATCTATACACGTCTATCAAGCGCCAGCTCGCGTTCCACGCCTTTATGCAAAACCCCCGGGGAAGTTCTCGTTTCTTTTTACTTTCACACTTATGCTTTTTCATTGCTTATGTTTGCATTGGGGGCAATGCAAATCTCAAGTGTGGGGAGGTAGATTCACTTGAATTCTATTCTTAGTGAATTGTTGTTTCCTGCCTTTTATTGGGGTTTGTAAAGCCTATTGGTTCCCCAATCGAACTTTACGAATCCTATTAACGGGCCATTGGTCATTTAATAAGTCTGTTACTGATCTTGGCCTGATAGATTGTTGCAAATTCTAATAAAAGGTCGGGGAATGATAGTTTGCTAGGAATATGTTTGTCCTTAAAAGATTGATTGCTTTGAAAATCTTAAACTGTGATAGATTAATTGGAAGTAATTTAATCTTCTCTCTTGCAACTTAACCTTTTGAGATGTGTCATATAAAGCAACCTAATAGGGTGAATTGCATGACTAGCACATTTGTAGCCTTTACTATAAAAATTGTGAGAAATTTGAGCCTAATTGAGAAAAAACACTTACCTTTAGTGTTTATATTGTTTATTGCTATGAGTGTGCCGGTGATTGTAGTTTGTTCTAGAACTTGCCCTAGTGATGCATTTTGAGACCGCTGTGGGATCACAGAAATGTGATATAGGTGGGGTCAAAGACGAGGAGGTGTTCTTAGGAATTTTGATCTTATTTTATGTTTTAAACCATTTACATCCAGTCCACACCGGTCGTTAGCACTCATTTTTAGTGCTAAGAAACCCGTAGACACTTCCACATACATTCCACTAAATACTAGCCTTGTTTTTGTGTAGTCATTTCCTGAACTGTTTACTTTTCTACAATGTTGCCTATTGGAATTTTTAATGAGTTTTATCCAAATTGTGACTTAAATCGTTTTGAATTGGGATTCTAGTGTTAAGTTCTATGATTGAGATTGGAAACATCAAATGAATAGAAGTCAACTATTATGCTTAAAGATTATGCTTGGATGAATTGTAGTCAACTAAATGGCCTTTGAATTCCTGAACAAGTAGTTCCCGAGGGGTGTTCTACACCTAGCCACCGAAGGCCTTTATCCGGTCTAGGATGGTTGGTCTGAAAGTTCATTACACAGGATTCATAGAAAGTCATAGAATGCAATTATTCTAACAAAAATGTGAAAAATCAATTTGAGTTATTTGTGTGCAATTATTGAGTATAAGTTATAAATGAGAACAAGTGATAATTTGAATTGATTTAGCATGAGAATCCTAAATTTCATCACTGTCACGTATTAAAACAATTAGGTAACATTGCCATTTTTTTTTATGGGTCTTGACTACCACTTTTCACCAATTATTGTGTCTATCATACCCGATTCCATGATTAGCCTACATTTGTTACAACACACATTTAGAATACCTCCTTTGAGATCTTACTTGGTGCTCACGCCAAGACGGTGGAGATTTGATCCTTTTGCAAGCCTATGGTAACAGTGCATCACGACTTGGCTTGATTGAGAGTTACGTCATTTACTTCCTTACCTTGTAGTTGTATAGGTTGAGAGTGAGTGATTATACACTTATCCTTATGTGAGGTGCTAGGTCGTGCATTCGAGCTTGACAAACTAAAACATCTCGAGTTTCTAATGCTTAAATATATATTGCTTGCCTAATTGCTTTGGTGGTTAGTGCCAGCGTTGTGTTAGTTAACTTAATCTTCACTTATAACGTTGCAAGAGCGGGTTGTAAAATGGTAAAATCATGGTTTACTTGAGGACAAGCAAAGTTCAAGTGTGGGGATATTTGATATCGCTCATTTTGGCTATATAAATCTATCGCGATATCATTGTTTTGCATATGTATTTGATTAGATTTCAAGAACTTCCGATACTTATTTTGTTTGGAAATCTATTTCAGGTAAAAAGCTAGAAACGCATGCGAATTGGTGAAGTCTGGACCAATGCTGGCTGGGCTCGAAAATGAAGCTGAAAAGAAGCAAAGCCGATCGGCTATGTCTTTAAAGCCGATCGGCTATGAGTGTTCAGCGGATCTGCTATCTTTAGCAGTTCGGCTGTTGTAGTGCAATTTCTTCACAGAACTTTCCCTCGATGGAGCTGGATGTTTTGAATTAAGAAGCCGTTCGGCTGGGCTTAAGAAGCCGATCGGCTATGGTATTAAAGCCGATCAGCTATTGTTCGATTTGAGCAAAATTCGAGGCTGATTGTTGTGTTGTGCAATTTTGATTGGTTGAGCATTTAATGCTCAACCGTTTTTTGGATGTGAGTGGGGGATTTGGGGAGCTGCAAAAGAGAGAGAGGAGGGACATTTTTTTTGGACAATCATCTTCATCATCAAAAACACACACTTTCATTTACTCACTACACAAAATTCACCATCACTCCATCACCAACCAAAAAATCACCATATTCACTCAAGAGTTCACTTACATTTATTAGAAGTTTTTGTGAGGGGAACATCAAACAACATCACTCGGAAACAATCGTGTAACAACTTTGGTATCATTTCGTTTAAATCTAATTTGAAGTTATTTATGAATTTGTCTTGTGTTTGTGATATTTGTTTGTTTGTTGTGATTATGCGTGGCTAGTTACTCATATGTTTGCTTGGATGAAATAACTAGTTGATTAGGGGTGTATATCTAGGATGTTAGCTTATGCTTGAGTTTTCGAATCATCCATGAATTTATATGTGTTTAATTAGTGGTTGTTACAAAGCTTTCGGCATTTTAGCTAAACAATTATAGTATATGTTCTTGTTTACCTAAAATACCTCATTAAGTTTATTGTGATTTGTGGGACAAAGCATTTGACGATTATAACAATTCTAGTTAAATGCACATAAGTTAGCGATTTTAGCGAATGTTTGTCGCGTGGATGATTTACAAACTCAACCCTCTTAATTTATGTTTAATCGGAGAACCTTGTGTAATTAGGCTTTATCTCAAGAATTTTAACCATATGGCGACTTACTAATTGATATAGCGAACGTTTTCAACTAGTGATTTGCTTTTGATTATTTGTCTATGAATGATCGGACAAAATTGCGAATGTAATTTGGAATGTGTTAAATGATTTAGTTAATTTGTGCAAGTTAGTAACCATGGCGAACGTCCGTTACTAGATTAAATCATAGGTTTGTAATTGAAGTGAACAATAGGTTCTAGCTAACGCCTAGTTCATGTTTCACGAGTATTACTTTGGCATATTTCCTAACCGGTTATAACTTTACACCCCGAAATCACTAGTAAAATAATCCAAGCAAGCATTGTTTTTAATATTTGAAAGTTCCAAACAACCAATTTGACTCTTCCTGAGTCCACCGTTCTAATTGATTATAAATTGTAGTTTTAAGCATCGTGACAACTCGGTCACACCCAACCACATTTTACTTTCTTTTATCTAATTGATCACACCTAATTTCAACTTCTTAAACTTAAAGTTCCCTGCGTTCAAACCCGAACTTACCCAACTATACTACTACACGATAGGGTCCACTGCCCGGTTGTGCTTTGGTCTAGCGCGGTACTTTCTTGTTTACTTTACAACGACAAATTTAATAACTAGATTTTGCACATCAGGGGGTTATATAAAACAACATATTACACTGATTTACACAAATCATTTATCAGAGTATCGCTCAGTTGTCAAACATTCCATTCCAGTGCCATTGCCTTGTCCAGCCCTTTATCAAATCATGTCCTGCAAGGAGTAGTTAATGTGGGGGATTAGCTTAACGCTAAGTGAAACAGAACGATCACCAACATTCCAACTCAGTAATAACAAATCAGTTTACAGCAAATAATCGTAAACATAGAATATCACTGAGTATCTATGGTTCTTGGGGAAACCTTCAGCCAAGAACACACACATAATATAATATCAAATACAACTAGCGTCAAAGAGGACCGGTGGTTCTTGAGGTAACACCTTCTCATAGAACACTTTGAAACCAACTGCAGGCCAATACAGCGGTTTAACCGAATACTTGGTGCTATAACTGAAACAACACAGGCTACGACAATAACACTTGTACTAAGACCCTGCGTTATCCAACACTATAGCAAACCCAAGCCCAGCTCCAGGCTGGCCTCTGAATATCGTCAAAGCCCAAAGGCTGAATATCACGTGATCACATATTTATCATATCAGACTAACAGTCTATCCACATTATTATTACTAATAGACCATAATAATCATGGCAACTAAAACAATAGTAATAATACAATTACCCGTTGTAACAAACCTGTTACAACTAAATCAAACTGAGGGTTATCGATCCACTCACCAACTACCTCAGTCATCCACTCAGTAGTCTAATATCACTGAGTCTTTCTCCATATCTGAGAATACAATAGAATACACAAGTTAGTCACTTGTCTTAATATGAATATAACATCATACTATTGTAGTTACATTAAACAACTTAATTAAGTAATCACAACATGTTTCATAAGCCCAATTTCAATGATATTACTCAAATCACTATTCAATTAAAATTCTCATTTCAAGCTTATGAATAATCACATTAACATTATTAGATCATAATCACT
The DNA here is from genome assembly GCA_963422505.1 of Pseudognaphalium luteoalbum. Classification (NCBI taxonomy): domain Eukaryota; kingdom Viridiplantae; phylum Streptophyta; class Magnoliopsida; order Asterales; family Asteraceae; genus Pseudognaphalium; species Pseudognaphalium luteoalbum. The sequence continues at coordinate 18,993,873 of OY730192.1, forward strand.
TATCAAGTTTACGATCATGAGGATCACAATATCATCTTATTCAACTTTAATTGTCACAACTAACATGATTAGAGCTTTAACTAGCTCATTAAACTTCAATATCAATAATTCTTCATATAATCCACCATGATTGTAATAATCATCCAATTCTCAAGAACACTTTATGAGCAATTAATCAAATTATTCAATTTCAAGTTAGGGCTTAGGTTTTAATCCCAATTTAAGCACTAACTAACAATTCTAACATAACCATAATCTTTATTTCATGAAAGATTAACTAATCCCAAACTTTCTTCATGAACACATACAATTTCTTCACTTCAAGCTTAGGTTTTTACATATAATTATGAAGTTAACATTAATAAACAATGATATCATCAATACAAGCCTTAATTTCACATCAATCATACTAATTTTATCTAATACACAAAAACCCAATTTCTAGGGTTTATATTAAAATTGAAAATTAACACTTACAACATGCTCATGATGATGATGGAATGATTAATACATGTTATTGAAGCTTAACTAACATCAATTTAATCATTTGAAACCCTAATTTCGGATTCAAGGTCAAGAACATCAAAACCCCCAATTATAGGGTTCATATTTCATGAAATTGAAACTTACAAGTTGAATAGAAGGATTAGAAGATGATAATCCATGATCTTCAAGCTTGAATTCGATTTTTAGAGCTCCAATTTAGGAATTCTTCATGTTTTTGTTAAATCTCAAGTTTCATGTGTATGTATGAGGCGTACGTATGTATGTAGGGGAGAAAAATAAAACCGACTTAACATATGATGCTTATCTTATAAGTATTAAACTTTATTCCCCGTATTTGTCATTGTCTGGAACTTAAAAACTATCTGCGGGGAAATATTATTTTATTTTACCGTCAACTGAAATAAATTAAAACAGTTAATAATTATTAACCACAATAAATTATTTGACTCTTTTACCCATTTATTTTCAATTACTAATTTACAATATTTCCTAACATTTCAATTAACCATTTCAAGTCAGGAAATAATAGTAAAATACTGAACCCATAAAGTGGATGTTACATAACCTATTTCCGGGCAAAATCTAGTTGATATAATGTTAAAAATGGAGTTTTAAGTATTTCTAGCTCGAATAACAAAGAAAAGAGAGTAAATCCTTACGATTTTGGAGATCGAGCAAGAAAATGGTGATGATGAACTTGATGATGAAGAAGATGAAGATGATGGTGATAGATGCTAGTGGCTACTGGTTTCGTTGTTGTTGTTGTTGATTGCGAAGATGGTGATGATGTTGGTGGCGGTGGTTCGATCCGACCGAGAGAAAAGAGAGAGAGAGAGATGAGATGGATGTGTTTGTGTGTGTGTAAAAATGAATGGAAATGAAAATGGAGGTGGGGGAGTGTTTGGGCTGGCTTTTTGTTTGGTGGGGAGGGCACTGTCTCCCAAATTACAGTGTTAAAAGTCCGTGTTTGTTTATCTGATCGTATAAAGATGTATTATTTTCGATTCTAAGAATTTGTTAATATTCTTTCGAAATATTTTCGAGTCGAAACACTTTATAAAAATAAAATGTTTGTGTTAAAATTTTATAACCTGTTTTCGCGTTGTTTCCATTTAGTAAAATATATAAGTGAAACGAAATGTGTTTAAATATTTTTCGAGTAAATAAATATCATTTGCGTTATATATATCTACATATATAATTTTGAATATTTTGGTTTTAGATGCGTACAAAGTACGAATGTTTAAAGTTCAAATTGGGCGCAAAATTTGACCTTTTTGGCCGGGTGTTACAAATTTTAAGTTGGTGCTCTTTTAAAGGTGTGTTTTGCAACCCAATTTTAGGAGATTCTAGTTTCAAAAATCTACATCCTTAAAAAATTCACAATCCTTGTTTGGCATAAAATTTGAAATGGGATTCTATAAAAAATAATCCCCTAAACTATAATCTCTTAAAAGTAGCTTCTTCAAATAATCATCATCTCCTTATTATTAAATTACTATGTTACCTTTCTTATAATTATTACAATTATTAAATTATGAAATATCATGTCCATTTGTGTCATTTTACATTAATAAGCTCCAGCTAGTTTGTCAAACACTTATTAAAAAATAAAAACTCCCGTTCTAGCCCCAAATAAAAGCTCCATCTCCAACTTCTAACTTCCACCTCTATCTCCATCTACATCTTCAGCTCAATCCCCATCTTCAGCTCAATCCCCATTTCAGCAAGTTTTGCCAAACACACACCCTAAGGGTTTCTGTTGAAAGCAATGGTTAATCCTCAATTTGTATATGAGTTTTAGTCGGGTTTGTTTTGTTTTTTTTAGTTGTTGGGTTTGATATTCCAATGGGTGCCCATCTTGGAACCCCTCTTGCTTTTTTGCTCTTTGTAATTCTTGTGTTCTGATATAACTTGCCTATTCAAATGGGGAAAAAAGTTCGGTTAAGCAAACTTGTATCCCATATATTTATTTCAGTGAAAGAATTTGTTAATTCGATTAAGAGCAAGTATCAATCATTTTACTCAATTAACCTTTTTTATTGATGACCACTTATTCCTAGTGCTAAATTTGGGTGCACTACACGACCTGCTTCCGAGTTGTTTTTCCGAGTTGTTTTTCCGAAAGAAAAGAAGGGTAGTGAAAAGAATAAAAATTACATTGTGTTCCGGAGTTTTGTTTATAGAGAGAAAATAAGAGAAGTGGGAGGAGGATTCAACCTTCTTTTCTCTCCAAAGTTGGGAAAATTTAGAAGGATGGAATATTATACAAGCTATAAAATGTTACTTCCTTCCAATTCTCTCCAGACTCGGGAACACAAAACATATAAATTTCAGTTCTTTTCTTTCTAACTCGGTAATGCAAAAATGTTGTTCATCTTATTTTCTTTTCTATTATTCTATATCCCCTTCTATTCTTTTTTTTTTTAATCAAAATCTCGAGAGCAGACTCGCATGTGTTTTGGTGGAACGGATTATAGAGGCTTATTGATTGATATTCTATTTGAATTTTCAGTTATTCTAAATTAAAAATCTCATGTAATAATAACATGAAAAATAGAGAGAGTTGAAATGATAATTCCCTACAATTCTCGAAGCTTATTTAATTGACTTATGAAAAAAATCTATAGCTATTAGAATATTCAGCCACAAATTGTTACCAAGCACACCGTACATAAATTCAATTTGTTGTTTTTTTAGGATGGGCAGTTATAAAAGAAAAACTATATCTTGAAATTAATTTTTAATTTCATCACAAATATTTATTTTTTTAGAACGGTAAACCACATGATTATCTACAAACCATTACGAATATTTAGAACGTCTAAGCCTCACTCCCTCAACTGAGGCTTAGACCCCTAACCTCAATAGTCCCTCTGATATCGCTAGGCTAAAAGACATAGAAAGCTAAAATTTATTGTATCTTTGAATTGATATTATGTCAAGTGCGATGGTCACTTGTAATGCTGGCAAATTCTGCCCATTTGCTTCACATCCGGGTAATTCTGGGTATAATGATATAAAGTTTGGGTTCTTATGGACTAGAGAATTTTTGGGAATGAACTTAATTGGATAAAACTCAAATCATAAATAGATCTAAATGAGTGGTCATCATGTTATATTTTTTATATTATATTGTTAAAAATGTTAACTTATTTTGGAATATATATATATATTTTAGTGAATTAGAACATTTTTTATGAAATTTTCAATTAGCCCGTTATGACCCGAGCCCGTTTAGACCCGCACCCGATTAGACCCGAACCCGTTTATACCCGCGCTCATTTTGACCCGTAGCTGATACCCATCCAACCCGTCCATATTACCAGCTCTAGTCACTTGATCCAAATATCAGTTATTATGTATTTCCATAATCGAATTATAAAAATTCGGTTAATATAAAACATAAATGGACCATTAGTTTTCTCCCATATTAATTTATTGACGAATAAAATACATACAATTGTGACAATTCAATTTTCAATAGCTCATTGTGTTTTAGAATAGATTGCGTGGGCCATCCTTATGGTTTGCACCTTTGGCCTTCAAGGAAAACAAAAATTAATTACATGTTTCATCCTCGTATTATTCAATTTCATCAATTTTATTCGTTTGGTACTTGAAAATTGAAATGATCAAAATACTTCTATAATTTATACAAAGATGATCCCTAGACTAAACATCATGGCTCATAATGTGTTGTAAGCTTTAAAACATTGGTAATTATGTTTTAAAAGTTAACTAGTTACGGTTTAATATATATAATAAATAAGTTTATTTGATTTACTATTGGTCAACAATACTGAAGTTTAGTGTAATTGACAGTAAATATAATTGACACGCTCCACCTTCCTCTTTTTGATTATATATTTTCCTATCACATCGTTGTACATATGTAATATGATGGTGTTGCACGGTGTAAGAGATTATAAGAAATTTTTTGTGTATTTTTAATGTACGTGATATGCGTTTCGTAGTGTAAGAGATCATAAGAACTTTTTTGTGTATTTTTAATATACGTGACATGTGTTGTGTTATACATTTGTCTATGTATTAAGGGAAGAGTGAAAATTGGAGTGTTTGGTTATATATTAATTTTAAAGTTTTAACTGAAGTTTGTTTTTAGTATGATGATGATATGGTTAAAATTGTGATTATGTGAGTTTTTTATCATTAAGATACAACAATTTGGATGATTATTATGTAGTAATGCAAAAAAATAAAAAAAATAAAGGGTTGGTTGATGCGGTGCATGTAAAAATGCAACTAAAGAGGGACAAAAACTACATGGAGTTATGAAAATAGATTATAGAAAAGTTAATTAAAAATGTATATATGTCTTGTTATCTTTATTTTACCAACTATAAAATCACCTTTGAGAAAGTCCACATGTGCATATGCTAATATGCAATCATATAAATTTTTTATGCATAACAAATACTAGTATCATACCGAAATTTAATGTGCTTTCAAAGTTGCACTTTTGTTGTTCACTTGTTACTGCCAAGACTTAAATATATAGTTAATGTTAATATGACCAATCTCACATGCGCATGTTTTTGAAATTGTTTATATGCATGAAGTTCTTCAATTAATTATCAAAGTATATAGAAGTATAATCTTAATGGTACCCTTAACTTAATATTATATTTTAATGATAGCATTAACGTCGGGCAAATTACATGTCCACGAATCACTCACATGTGCTAAAAAACGGGTTCAAATCCTTGATCTATAGGTTACATATGTGTGGTCTGAATTTATGATGATGCTACCATACCATTTGAGCTATATAGGGTGTGTTGGTCACAAGAATGGATTGAAGAAAAAACTAATTTTCTTGAAAAAATTTCAAGTAACTTTTAGAATCTCCTAAGAAATTCTTCAACTCCAGTCACCAACTCCAAGCATCCAACTCCATTCATAAGCTGTATCTCCAACTAATTGTTGCCAAATGAACTCATACTTCTAACTAGTTGATACGAATTTGAATACTCAAACTCAAAATATTCAAACATTAAATTAATTGATAGTACAAGAACTTAAGAAGGTGCAATAGTAACATTGATTTTTTGTTAATGATTATATTCTATGGGTAAAATAGGGGTGCAATAAATTAAGAAGGTGAAATGAATAATTGTGTAAATAGAGTAGTAATGTAAGATAATGATTATAGAAGAAGAGGATGAGGCACCCATGAATGAGTTGGGTTGTTAGCTTTGTTATCAATTGCCATGCAAAATCTTTTGGTCACTACCATACATTTATTAAAAAGTCATACCTCCCTAAATCATAACTTGCTTTTATTATCATTATATCATACTATACAATGATGTTCATGATTTAATGTCTTAAATGGTAAACGCGTACCAGTTTATATTGCACTTGATTAATACTTAGCTAATAAATACTAACGCCTAAAACTCAAATAAACATAGTATATATAAATATACTTGGTGGGTCCCTGGCCTTAATTTTATGCATGGATAGTATATGCATATATTTAAAAAAGTTAACAAAAGATAAAATTATATAAATTAGCGAAATGTGGTGTGAAATGAAAAGAAAAACAGCAGAGGAATGACATTTTGTTTCTTTTGCTTTTACTAAAAAAGGTTTTGAGGGTAACCTTCTAGCGTGTTTTCCCCCCTTATTAAACACAGCATTTACACATGTAGTTTAATAAATATCCATTTCAAGTAATGTGTTTTTTAAAGTTATTAGTGACAATATCAAAATTTTGCTCTCTCAAAATGTTAGAAAATAAAAAATAAAAAAAAATTGCCCACTCATATATAATATTCTATCTTTGCTCGGTGTGTATAGCCATAACAAAACGTTGTTATATATTTTTAAATAAATATATATATATATATATATATATATATATATATATATATATATATATATATATATCTCTTCAAATGAGATAATCATATAAGTAAAAAAAAGAAGAAGAAGAATTGATGATTTTAGGCTAAAAAGTAAAAAGAAAAATGAATCATAATTGTTATAGTTTTGGAAGACAAATATTTGGATGTGTATCTTTTCACCCAAATCTAGCATTTTGCCAAGTCACATGGGGACAAGATGTTGAGGAAACACTCATCTGGCAAAGGTTTAATTAAACACTTTAACTTTTACGTAGTAATTTATAAACTAACACAAAATTAACTTATTTACATTGGTCTATCCACTCTATTGCACTCCCTTCGTTCCAATTATATTGTCATCGAACAAAAATTATCGGATTCAAGATAAATTACGTAAATGTCATTAATGACCTTGTATTTAAAGAAAGTTTGACTTAAAATATTTAAGAAATGAGGTACGAGAGTAACAAATGAGGGTAAAATTGAGAGTTTTATGATTATTTCAACATGCACAATATTTTAAGACATACAAAATTAATAAAGTGGACAATAAAATTGGAACAGTTAGAAACGGAATATTGATATGTTTTATATTAATACGTATACGTATGTATGTTTTATAGAAGTTATTGAAACTATTCAATTTTTGCCAACACAATTATGAGATATGAGTATTCATTTTTGCGTCCAGCCGTGACTTTTGAAATTCGTAAGGAACTCATTAATGTTTGTTAAATAATTACCAGGGAAGTGGTTATGGTCTCTATTAATCATCCTAATCATTCTATTATTAATTAGGCATAATCACTAAAACTTTCTCTTCTATCTATTTTCCCTTTTAAAACATAATTTTAGTGACTTACATTATTTCACTTTATATGCATCATAATACTCTTTAACTTCGTCATTATGCAAATATATTACCAATTTTTGTTTTAAAAATAACAGCATATGAACCCCTATTACTTTTACCTGAATCTAACAAATACAACAACAAAATGAAAGGATCAAACAACGTGAATATGGGAGTATTGGGAGTCGTTTTGACTTTTTAAATGTTTTTGGCCAAAAACGTTGGAAAGTCAAGCTTAACGATTCCCACCCGATGTTTTTTTTAAGTTATTTTTTTTACATTTATACTTTCACCGGTTCAAAAACGTTTTGTGCGCCCCTTTCACTTTAAATTTGACATTGAACCACTCCGTAAAAGTCATTAGATGTTAAACTTTTAACACCGAATTTAAAATCGAACACTTCAATTACAATTAGGCCTGTAAGCAAACTGAACGTTCGGCGAACTATTCGCGAACCGTTCGGCAGGAAGTTCGTTTATATTTGTTCGTTTCGTTATATGAACGAACATGAACAAATTTTTTCGTCCGTTTAATTATATGAACGAACATGAACACATGTCTCGTTCGTTTATTTACGTTCGTGAACGTTCGATAATATGTTCGTGAACATCTGGTTAAATGTTCGTTTATTAACTAATAGTTTAATTAGATTAATACATATTTGTATAACTTATTTTGATTTCAGCTAAATTTTAAATATAATACTATTAAATATTTAGATATTTTTATCTAATAATATTAAACCTCTGGATATTATTACCTCACATTTCTCATTCATATTTACCTCCACTCTCCCCTTCACTAGTTCCAGATCTGTTGCTCTTACCTACGATCGGACCAAGCAAAGGAGTTTATCTTCGTATTGTGATCGTTTTGTAATGTTAAATATGCATTGCAAAGTTTCAAGTTTAATAATATACATGTGTAGATATGTACATACGTTCGTTTATTTTTGTTGATGTTTGTTTAAGGTATTAACGAAGAACGCATTAAATTATGTGTTTGTTCGTGTACGTCCGTTTGTGTTCGTGAACAAAATAATTTTCTTAGTGAACGAACATGAACAACAAAATCCATTCGCTTATCCGTTCGTATCCATTCGTTTGTTCGTCAAAACCTTAATGAACGAACACGAACAGACTTTATTCGTGTTCGTTCGGTTCGTTTATAGGCCTGCAATATATTACAAAGAATTCTATACAAAATGATTAAATAAAATAATTAATATTTGTTATCTAAGGGGGAAAAAAAGGAAAAAACAAATGATTAGAAATGGATGATGAAGAGGAAGAGGGGGTGGTGAGGTGATGATGGGCAGGGCGAGGTGAGATGAGATGAGGTGAGGGCTCCGTCGTTGCAACCAATCCAAAACCATCATTGCGTATCTCATCACTTCCATCTTCCACTTAATTACCCCTTTTCTTTTTTTACTTTTAATTATGTTGTATTCATACAATCAATTACTTTAACATACAAGGAATAATAATGCATGAAAAGGGTGATTTTTTCATGACATAAATAAACAAATATTGGGCTATTATAAGTAATCCAATGATATTTTGAGTGCAACCATTTTAAAAAATCTTTAACATTTTACATCCAATTATGTTTTATGTCATACTAGCATATTATATACTCCGTATGTGGTAGTAACATTTTCAAATAGAAATGGGTACATTTATTTTTTCATAAACTATTAAAATACCAAAAATACCCCTACTTGAGACCCCATCATTCACATGACGTAATGAAACCCCCCTTCTCTTCCAAAAATCTCATAATCATGATGATTGTTGAACAAATAACCACATTAAATCCATCCCCATTACAAGCCGCCTTCTCTTCCATCCTCAATCTTCATTTATCATTTGATTTTCTTGATTTTTATATCTAATTTAATTTAAAATTTATTTTATTTTATCACTCATCACCCCCCTCATTTTCCCACTATATATATCCACCATTTCTCATTTGTTTCATTTTGTCCCACCACTTCTGCTGTTTATCTTTCACAAAAAAAAAAAAACAGTCTGTCATCTTCTCAAAGCCCTAAACCTTCATTTCTTCCAGAGGTGATCTTTCTTGAAAAGCTAAACACATTTTTCTTCAAAAGTACTTACAACACTGTTTATAAAGATTCATTTACACATACAAGTTACAACAACAAATATGTTTCATGTGTCTCTTTATACTTGCCTTGTTTGTTGGGGCAAAAAGAACAAAGTTCATTTGTTAAATGAGTGTACATGTGGAGATATCCATATTCCTTTTATAAATATTTTCTTCATATATAATTACAAAATCCAAGATTTCCCCTGTTTCCTCTGTTTTTATTATTTTTAGATTTGTGAGTATTTTGGGTTAAATATTATGTAATTAAGTATATTTTTCAAGATTTAATATGGGTTTTCTTTATTAAAGAATATGTACTCATAAAAATCAAAACTTTCCTATTACCCCTGTTTTACTCTGTTTTTTTTCTGAGTTTGTGAGCATGTAGACTGTTTTTTCAAGATTTGATATGGGTCTTGTTTATTGAATACTATTACTGACTTTTTGTTATGGGTTTTATTTCAGGTTTGAAAAAAGATGGAAAGATTGAACTCAAAGTTGTACATGGAGAACTGTTTGATCATGCAAGAAAATGAAAAGTTAAGGAAGAAAGCACAGCTACTAAATCAAGAGAACCAAAAACTGCTTTCACAGCTTAAGCAGAGGCTAACCATGGGTGATCAAAATGTCCATAATGCCCCCAACTCTTTCGCGGACCTCAATCTCTCAACAACCAAGAATCATGGTTCTTCTAGCAACAGGAACCCTTGAAGTTGAAGACTAGTGAAAAATGATTAAAAACAGGACACAACATATGTCACCTTTTGTTAAACCCCCTTTTTATTTTGGTTTTTGATGTTGTGGGAATATGGCAGTTTGCTACATATTGTTGTGTTTCCTGTTAGTATTACGTAGATAGGAATATGTTAATGTTAGGGGGGGTAAAATTGGCATTTTAGTATTTTCAGTATGGTGTAGTAAGTTATAGTATCAGTTATTATTATTAGTAGCACAATTTTCTATTTTACAATCATTGCTTTCTAGCCTACTACTCCTATGTTCCTTAACTAATCTTCAATATTGACCTTTTTTATTATATGTGTTTCCGTATGATCTGGTTGGATGGGTGATTTACATCAATCTTGTGGATTTTGTAAAGTAAACGGTTTGAATTTTACAACATTGTATGTGTAGTAATGCAATACTGAGCTGTACATGTCCGTAGGTTACATATCAGTAACATTTATCAACAATGCTTTAGATTTAGATATTGATTTTGTATGTGCATTTCTATAATTCTATTAAAAATATATTGTATTATTTAGAATCTGTGATTATAAACTATAAAGTAAGAAAATGTTTGTAGTTTACATTTCTTTAGCTTTGATAATTAAGTTGGAGTAATAAAGTTTAGTGATTTTTCTAATATAAATGGCATGGCATATATGACATCTATTACTAATATATAATGCATTTCAAAGTTTTTTTTTAAGATAGATTTTACTAAGTTTTTTTTAAAGATAGATTTTACTATTTTGCCCTCAACATTATTATTGAAATTTAAAAAATCTACATAAAATTACTAATATACCCTTACATATAATTAAATATAATTAATACTATAATTAATAAAAATTAAAGTAACCAACATATGACATTTAATACTAATTAATTAATTAATTCTTTTTACATGTCTCCTACTAAAATATTATAAGTAATTTAGGTATTTTTAATGGAAATTACTACTTTACCCTTGAACTTAATACGAGCATTTAAAAACATACTTGAAATTACTAATATATCTCTACATATGTCAAATTCTTATTTTTATTAAAACATAACATAACTTTTAAACTGTAAAGAGGTACGCGACGTGTCAATTATGTACAAAAAGGTAAAAACGAGTTGAACATAATAACAAACAGCCAAAGGTGATTTGTACAGTGTCTGGAGTCAAATTCGGCCATTTAAGCCTTCAAAATCAACTTTTACTTAGTTTTTCACCTTTTTTTAATGTTTTAAAAAACTAGAAACGAACTATTTGATATCTTTTTGTATCATATTATAAATTTCCTGGTTTACTTACATTCCATACTTTGTTTTGATATTATCAACTTTTATATTCTAGAGTTTCAATTTTTTTAAAAAAAAATTAGGATTACCGTTTCACGAACATATTGTTTTGTATTAAAATGCTAAAGAAAAACAAAAAAAAAATTACCTGTCAACGACTCTTCACCAGCCAACATGACACCTGACTATTAGAGACTCGCAACCCGACTATTGAGTTCACAATGACATTTTATGTATATAAAACAAAATTACCTGTTAACGACTATTCACCAGCCAACATGACACCTGGCTATTAGAGACTCGCAACCCGACTATTGAGTTCACAATGACATTTTATGTGTGTGTGTGTGTGTGTGTATATATATATATATAGAGAGAGAGTTTGAATCAAATGAGAACACTTCAAAAATAAGAACGGTGAGAACACCTCATAAACGCACAACTAGCATACAAAAATCATTAGATTCACAGTTATACATATCAAATATGCAAAGAAAAACAAATGCACGCTTCTAAAAATGCACAACAATCGAAAAAAACGATTGATGCACGATTATCTCTATAATTGTGCATCAATTGTTTTTTCGATTTTTGTGTATTTTCGAAAGTTCAAATCTATTATAATCAATTTTTCTACACATATTTGATATGTATGAGTGTAAATCTAATGATTTTGTTTGCCAAATTGTCATTTATGAAGTGTTCTTACCGTTCTTATTTTTTAAGTGTTCTCATTGGAACCTTACCCTATATATATATATATATATATATATATATATATATATATATATATGTTATGCATTTTAATTTTTTTTAAATAGGGTAAAAATGTTATTTTATTTCCTTTAGAAATATCATATCTCAGTGTATCGTCATATAAATTTTAATTTTGATTTAATACTTTATATTGAATACATGTAAAGCTAATAGTTGTTTACCCGCTGCATCGTGCGGACATTTTGCTAATGTAATTAAAAATGTATATCCAATACAATCCTCAATATTTGGTAAGCGATTAATTTAGTACAGGAGAAACCGAGAAAGGTTTAGTTACATAATTAGTAATGCTTATATATTTTAACAAAAGGGTTTTGCTACGAGTATTTAAACTAGACCTCACATGATTTACCTATGGTAATTATTAACATATGAATCATATCCCCAACGATATTAAAAGGTTAAAATAAGTAATGTATTTGCACTTATTTCTCAGGTAAGATCATTTACCCGATATATATAATAACCCGTGTTATCGTAAGCATCGTACCAACAATCTTTACACCTTATAATTTATCACTTTTGTTCGGATATTTAAGCTATTAAAGATCGGAAAAGATATAATTTACCCCTACTTATAATGAAAAGGATAAAAGTACCCATAATTACATTTGAAAAAAATCATATATTATCATAAATAGAATTACGTATTAGATAACATATAAAGTTTTCTATATATAAACTTTAAAATTTATAAAAATCACCCACTAAATCAAATAATTTCCATACTTAACACTAACATTAATTGCTACGTATAATTCTATCTTACAAATTTCTATACGGAGATTATCAAGGTGATTATAACCATTTATCAGTCTTCACAATTAAGCATGACAATTTTCATCCGACCCGGTGGATATCCATCCATCCATATTCATTTGTCATAGATATGGATAATTTAGATGGATGAATAGCGGATATGGATACGGTTATGGATGTTCAGTGGATCGGTATGGATTACATTTTGGGATCCATTGATTCACCTGTTTCACTCGAAATACACACACACACACATAAATTACATATTCACACACATAGAAACCATAAACTATTAATGTGTTATTGAATATATAAAGTCGTAAATTTTAAATGTATAATGTAAATTTGAGGGGTTTTTTTATATATTTAAATAGCAAATCAAAATGCGTAAAGCTATCGCGCTGAATCAAGTTTTGCTTTCAAACATATAAGGAAGCACAATCCACAATAGATAATAATCAAAACATGTGAGATTAACCAATAAACATAGATAACACAATTACATTGGTCAAAATATATATGTTTAGTTGTAATTGTAATCAATTATGTTTTATTGACGATAATGCTTACATGCTTTTGTAAATAGATTTCTGAAGGTTACATTATATATTTTTTTTGTTACAATATTTGTTGGTTTCATTTTATATTAGGTAAATCTTTTAACATTTTTTGAATATTTAATGGATATCTATTAACCCGCTTAATCCATCGGATATGGATATGGGTGTTAATTGGATAATTTATTCGGGTCGGGTTATTCGGTTTTTCAAGTTTATAATCTAACCTGAAACCCGATTCAAATAAGGTCGGGTTATTCAGGTTCGGGTTATTTGAATTCGGGTTGAGTTCGGGTTATTCATTTAAACTCGAATAAGATGATATTCCAAATTTTCGTATTTTGAACAAAACTTGAACTTTACAAAATGACACTAATAGTTTATATAAATCATCATGAGTAACTCATATATGTATATTATATATGGATAAATCATAAATAGCTTATAAATATAGTTATATTTGTATATTAATTAATTTATTAGATTATGCGGGTTACCCGAATTGTAAAATATTTATCTAAAACCCGACTCAAATAAGATGCGGGTTATTCGAATTCGGGTTATTTGGATTCGGGTGGCTAGATAAGCTTCGAATTCGGGTTATTAGGGTTCGGGTTATCTATTCGGGTTCGGGTATTTGTGACACCCCTAGATATGGGCATGGATGGATAAGTTAAAATTAAATGGATATAGATATAGATATGAACGAAAATATTTAAATGGATATGGATGTGGATATAGTATCATCTGATCCATATCTGATCCATTGCCATCCCTATTCACAATCAGTTGTCAATGCGTCACAAGTGTATTTACCTATTATTTATAAAAAAATTGGTTGATCTTTTTACATCTAGCTTGACTCTAAAATCTTTTATCGATGTAATCGAACAATTATATCTCAGTTATTAAATAATAATATATATACATATACAATTATACACAAAACACATATTGCATATTTTTAAAACACAAACAAACACATACTCTAGCAAATCCTTACATCATTTTTTATTAAAAAAATCACCGTCACTACCAATATCACTTATCGTATCTATCATTGTCCCGCTGAATTGCGCTGGCCAAGACTAGTTATAGTACTATTCCTTCGTCTCAGTCTAAGTGTCCAGACGACTTTGCACACAGTTATAAGATTATCTACTAACTACACTTTTTACCAATCAAATAATATATTTACTCACTATGTTTCTTTCGATTGGTTAAAACATAAAAGTTGACACTTATTTGGGACAACTCATGATAGTAATGTGGACAGTTGTGTTGCGACGGAGGGAGTAATATTTAGTTGAGTAAATTTAATAAATGGTCCCTATGGTTTACACAGATTTGATAAAACCGTCAATGTATTTTCTTTCAGTTTTTAGGTCCAATAAGTTCACATTTTGTTCGAAAATGATCCATCACCCAGCTAAAATGACTAAAAACCCTTTAGCGTTTATATCATGATTATCTCAAAATGATAAGAGAAAATGGTATGTTGATCATTTTAAGTGGAGGAGAGACTCTTTCCGTGTAAAACGTAAACTTATTGAACAAAAAGGTGAAAATAGAAGTATATGAAAGGTTTTCTTAATTCGGTATAAATAACAAGGATCATATATGAAATTTACTCTATTTTGTTTTTAGATCTTGTAAGAAATTGTTTTAGCATCACCAACTTAGAGTGGTGCATGATGCATATATGGTAACACCACAAATAATTACCCGATAGATGGCAAAAGTATATCGAATCTACCGATTTTTGCCAAAACTTGTGACTTTGACATCAGGTCTACTAAACTTGGGGCGCAATAACAATCGGAATCCCCAACAAAGTCCCCAATGATCGGGGATTGGAGTGGGTTTGTGAATTATTTTGATATACATATTATGTACGGAGTCTGTTTCAATAAAAGGGTTCATAAATGAAGATCATACTTCTCAAGTTAAGTTGAAAATGGTGAATTAAGTAATGACCCGATAGTTTTTGACTTTTTGTGAATCATGTATGGAAATAACTTTTAGGGTGTAATGGGAACCACCCCTTTAACCACCCCAATATTTTGGTTAAGTTCGGATGCAGTGACTTAGATGTATTGCAATTTGCATTATCTAACTCGTGTCTAGTAATTCACCGATACACTAAAATATATAATACATGTGTCCATGTCTCGAACCGGCTCAGTTACCATTACTACATGTTTGGTCCCCTCAAAATATAAGAACTACATTACGACCTAAATTTGTTCAAGTTCGGTCAATGTTTGACCGTCGTCCTATCTCAACCATCATGTTATTCCTAAATCATTTCCCCCTTCACTATTCTACGTCCACACATCATTATCAATTTATCATCATAGCAATAACATCAATCGCTTTCCTTCTTTTTTATTTATTTATCTATTTTACGGAAACACAGCCAAAACAGTTTAGATATCACTGGACATATTTTTTTACAAGTATCATTACTAGCTTATTGTACACGAAGCATATATATGCTCCTTGTTGATATATGTAAAAAAAAATATAGTAATAAACTTATATAAAGATGTATTTAAATAAAATAAGTTGACAATTTGCAATATGTTTTCTGGCTAAAAGATATTGTAAGATTTTCTTTGATTATACAAGAAATAAAAAGTATATTATAATTCTGTTTCTGTAACTTTTGCTTTGAATTTTTGCGTTACTAATCATTACTTGATATTTATTATACAAGTAATTGTTTTATAATTTATTTCATTAATTTGATGGATTATATAATATGTTAAATAATTGGTTTTCTTTTTTCAGTTATAACTTTCCTCACTTTATTACCATTACTAATGGGTTCAAATTACATAATTAATCGTATAAAATAAGAATGATTTTAGTAGTATTTGTTTATTGAAAAATACGTATATAACTATATATAATATAATATAAAATAAATATAAATATAAATAGTAAAAGGAAAGAAAATGGGAAACGTTAAAAATGATGGTTTATAGGACTGGGATGGACGGGTACTTAAATGTTTGTCTGCAAATGAATGATTAGTCTGCAGAAGGAAGTAACACGACTGACAATTAAATCATTTATCTTCGTCACCATATTTTGTGATGTACTTTCTTTACTCTAAAAAAGAAAATATACATTTACAAATGAGAAAATTACCCATATAGAATCAACGAAGCATTTTCATTAAATAAATCTTATCAAACTTTTTTTTCAAAACTAGATCAAGAAATCGCCAAAATGCAAAAATCATTTGACGATCGGCTATTTTTTCAATTACCCAATAACTTCTTGACACGTGTCGCTATATTTTCGCCGGTTACACTAAAAATCGTCAAAAATGCCAAATCGCCAAGCCGACACGTGTGACAAAAAAATAGCCAAAATGCATAAAACATTTGGCGATTGACTATTTTTTTGAATTATTGGAATTCGAGCCATAGGCATAAAGGGTTGGGGAATGACTCGAATTCCAATAATTCAAAAAAATAGCCAATCGCCAAATGTTTTATGCATTTTGGCGAGTTTTTTGTCACATGTCTCGGCTTGGCGATTTGGCATTTTTGGCGATTTTTAGTGTAACCGGCGAGAAAATAGTGACACGTGTCAAGAAGTTATTGGGTAATTGAAAAAATAGCCGATCGCCAAATGATTTTTGCATTTTGGCGATTATTTGGTCTAGTTTTGAAAAAAAAGTCTGACAAGGTTTTTTTAATGAAAACGCTTCGTTGACCCGTCTATGTGAGTAATTTTCTCTTTACAAATTGTATATGCATAGCTACGTTATCCGTTATAATTAAACTGTTCACTTTAAAAATTCACACAGTTTTAAAAATATCCACTAACTATACTTTTTACCAATCAAATAACATATCCCCCAATAAGATTTCTTTTGATTGGTTGTAACATAAAAATGAACCTTTATTTGGGACAATTTAAAATAACCGAACACTTGTAGTGAAAAGTATGGAGTATATAATAAAGAAGTCCTTGAGTCATAATCAAAGGCTTTAAGTATTCTACCTTTGTCCCATTTGAAATGTCCACAATACTATTTTGGGACGTCCCATTATAAATGTAACACCCTCAAATTTACTGTTGCGCGGAAGCAAGCTTTGAGTGTTGCTAATCAATAATCAAGCACCAAAGTAAAGCAAACGACATCTATATGCAACGTCGTACAATAGTACAAAAGTATTACATTGTTGAATCATAATAACAAGCTTCGAGTTCGAAGATGATTTCCTAGAGATTCTAATACATAACTGATATACAAAAAAGTAATGCAAAAGAATCTCCACAAGTTTGTATGCATGCGACTCGAGCTATCAGTCCTGGGGTAATCCTACTCCGTTTGTGTACCTGAGATACAAAGCTAAAAAGGTCAACCAAAAAGGTTGGTGAATCTCACAGGTTTAGTAATAAGGTAATCGTTTATGAACCACAAGTATGTATCAGCGTTGCTATCAAGCAAAGTAAGTAAATCAGTATGTACGCACAGTTGCCATGAGCTCATAAGTTGAAGCTTAACCGTGTAGTGTGAATATATCACGTACCCCCGTGAGTGCTATCCGCACACTCATATGTAACAAATACTAATATGCCTGTTTCTACGTGTAAATCAGTACGTGGTGGCGCTACCACCCCAGGCAGGGATTGTCAGTCCCAAATGGATCCATTTACTAGTAATCGCGCTTAAGTCCATAACTAACAACTTATGATAGGAGGATTTCAGTGGATAAAAGTAACTCATGCAAAGTTCATGTAAAAGCAGTAGTAAAATCAGTACAGTACATTGCGTTCACATGTAAAACGGTAGCTAAGTATCTCACCCCAATAGAAAAACAGTAAAAATGGGGCTGTAAGACTCACCTGAGTCAAGCAAGCAAGCGTTTAACTTAATAAACGTAAAGTCTGAAAGCAGTAGTAATCCGTAGGTTCCGCGAACCCGCAACCTTCTAATGCCCTAAGCATATAAGGTTGTATGTATAAGTGAATGTCTCAAAAGATCATTCATGCTAGTTGTCCACTCAACTAGTTATGTCCAAGTATTTGTTTGTACGTTTGTGATCATTTTGTAAATAAGTATGGCCCGTTGGTGACGGAGGTGTAATAATAATTCGAGTATTATTATTATGTAATTCATTGTGCTTGTATATCTTGTAAGTGTAGTGTTTTATGTATTCAATACTTAGTATAAAAAGTATTTTAAAGTTTCCATTTCGTGCGATAATATGTAACCCGACAATGCCATTTACGGACACTGTTCATGCGACAATCATATTCTCGGAATTTTGTTCATACGACAATAGCATTCACGGAGTACTATTCATGCGACAATGGCATTCACGGAGTACTATTCATGCGACAATAGCATTCACGGAATTTTGTTCAAGCGTCAATAAGGATTGACGGAATTCTTTCAAGTATAAATGTTAGTTTTTATACGACAATGAGTATGTATTCACGGAATCTAGTTTTTATGCGACAATACATTCACAGATTATTTGTAATTTTTATCTAAAATAGTAAACTTTATCAAATCGTTCTGAAATTTTTACACAAAGTTCCTACATATGTTATGTACTTCCTATAATTTTTTTATGACTTTTGGAGATCGTTTGATATTTTATAAAAATTCACAAAGTATCAGTGTTCAGTTTAATCCGAGATTAAACCACTTCTCACAAACCTAATTTTATGGAGAAATGAGTGTATTTCTGGAATGATCCAAAGAAGAACTTTTTGTACATAACAAAATTAAAAAGATTTCTCAAGTGGTCTCATACGTTTTTGAGGTCTAGAACTCGAGATATGGTCTTGAGAAGTAGGCGGTTTTTACTGCTCGCCGGAACAGTAAACCTATGTTACCGGAGAAAAATGTTTTCGAGTAGCAAACGATGTCAAAGAGTCACGAGACTAATTTTTTTGGAAAGATAACTTCTTGTAATACATTTTAGGCTTAAGAAACATCCATTTTGGTGTTGTAATGATTTTATAAAATTCGTGGAAGTGGAAACAGAATCTGGACAGGAAGTTAGAGTAGCGTTTCGAGTTGTAAAAAAATGCGTTTTGATTTATGTTTTGGACATGTAATCGTTAAGTGGACATTATAACAAGTAATTATATGTTTTCCAAGTCAATATAATGAATGTTCAAGAGTTCTTACAAAGAAATGATGAGGAGAAGGAGAAAGGAAAGTCGAATGCTCGTTTTCTTGCGTTTTCTTAATTTCCGGCGTGGCGGTTCGTGATGGCTCTATGATGGTGATATGGTGGTTGATAGTGGTTGTTCTTGAGGTGTGAAGGCTGTCTAGAGAGAGAGAGGGCCAGAGTTAGAGGGAGGGGAGGGAGAGAGGAGGTAAAGTGTAGAAATGGTTGTAAGAGTGAGGTGGGGTGTTGTGTATGAATCAAGGAAGGAAAAAGGGGAGAGTATGGCAAGCCATACTCTTGCCATTTTCTGCAGAAAATCGGCTGGGTCCCATCCCATATGGTGTGTAAATTTGTTCCCCAACGTCACATTGCGTGCGGTGTCCGTTTATCCGTTCGTTTTACGTTTTAATTAACCGTATAACGTTTTATTTGATACGTTTTGTTAACGATTTAAAATATGACATTTTTACTTGTAGTGTTTTATTAAGATACTTAATAATGTGATATAAGATATAATTTGGCTTCATTTCATCCGTCGAGCGCGTTTCGCGCATTTTCGTCGCGTACTGAGTGTTTTATACGATATTTAGTACGTGTAATATATTCTCACAATATATTAAGGTAAATAATGTTTGTTTGGATAATTCCACATTATTTTAATAGTTTGTCACCAATGTTCATATTTTCATTGTCGGATATCCATCCGGTTCATAATTGTACGATTTAAACAAATCGTATGAACGTGTATGTAATTACACAAAAAGGTTACATATATTTAGATTAAAATAATACTAAATGCACGTAATTACAAGTAGTTTAGACACTAATCATAGTCCTAAATTAGCGGGTGTCACAATAAATGTCCACTTTGATTTTCAACCAATCAAAAAAGATTATGCTGGGTAGATTTAATATTTGATTGGTGAAAAGTGAAGTTAGTAAAAAATCCTAAAACTATGTGCAAAATCAAAATAGACATTTTAAATGGGACGGAAGGAGTACGTTTTTAAAGAGATAGATTGCATTAACTTATGATAGCAGGAATGGTTTTATCAATGTTTCCTAATAATTGGTAAAGACTGGTAGGGAAATACAATAAGAAAAAAATAAGTAAATACTACTCTATTCGTTCTAATTTTATTGTTCTCAGACAAAAAATACGCAAATTAAGAAAACATAATCATCTCATACTTTTTTTGTAAGATAACAGTTTTACCCTCTACTTTTTACCAACTGTTTTTTTCTTACATATATACACTAGGTGTAAAAAAGAACTTTATCTCATTATTTTTATCTATTTATGAAAGTGGACAAATAAATTGGGAGATCCACAAAAGGATTACCGGACTATAAATATGGGATGGAGGGAGTAGCACATTGTCCGCGCAAAAGCGGCGGGTTAAACTTTGAGCTATAGATTCTTGATTTCTTATGTTTGACATGGAACAAATGTTTAACGGATTGCTCAATTTGCATTATATGTTTTTTTATGGTTTTTACTATTAATGGACGATGGATCACTTTTTATGTTATACTAATTAAAATCTATGGTCAAAATAGTCATTTTTGATTGAATATTAATACGAATGATTAACCATATATTATAAGTAGTATATCATACGTATGAAAATTTGAGAATAAGTAGTGATCATTTAATTAATAAAAAGATACAATTTTTATATAGTGATTATGTATATGATTTAATTTATAGTTATCAAACAGTTATTACGTGGCTAAAATAGTCTACTATTTCCAAATTATGAAGTCAATCTTAAGGTAGTTTTGGTATTTCGCATATTCTTTTTTGTAAGTTTAAGCCAAAAGGGCTAAACCCTTTATAAGAGTTATTGCTAAAATAGTCTATTATTTCCAAATTATGAAGTCACCTTAGGGTAGTTTTGGTATTTTGCATATCCTTTTTTGTAAGTTTAAGCCAAAAGAATTAAACCCTTTATAAGGGTGGTGATTTGTACACCACAAAAAATTAACCACACACCATTTTTATGGATTGTCGTATTGTACTGTACGACACTATAAAGCAGTTTTAGTGGTGTATGACTAATTTTTGGTGGTGTACAAATCACCACCCCTTTTATAAGGATTATAGATATAGATTATGGAAGTTTTGGTATTTCGCATAGACTAAGGTTCAAATGAGTACACCAAATTTGAGTGAGAATGAAGGAACCAACATATTTTTGTCATATGTCACTTTATTTTCTCTCCTCCACATTTTTAAAAATTAAATATCTCACAAACGGTAAGTCGAAAAATCATGAAAATTGCACCATAAAATTCAGCGTTTTCTCCTCTCCGATTTCCCGTCCATAAAGGCATACTTTCGACAACTTTTTTTTCTTCTTCCATTTTTTGGTGGGTTTTACAAATTAATAACACATGTGTTAGTGATTGGTTATACATTTAATTTGTGGTTAAGGTTAGGGTTTAAGGTTAGGGTTAGGGTTTAGTAGGGTTTAGGGTTTAGCAGGGTTTAGGATTTAGTATGATTTAGGATTTAGAGTTTTGTAAAGCGTTTAGGGTTTGGGGTTTAGGGTTGGGGGTTTGGGGTTTCGGGGTGAAACCCACCAAAAAAGATAGGAAAAAAAACTCGTCGAAAGTATACCTTAAGGGACGACAAATCGAAGAGGAGAAAACGCTGAATTTAATGGTGCAATTTTCATAATTTTTCGATTTGTCATTTGTGAGATAATTGATGTTGGGGGTAAATAGGTTTTGTACATGTAAGCATTCTATTTGTAAAAATGACATGATATCATTGGTTCTTTCATTCTCACACAAATTTAATTCTCATTTGAACCTCACCCATTTCGCATATTCTTTTTTACAAGTCAAAAGCGCTACCCCTTTGGTTATAGATGGATATAGATATAGATGTATTCGATAATAGTGTTATGTATATATGTATATTTAGGCAACTTGATGTAGATACGAAATGTATTTCTTGGATTCTTTTGGTACTGAGTAACTACTAGAATGTGACATTATACTTGGGTAATTTAGTTAGCCTTTTCAATTCTAAGTAATAAACGCGTGTTACTCCATGAAACCTCAATTTGATAAAGGTGTTAGTAGGCATCTAAATGAACCTAATGTTTATCAAAATTGTTTGTTATTAATTAGAAATTTAGAAGTTCATTTATTTTTACATGCTTATTGAATGATGAAAATAATCACACAAGTCAACTTGTTTGACCAAATGTATGAATATATTCCTTTAATGTTCGTGAACTTACGCTACTTTATTTGTTTATGTTCGTTCTTTTATGGTTGTATGCAGTAGTGGAAAAATGAAAGGGCTGCGTCGGGTCGGGTTATAGGTCTAAATGAGTCCGGGTCTAGATGAGTCATTTAAGAGGATGAGTCTAAACAGGTTCGAGTTAAATAGGTCTTGCGCCACAAAGGCCAAACAATCATTGCTAGTCATTGCGGCTATTAGGCTCATCTTTGACTCTACTTGCTAATTGATGTGAGCCCTCAAAGGTGTTATAAGAGTTCTACCAAGAGTTGACACTTTCAATCCATTACTAATGAATGGAGCAATGTTACCTACAATTTATATTAAGCGGGTCAAATAAGCAAAGTAAAAATAATATACCTAAAAATAATCAAGCACATACACGGCATGTACGTTTATAAATACAAATCATTTTTCAACATTTTATACCCTTCATATACATATACACCTAGTAGAGTAATATTTAATAAATCATGCATAAACGGCTCACAGAAGTTATAGAATACAGATTATGAGACTATTAAACAATATTACACTCGTTTGGGTTTCCTTCTTCCGAGGAGCCATCACCATCAGGGAATGCCAGGACATAAGCATCCCTTTCATCTTCATCATCGCTTGCAATATCATCTCTATTGTGTCTTCTTTCGATATAAGCCATTGCCTGCCTTCTGTGAAGCCGTAAAACATGCATTATAACATCAGGTGTGAGTGTAACTCGTGAATGATCTTCCCTGCCTTGCTTGTTCGACTCCACAATCTGTTATGCTCATGAAAAACGAGGTCATGAATTTGATTTAGTTTGCGGAAAAACAAAAACAAAACGGAAAAAAGAGAACAAACGAATATGGGTGGAAAGAGGTTAAATGGTAACCACAAACTGCATAACTCATCTATGCATCGTATCTTTTGAATTGATAGAAAACAAACGTATTCTACAATGGTCATTGCAAAATGTTGGTGAGTAGTTTTAAAACTGTCTGTGGGTCAACACAATCCCATCCAGTCCATTTCAACTGGCACCGAAAAATGACCCTTTCCCAACCTACTCATTGTGCCACCTCAATTGAAATAGTACTTCGAGAAAGGTAGCTTGGGTGTACTAACCACCCATTATTTTAAACCATAACTTGGGTGGTTATTGCACTAACTTCATCTAATGACTGCTGATATGTATTTCTTCTCAAAAAGTCATTAGGACATAAGCATTGTTTTCAAACCAGTTCTTAAAAATCATTAATGATCAGGGCATAAAACTTTCACATAACTATGAAGCGATCCTTTGCATGGGCAACATTAGTGATGGCAATTTCACGGGCAACATTAAGCTAAAAGATTCAACTAACAAGAAAACAAGTCAAACATGTCAAAAGTCATCCACACTATGTTCGATTGCAACTAGCAGGGTAACCACGCTACACTTAGCCCTAAATGCTCCATAATATAGTATAGATATATAGACTGTTGTAATATTATAATTTAGATAAGCATATTTAACACATTAATTACTTTAAAAAAATGGATATAAAGTAGTTGTGGTTCTCCCACACAACCTGGCTCCTGCCCATTTTGCCACTTCTAGAAAGCATGAGTAGTTGGGTCAAAGGTGGCATATACAACACATGAAGAAAAAGGGTACCATTTCATTACCTCTTGTAAATCAGGTGGCAGAGGGAGAATGTCATCAGAAGACATTGGAACCCAAAGCTTTATATTCTTATCCAATCCAGAGGAAGCAAGAACAGGAATATCAGGATGGGACTCCACTTGATTTACTATGCGCCGATCACCTTCCATAACACGAACAAGCCCACCTCCTTTTTTGTTCCAGATAAAAATATGACCACAATCTGATCCACTCATCACATATTCACAATTAGGCCCAAAAAAACTAACCCCTTTAACTGTCAACGAATTCCTATGCCCGGAATACATCTGTGCATCTTCCAAATTGTCCAAATATTCTTTTGAAACCGCCACGGGGTTTGGTCCTAATCCCATATTCTTTTGAAACAAATAAATGAGTTCATCGTTATAAGAAACGAGCAGCTCACTTGTGGAGGAATACGCCATCCCAGTGATGTGAACATCGTGAGTATCAATTAAATGTTTTGGACAAAACGTGTTTACGGGTCGGTCCCAACTGCTGCTTGAAGGTGCATCCCCTTGGAACATTCTAATGTCATATACACGTGCGTATTTATCAGAGCCTCCTAAAGCAAAATAATTAGGGTTCCTTGGGTCAATTACAATGGAATTTAATCTTAAGCTGTTTGAGGAAGAGTGACTGTTGTTTTCTGTGAATGAGGAGCAACGGAACAGGTTCATAAACAAATTACTTCGCAAATCGAACTGCAAATTAAAGTTGCACAAAAATAAATCTTTGTAGGAAGTACTTCCCACTTTAACTTTACAACGGTCAGAGTAATTAAAAACCAAATGGGAAAAAAAGATACAGTAAATCATGATTTAACTTACATGTTGAACTACTCCATCCTCACCACAGCTGTAAAGTATGTGGGGATTTCCAGGCTCAACTGCAAGCTTGTGAACACGGCCATGGTGTTTCCCCAATTTTTCCGTGTGCACGTGACCATTCTCTGCCACCTGACCAATTCTGACCTATATAATAAAAATAATATTCGTGAATCGTTAATAAAAATGCTTTTAAAAAACTAGACCCAGGCTTCTGTAAGTGACATATGCATCAAACTATCACATTTTCACTTACGAAATGCAGTGGAATTGTATGATGTGCCTTCTTATCTATTCATATGTCAATAATGTATGGTCAATGGTGTTTGGGAGTACATATTTCAAGTGCTTATAGCTTAGTGCGTTTTTAGTCGCGATAAGCAATTATAAAGTGTTTGGATAATGTTGTAATGGTGGTGTTTGGGATTGCTTAAATAAGTGCTTATCTGCTTATTTGCTTATTTTGACAGCAAAATAAGCAGATCCAAACACCTTTATGAAAACTGCTTATCTGCTTATTTACTAAGGAATAAGCACATAACAATAAGGGGTTACCTACTTAGTTTTTAAGCATATAAGTGCTTAAAAATAAGCAAACCCAAACACCCTCCATAGCTTATAGAGAGGAAAATACATTTTTTGAGTTTATTGGGGTGGTGTTATTTCAAACACACTTTTCAAGCCACACGCTTATGACATAAGCAATCCCAAACACCCCCTAAGCAGTTAGCATGAATGATATCGCTTTACATCTTACTGACACAATTATTTTATAAATGGAATAATACAGTTTTTGAAATCAGATGCTTTTAAAAACATTTGCAACTACGTAATCATATTGATATGCATAGTTACTTTTTTCATTTAAGAGCCCATCGGATTATCTCCCTCCCTCAACTGTCCAAAATACGCACACTCAAGATCCAAACAATGGACACACACTTATAATCCCCTATATCTTTTCATAGTTTATCTAACCGTAGATTTAACTTTACGTTGTCAATCTTCATATCAATATATCATATAACCAAAGTTTTTTTTGTAAAAGATCTTTTCAAGAACCTAGTTGTATTATATCATTATATATACTTCTATATCGAGTCATTATTTCTATAAGTTACTATAAATAGTATCAATATGATCAATTAAAATCATATAATTAGTTTCGAGATGCACATCCAAAGACTAATAACGAAGGAAACTAACCTGACCATCAGCAGCAGAAGTTACAATTGTTCGATCATCAGTAAACGGCATAATTCGAGCCTGAAATATATTATCAACGTGACCAGAAGCATACGAAAAAACCAAGGATGCAGTAGCCACATTCCAAAACATAACCCTTCTGTCATCAGAACCAGAGACCAAATGATCACCACAATGATTAAATTCAATCGTGTTTACACATCCTTCGTGCCCAACTAATTTACCACCAAGACCAATTCTCTTTACAATACCCTGCAACAACAATAAAAATACTACACCATATCATCAACCATTCTATATAGGGTTTTGTTTCAAAACGCATCAAGCTTTACTCACTATCCTATTGTATGTATCCATCTTCAACGGCATATATTGTATCTATCAAACTATCAATTATTTGGTATGATATGTATTCAATGAGGTTACCGGCATTTTGATGACGTGGCAGCTAGATATGTTGCCGCGTGATAAAAATGTAATTGAGAGGTTAATACATACAATAATGAAAATTGTTGAAATTGGTCACATACAATACACTATTGAGTAACACTCATAATTTTAAAAAACTTAGCCCTAAATGAATACAAATTTTGTTTAAAGTACAATTGTCAATTTGAAATAGCAATGTCACTTTAGTTCTAATCAACAAATTGAAATGGGGAGTAATGCGTACACCACTAGAAATTATCCGGACATCACTAAATATGATTTACGATGTTGTACAGGTGTAAAGTATCATCGCCCCCATTGATATAATAATACTAAGGGTTTTGATAAACAAAGCCCTTAGGACTTATGTTAAGTCCTTAAGACATGCTTTAACACTTGTACCAAACCATAATTAATTTTCTCTTCTCTTGAAATTATTCTGACATTTGAATTTTGATTCAATGTACAACTAAAGATGTGCATGCACAAATATTTCAAAGAAAGCCCTTGGGGCTTTGTTTATCAAAACCCTAATATTAAACATGAAAGTAACCTAATTTACATATTTGATTATGCGAACACAAATTATACATGTATGAATATATATTATCATGAAGATGAAGATATAAGGAGAATGAACCTGAGAAGAAGAGATACGGCGAGAGAAGTTTTTGGGAGAATTGAATCCGATTTGTCTATTGAAAACCTCAAAAATCTCGTTATTAGTAGTAGTAGTAGTATACGAACTGGTACCAGTAGTCTCCATTATCATTATAGTTGTGAAACTACTTCAAAATCATGACACAAGATTTGTGGAGAAAAAAGACGAATAAGGATGGATGATACTGGTGATCTGGAGATTGTTCGGGGGTGTTTGGTAAAAGGCGGAGGCTTATAGCTGCAGTAGATAGTCGGAGGCTGGTGCAAATAAGCGGAGTTCAACGTGAACTGACGTAAAAAGACATTAAAATTATATAATCAATAATTTATAAGGGGTATTTGAGTAATTTTTTATTCGATAAATAATTTATAAGAGTTATTTTAAAAGCTACTTCTACTCGCTTTTTTTTTAGAAATTAGTTTTTCAATAAGCTCCTAAATTTTTGTTTACCAAACAAAGCTAGAAGCTCCTATAAACCAGTATACCAAACATACCCTAAGTGTATATATATGCTTGTGTTTGGAAGTGCGTGTCATTGTTCAAAAGTTAATTAAAAATAATAAATTTGATGAATTTAGAGTTTAGTTATGAAATTTTATTTTTTAAAAAACTTTTCTTACAACTAAACGTACCCTTAGTTTTTTGGCTCGTATTTAGCCAATTTTATTTTGGTTATTGAACTTTTGACCATTAGTATCGCATTGTGTTTGTGTAGATCTAACATGTTAATGGATGGAGACATGGAGTGATATATCTTAATTTTATTTTGCTAGAAATTATAGAATATCATAAATCACAAATTTTATCTTCTTAGAAAAAAAATTCAAAAAATTCCCAACTTAATACATTTTATATATTTAAAAAAAAAAAATTGTAAACCCGAAAACAGATTTTCCAAATTTAACCCACCATTAATTCTTACAAAGTATTTCATAAATATTCGACCCAAATTAGACCTTGTCTTTATTTTTTTCTTTTGATTTGCACAATTATAAATGTGCAGTTAATTTTAATTCCAAGATTGAATATGTAAATTTGAAAAAGTTAAGGGACTGAAAATACAACATACTAACATTTCTTTTATATTTTATTGGTCACCAGCAAATTGAGCTTACTTACACACTCTGAAAACAAGCATAGTCAGTACTATCTTTCAATTGCACCAAACAATAAGCTACCGATTCAAATCTCAGGTAAAAACGGCGTGTTAACACATTAATGTGAATGTTGTATACCATAAGATTTTTTATAGAGTAGACTATTCTTTGTAAATTTCTTGTTTATTATGACAAGAATAGAAACCAAGACCAGAATAGAAAGATTATAGATGCAAATCTACACAAGAACTAACACCTTGTAGCAATCCGATATAAAGGAATCCCCTCTTTACAACATCTAAATTTACCCTGCGAAAAAATATATAGATGGTCCGTTTTCTGCAAGTAGGCCTTCGTACCATCATATTCAAATAGAATCTGGGCTGGGTTTCTACACCGCTATGTTAACTCAAGCTGCACATGGATATAATTGAAGAACTGTCCATAAATCTAACTAGCCAAAATTCTGTGTTTAAATGTTACTCTCTTTTCAGGCTCCAGCTGTCGTGGGTGAAAAGACTTTTTGCCCATGCCTTTCTTCCCCAAAAATGAGAACCGTAGGAGAAAACTGTCATTTTACTAATCTTCATCATCAGCTATAGCTGCAAACGAGAATGGCTTGAATTTATAACCATCGCCTCCATAAAACTTGTTTTGGAATTCCACCCAATGTAGCCGTAATGCATGAAGGAAAGCACTTAGTGTCTCCATCATGAGTAGTATAAACGCAGTTGCAAAAGCGAACACTGCTAGTCCGACCATCCGAATTAAGAAGTTTTCATACCTGAAGAACATTTGATAGTGTTGACATTTACATATAAATTGACACTTGAATGCAAAACGAATTTATGGTGACTTTTTGGCCCAATTGGTAATAACAGAGTCCGTTGAACTAGTTCTTGTGACTCTCATCTATCAAGTGTAATCTTAGTTTAATGGCTTTAATATATTAGAGGTGGCAATTTTGACCCCTTTACTAGAATTGGAACTTTTCTCTCCATCTGCGGTCAGGTATAGTTGCAACCAGGATGAAAAAGCAGGTCACAACTCCCCCAAAGTGTTCTTACTTCTTAAGATGATTAGAACCTCCTATATTGTTATGTTAAAACACTTGGATACTATTTTCACAGTATAGTTTTTACAAACTTATTAAATTAATAAAAAACTTACAAGATTTTACAATAATGGACAAAATAAGTGTCGAAGGGTCAGCCCAACCTGACCTGGGTTGGCCCGTTAAACAACTCACCCATTTGCCACCTTTAAAAATGCAAAAAGGATTCACAGAGCTCCAGAAAAGCAAAAGAAAGAAGCTTACCCCCAAGCAAGAAGAAGAACTTTCTCATAGAATACAGTGGACAATTCTGAGTGAGCCAAACTGTAACAATTGTACATTCTCAGCCTAAACACATCAAATGAATATAATTATTATTTAGTAGATAATACGTGTTTTTCTTACCTCAAAGCCCATAACCGAAGGTATGAAGCAGTGTTAGAAACTGAACCAAGTACAAACTCGATAGAATGAATCATTTGATGTACAAAGACCTCACTAAAATTGAATTCCTCCTCTTGATGCCTGGCAGAACCAGGCTCAGAATCTGTATCCATCTCAGAGTTCCTAAGAATTCCATACACACGACCTTGAAATCTCTAAAAATATCAAGGGGTGGAACAATCAACAACTGAGGCTATATTCACTAAATAACTAAAAGTGGGTGACATATAACATCAGTGTGACATAAAGCAGACAAGTGGTACCTCAGCATGAAGTTTCCTCAGAATAAAAGGTTTGGGGAAAAGCATCCAAGGAACAGCAACAAGAGCTGACAGCAACAATACAATCTGCAAAAAACTTTCCTTAGGAATCCTGTGGGACTGGAATATACATTAAGGTTTACAAGTCGCAATTTCGGCCAACTCATGAATGGGTCAACTTGATTTGTACTCTAAATTAATTGGGTAAAAATAATAAATAGGAAACCTAGCTAAAATAGGGGCAGTTCAAATGCTTAGTAAGGAACCCAAAGTCTACTTTGATGCATACTACCTCTTAATATGTTTCAGTCAAATAACTAAATCATTATTTAAACTGGTGTTTTTGTAATCATAAACTAACACTATATTTGCTATTTTGCTTGTGATGAAGTATCGCTTATGGGTCAACTCAACCCAACCCAACCCAACCCAACATCAACCCACATTAAAACAAGACTTGTTGAACCCACACCAAAAAATGACCCGTTTCTACCTGGTACCCAATCTTGTCACCTCCAGTTAGATTGTGTGGGATCAAAAATACAAAGACAATAAAATGTACCTGAAGGGGCCTTTGTCCCCAAAACAACTCATTGTCACCAAGATCGTCAAAAGGACTCAGGAACATATAAATCATCACATGATAAAGGTCCGCTTGAGAGCCAGTGCACCACTTTATGATAATGAGAAGTGAAAGATACCCAAATAGGCTGTTTAAAAATATCATCTGTGGCACAAACTGATATCTGACAAAGTTTCACCAAATAAGTCGCAAGACTTCTACAAAATATCGAGTATAATACCATATAAATCCATCCGTTATACCTGATATCCAATGAGTTGTTAAAGAAAATTGAATTGAAGTAGCTTAACATGATTCCAAGATTCATCTGGGCAACACCAAATAAAATAGACATCTTCATTTTGAGAGAATTCAAAAAAGGTAGCTCCGAACGACTCCCACGCCAACTTGGATCTACACCAAATGGGTATGCATCACGATATTTGATTAAACCAATTGTTTGTGCCTCACTGTCAAGGAAAGCAAGAAAAAAATGTTCAGTGCAAGCTTTCTTCTGTAAGAATTATAGAGAATATAAGAAATGTGTGGTTATGTATAATATCTGAACATGTAGGGAAACAAGAAGATGAAATATATATACACCTGCATGAAGCATCACGACATCTATAAGCAGATGCACCAAATATGTGAAAAGGAACAGAAAAGAACTCATTGTATATTAGGCCACAATAGATTGAAAAAAGTGACATCAAGAGAAGTACATAACGGCCACCAAATAGCATTTCCATGAAGCTCCCAAGTTTCTGCCACAAACAATGAAAACGGAAATCTAAGAAACATATATTTGAGATGCAAGGTGATAAATACACAGAAAAAAATATGCATACACCAGACTTTCAACACCTTCAGGCAGGAGCGGAGCTAGAATGGGGGCAGCTGCCCCCACAGAATTTATAAAATTACGTAAAAATTAATTTTTTTTAAGGTATTAATGACAAATTTAAGATTTTGCCCCCTCAAAATCATAAAAAGCACAAAATAATTTTATTTTGCCCCCTCCGTATAATTTTCCTAGCTCCGCCCCTGCTTTCAGGCATCCGGTTCAACACATAATGCACACTTTTGGTGTTTTTACAGGAAAAAAAAATGGTGTGTATATAACCTCCCATTTGAGATTGAGAATGATGCAAAGACCAGGAAGTAAATGAAAAAAACGTACTGTCAGAAAAACTGCATATTAAGTTTTAATCAATCAAGATATCAACTAAAATACTTTTCGGAGTGTATATCCTTTAAAAAAGGACCCGATTTTTGGGAGATTGTTCCTTCTGTTCTACTTTGGATGTCTCTAAAGTCTAAACAACTTTTATAAAAACATATAAAGTGCCTTTTAAGTTCAAAATCCATACAAATATACTTGTTTTTAGAATAAAAAGTGACAGTTACATGTTGAGCTCGTACAGAGGGTTCATACAAATTCATGAACTTTTTAAGTTGCAGCAGCAGGCATCGCAATCATATGTCAACAGAGACTTTATAAAGACAAAATCAGTGTTCTAAGAGAACAAACCTGAGAACTAAGCTTCCTTTCACGAGCTATGAGAATCAAAGCACCCAACAACAAACATATTCCATGTCCCCAATCCCCAAACATGACGGCAAAAAGAAACGGAAAAGTAATTACAGTATAAACTGCTGGATTGGCTTCCTGGTATTTTGCAACACTGTAAACAGAAATTAGATATCATCAACTTCCACACAATAAAAAATCACAAATAGCAACTATGTAGAGTATAGTTCACACAAAGAATGGTCGCTATATCAAAGCTGCGGCAATAATTTATAGATCAGGATGCAGGAGCCTATTACGAGTATTTGCATGACAAAATTACATGAAGTCTATATAACTGAATTTAGTATTGATCAACTATAAGAGACGTGTCCTATATAAAAATATGGTTAAGATGTATAGCTTACCCATAGGCGTCAACAATTTCTTGGTAAGC
The DNA here is from genome assembly GCA_963422505.1 of Pseudognaphalium luteoalbum. Taxonomy (NCBI): domain Eukaryota; kingdom Viridiplantae; phylum Streptophyta; class Magnoliopsida; order Asterales; family Asteraceae; genus Pseudognaphalium; species Pseudognaphalium luteoalbum. The sequence continues at coordinate 19,026,885 of OY730192.1, forward strand.
AGTTGTGAAAGTGTTAGTTCTGAAATATGTTGGGGGTGACTCCACAGCATCCATGACATGAAATATAATGCCAACTTGTGAGTTGCTGTCAAACGTTGCACGTTGCAGTGCCTCCTGAATCTGATATAGATGATAACATAATACCCCAATAAGAAACAAGAAATGGGTTAAATATATATTATACAAAACAGCTTGTGTAGAAAATACCTGGGGTTTGGCAAATATCGGGCACCATCCCTCTCCAACTAGACACTTCTTTGTAACATCAAAGTTTAACATATTCAATGTATCAAACACAGCTTTCTCTCTTTTTACCTACAAATCAATAAATCTTCACATCATTATATACCATTTTAATTTCCAAACAGTATAAAAGGTCGATGTATGACATACTGACATAGTTAATTTTATTTTCATACAAATAAGCACACCTTACCATGTTCATCCATATTGTTAAGTGAAACCCAATAGAGTGAAGAGCAGCATTCCTGTGACGAATTCCGACATCCAAAGTAGTTTCCAACTCAGAGAGCCGTGACAGAACCTACAAAAGCATAACCTCAGAAGTGGTTCTCAACTCCAGCACTAAATTTCCTTATTTGATCAGATTCTGAATTTCGAATACAGTAAACTTGATTCATATAGCTAATTTGATATTTCACCAAAACCCTAATTACAGTAACAGTTTATTTATATAAGAGATAGTGCCGTTGGAGTTACAAAAACTTTTCCCTCAGACAACGGATCAGGTTCAGAGGTCATAAATGATAAAGATAAAGAGAAGGAAGAAAAATAGTTCTTCAAGCTCTAGGTTAAGACGATATGAAATTACAGGGATTATAGCCTTCAATTTTGCATCTTAGTAGAGGTGGCAAAGAGGCAGGGCAGGACTGGTGGGTTGGGTAGATGTTCAACAAGGATTTGGATCAAATGTGTAATTTGTCCAGCAGGGTGAAACGATTCAGATTGATTTTGGCCAAACAGCAAATAAATAAAAAAATCTTCAATTTATTATTTGGTAAATATGATCACAAGAACTACACTACTATATTAATAATCTTGTAACTAATTTTTAAACAAGATTTAGAAAGTTTTGCACATGTAAATAAAATTTGAGGGACATTCAACCTGTTAGAGCCATTTGTCATGTTTCCTTGTTCTTCTTGGCAAAAGAAGACTTAATTTAAAACTTCAACAAAGTTGAAGATTAGAATAATACTTCACCTGTTTTATTTTTGCGAACCTGTTTCCTTTTTGGTTAAATATTTAGCTCAACCCAAAAATAACCCTAATCAACCCATTTATATGTAAATGGGTTAGAATGATAACTTGACTTCGGCATTACGTTGGCTACACAAATAACCAACTTTACGCATATTCCTGCTGTAAGAGATAGAAGTCGTTCACTGTGTACTTGTAGGTTCTGAACAAACATCAATGGCAAAACAGAAATTCTCTATACACTGATAAAGCAAAAGATACCACCCCTTCTCTAATTGAAAACACACCTCTTGAGTAATTTGACTCTGCTTTGTTAGGTCCTCTGGAACTGGATAGCAATTTGCACCAAATGCTTCACAAATCTTCAATATTTTTGTCTTTGCCTGCTCTCCAGAAAAGAACACAACAAATACAACTTTCTCAACCTGCGAAAAAGCATCTAAAATAAATTCATTTGAACTAAAAAGATAACCGATATATGTATACACACACACAGAGAGACCACAAACTTTCTAGATAATAATGAATAAGCATCAGAATAATGATAGCAAGTATTACTAATGTAAATGATACTTGTGTTATTGTATTTGTAATTATGTCACTAGAAGAGAGAAAGGTGGTGACATGAACAAACCATTTCAGATGATACAGCATCCATGATCAGCTCATCTGCTGGCACCTGGTTGAAAAGCAAATTCCCCCTTGTTGCACGGAACAACATTCTCTCAAACAATAATACCTTAGATTTTGGGATAATGCCACTTATAAATCTAAGACCAGACAAATTTGATGGTCCAGATTGTGTCGCCTGTGTGATTATCAAACTTTGAGTTTCTACATGTTAGCCCGTCAACATGAAAAAAACACTTGCAATCTTTACCTGCTCGAGTAAGGAGGCTGACTCTGGATAATCACCGGGGTACACATTCTCGTCTAATTCTCTGCCTTCTGGAGTCTCATAGCTCTTACCTGAGACAAGGAAGCCTCCTGCCTGAGGAAAAGATGATGACATTCAGAATCTGATTCTATAATACATTAACTGTTCTGGTAATCAGAGAAGCGAAGTAAAAAATAAAAATGAGTAGAGATGTGTGTTGATAATAATGCTAATAAACATAATAACCACAAGTACTCCGTAGACTTTATTTAGCATACAAATGAAAATTTTAAAAACTATATATAAAGATACCAGAACTTGAGTTTTGAAGTTTCATAGTTGGGAACATACAGTGTGAAAAAAAGGAGTTTGGTGCAGAAGTATCTTTACCCCAAATCTCACAACAAATGAGTCTCGCATGTAATTAAACAAGTCAAGGTAGCAATATGGGCGGATTTTGTAATGGGTCAAAACAAGTTTGGATTGAGACAGGTTACTTTTTAGCATGATACAGATAGGGTCTATAATGTTCATTTCTTATATACAAAAATGTGTTAATTAAAACAATGGTCGAATGAAATGATTTAGGATTTATATGCAATAAAAACAGCCTTTCGGCGACTTTGAACCTATTTGACATGTTCCTCTTTTAGCTGAACTTTTTTATTGGCCCAGTTTACATTATAAGTAAATGAATCAAATCATCACCCATCAGAACAAACATACAAGTAAAGTGCAGCGAGTTAGATGCATGGCATGTCTATAATGAAAAAAAAATATGATGCACACCATACCTTCTGCAGCACCATCTTGAACTCTAACAACTCATTATACGTCTGTTGTAATTTCTCACTGTTAGCATTCATCTCAATAAGTTCATGCTCATGCTCAGCAAGTTTTATCTGTGTTATAGAAAATAATAACGATATTATTTAGAAAAGGCAATTTAACCTACTCAAAAGAAAGTTAGTGCGTTTCTGTACTAAAAAACATGCAATGGCTGCTTCTCCCAATGACCAGAAACTGTTCTCATTTATTTTTTTCGAGCTAGAAAAGAACATACCTCTAACGTTTCCAAGTCAACGTCTGGTTGCATCGTAGGAAGGGCAGAAGACAGTAAGCCAGCTTTATGTATCTGCTCTTTAAAAAACCGTAGTTTTCTTGACATTTCAGCACATCTTTTGACCTAATAACCATGGCATGATGTGCAGCAAGCAAACAGAGACTGAGAAACCAGACACCTACTTTAAACATTGGTAATATGAAGATACATATAGGTATCCTCCTTTGCAGTATAGCGTAGTTTTAAAGGTTATCTTCACCGAACCAACACCCACACTTTGGTCTCTAATTTTTTTTGCAGCAAAAGTTTTCGTATTATGAACCAAAAACTAATATTGTAAGACCAAACGTAGAAATATTTAGAGTGTTAGACCTCTGAAAATAGAAAGACAGATATATATATATATATATACATATAGAAGGAAAAAATTAATTGCCTACATAGCTTAAGCTCCATTACTACCAGAGCCTCATGGATAGCTACCTACTATTATAGAACATCGTCTCCATCACTAGATAGATGGCACAATGTTATCCGATTTCCTTAGATATTTCATACTTGCTTCTTCTCTGGGAATTTGAGTTCTAGTTCATATGTCTAGATGTCTACAACTATGTTTAACAAGCCACTACCAAAAACATCACTCTACACAAACAAACTGACAAGCGAAGTGAGCTATGAAAATGATACAATAATTACCTGATTAACAAATGTTCTTTGAAATGGGCTTTTGTCGTCATTTAACTGCGAAGACAATCAAAAGCAGTAATTTAGCAACTTGCATATATTATAGAAGATAAACTACTAATAAAAAAACATTGATGTACAAAATTTTACTTTGATTTCGCTTAAACGTGAGACATGTAAATTTGACTAAACTCCACAACCGACCTTTCAATGAGAAGAGATCAACACACAGAATTGGAGAAAAAAGAAAACAAACAGATGGCATGCTTTTAAATCTTTTATGCAGCATAATAAGACTGCAACAGACAGCACTTACCAATGGAACATATCTACGCTGGGAAACAGTAACCTTGTGAATTTAAACAGCTTAAATTTTACCACCTGTCCTATAACCTCATGTGTATGAATCAATGGATATTGTATGGCTAGCATGATTATTAATTCCTTGAGTGATAGAACGAGCATAGAAGACCGTAATGTAAGTAACTCGGTGCTTCAAACATGGGAATTGAAAGCAGAATTAATATAGATAGTTAAATAGTCAAACTAATGGTGAGGGAAGACTATACATGTGACAAACAGAAAGGATCTTGTTTTGTAAAATATTCATCAATTCTGCAATGGAGTAGAGTATCTTGCTTTTGTAATTACTAATCACTTAACCCAATCAAGTATTCAACCCGTATTTAATAATTAATTTTGATTATACAGTGAATAACCTTGTTTCAGAGAATTACTATAAGCCCCATGCCCCCATCAAACCTTTAATTAACGCAAGAAAAATAAGCTTCAGTCAGGAGGATGAATAGAAATGCAAACAGCGCATATCGAACAGTCACTATTGGTCCATATTAATGAGGAACTTTAATCATCATAAACAATGTTGCCTCCAACGTATAGCCTAATTGGTTCCGAAGATGAGAGCATTTTAAAGTATCCCGGGTTCAAGAAGCTTTTTTGGTAAATTTACATTTTATTCAGATAATAGGTTAATAAAAGTTCACATAATGCTGTACCAAACTCAAGTAATATCAGCCGCATCTGTTACAATGTCTAAGGTGTTGGGCGTTGGTCCATAGATCAGCAGGACCATTAATTGAAAACCAAAAAGTACTTGCACATATGTGAAAAGAAGACTCCGCCCAGCCATGGCAGACAATTCCTAATTTAGTTTTACACTGTCTGTACATGAGTTCTCTTGAAAAGAACCTCGCACAATTTCCTCTTCATAAACTATAACTGTTCACTAGACGCTCGCAGCGATGATTCTTCAAGCAAATAAACGAATTTTAAGCCTGTCAAAGGGCACTGGTATCATTTTAAAAGATTATGCACCAAACAGAACATACCTAAGCTTCATCTGCTTTCGCAACTCTAGTGCATCTCCTGTACATCACACTTATGGTTTATGGTTTAACATTTTATTACTCTAAGATTGAACTATACTTAGATATACCTTTAACCTCCTAGAATACTATAGTTCTGTAACCTAATATGTTAATTCCCTTCAACCTCTAAGTAAGATTTAAATACTACCATTATCCATGCTCGTTGCATTCAATTACACTTCCCTCCAATTCGCATTAAGCAGGAACTATATTCGAACTTTGTAAACAATACACAATTACAAACAATTTCGATACAACATAGAGCAAATTTAGTTATCAATAAAACCTAATGATTCATCAACAAGGTTCAAAACTCGAATACCAAAATCAGCAATACGTAAACCATACACATAAATGCAAACAAATACAAGCACACACATTCACATTGATTACGCATATATATCATATATCATCAATATATAACTAAAGTTGAAAGGGAAACATACGTCACGGAACTGTAGTAAACCGAGTTCGCCGAGATACGAAACGGCACGGTGAGCAGATTCAACGGGAATAATCAACTGAACGAACGTCATCTTCTCCGACCGCATCAGGTCCATTTCCGGCAAATTCTTCAGTAATTCCATTTTTGTTTGCTTGTTATAATTCAATGCCAACTCCTAAATACTTTACAAATTTTGAAACTGATCGATCGATCGATTGATGAATATACGACGTCAGATATCTAGGGCTAGATCTTCAGATCTGGCCTCTGTAAATTCATACTGCGTGCAGTTTCTGGATCTAAAATGTATATATATGTATATGTGAGTAATATTTTCTATTTTTAACGTTTCGGGGCAGATGTCAATTGACTCTGGACACTGGAATTTTTTTGGGATGTAATTTTTTTATTCTTTTATTAAATGCGATAAAAAGTTGATTGTGGATCCGGCAAATAAACGGTTTACTTTGCCACAAGGATAAGCTTAGTCATTCTCCATTAGACATTTTGGGCAACTTTTTTAGCATCATAATCCATCTTATTCTTATACAGTAATACTCCATTCTTAAGAGTGCTCCAATTTAGGTCTTATAAATAATATATGTAGATTTCACTAATATAGTAGAGATGCTATTTCATACTCTCTCCGTTCCAAAATAAGTGTCTCATGTAAAAATGCACACAGTTTAAGGAAAGTCATTATCTACCAATAACATCTCATCTTTACCCACTAAAGTCTTTTCTGATTGGCTGAAAGGGAATCTGGACACTTATTATGGGACGTCCAAAATAGTAAGTGAGACACTTATTATGAGACGGAGGGAGTATGTTTTAAGGTTTTAATGGTAATAAAATAATGTATCTGCCTTTCAAAAAATCCAACTAGGTATGCCTAGCAATCGGGTGATTTGGGTCGAGTTGGGTTAGGTTTCAGTCGAGTCAAAAAGAGTTGGGTCAAAATGGATTCAAGTCGAAATGGGTTGGGTTTTAGTATGTGTTGGGTCACACTCAGGTTGGGTCGGATCAGGTCACATCAAAAACAATTTTTCCCTTAAAGTATTTACTCTTTTGCAAGTCCATGAGCAATGAACACACATGTATCATATATGGGGATCGAAAATTCCATCTATACTTCCTATGCCTTGATCATTATATATCCAAAGTTATAAAATGGCAACATATGAAGAACATGGCAAAACCCTCAAATCAGTTCTCCTCTAAACCCCTCTTAGATCCCAAGCCGCCAATTATAATCTACCGGCAACTCCTCCAATGATAACGATGATTCCGGCAACATATTCATCGTCGACGAAACTGAAAGTGTCGGTGACATAACTCAAATTCACAAACCCCTAAAAGAACCATGATTCACTAAAATTTCTAAAATGGGTTGTTGAAATGAGTGTAATCGAGCACAATAGCAATTGAATTGTTGTTTTTGTAAATTTATAATTAAAAACACATTTTAGTTATGTAAAGTGTTAACAAAATCAGGGAATCGGTGAATCTATATATATGTAAAAAAATCGATATAAAGTATGTATATGATTGAGATGTAGAAGAAAGTGTGAGTTGAATGGAAGTTGAAGAAGAAATAAAGTTGATTTGCATATTATGTGAATTTTCATTCAACCCGCTCGACGTGTTAGTTCAACCTAATGGACCTGTTGTATATGCTAATGGATTTCAACATGCCTCCATGGAGCCAGTTTTGGAATACGCTTGATAATTTTAATGGACCTGATAGGTTTGAAAAATTTACCCATCGAACCCATTAAAAATGAAGTGGGTTGAACAAGCCTAAAATTAGGGCTCTCCCATGTTGTAATGGTAGTTTGCCATGCACATTGACAAACCCATGATAATTGCATATGTTACTATTGTTAGAAATTTATAATGTATCAGGCATGTCACTACGTAATTTGATCATTCCACATAGACCATTCGCAATGGGGCGTTTAGGAGCATTTTTTGAGTGAAAACGCCCCACAACGCCACAATGGGGCGTTTTTGTAACATCCTCATATTGGGCATAGGAGAAATACGGTAATTTCTTATTTTAATTGATTATTTAATTGTGTTTAGAAATATTTGATATTATTTAGATAATTGAAATAAATAGATCAATTGATTAATAACTTATTGTGATTAATAAATTATTATTTACTTTAAATTACTATAGATGTTGGTTAAATAAAAGAATTATTCTCGCAAATGTTTTTAGGTTCCGAACAATATATTTAGAAGGGGTATAATATTACACTGCATTATACTTGAGCTAATAGGAAATGTCGACCTAACTTGATTTCATTTTCTAAATCTCCTTTCACCTTCAAGAAAACACACATACACTCTCAAGGAATTTAACAAAATCAGATTCTACCATCTTCAAGGCTGTGATTTTAGGGTTTGTATCTGATTTCATCTTCATCTCCTTCATCTTATTTCTCCATTTCAATTGTGAGTTTGCATTTATTTGAGTTTTGAGTTTACTTAATGATTTAGGTAAATAATCAATGCATGTATGAACATTGTTGCTTGATTGAGTTGTGGTTACTGAAATTGTTGATTCTCTATCTTTACTTTCTTGTTCTTCCCTAATTTCATATGCTATATTATGAGTGTATGAAATGGGTTTTATCATTTAAGTAGATTAAAACTAGATGAAAGGAAATTTAGCTTGCATGTTGTTGTTGAAGTTATATTAAGTTTATTGAGGTTACTATATGTTAATATAGCTTAAGAAACTAAGTGAAATGTGTTTGATTATATTTTGTTTGTGAAAATAGTATTAGAGTTCGTAATGTGCAGTTGCAGGTCTGAACCTCTGCTGTAAAACGTGGGAACGTGATCCAGCACTCTTGCTGGGATCGCGTTGCTATGTGTAATTTGATCTCAGAACGTTTTGTTCTTAGAAACGCGATCCAGGCCCCTTTGACAGGATCACGTTAGTCAGTATAATTTTGGGTCACTTTGATTTTGTTCTTTGAAACGCGATCGAGCTCCCTAACCCGGATCGCGTTAGTAAGTGTATTTTGGTTACAGAATGGTTTGAACTAAGTAACGCGATCCCATCCCTTCCAGCCAGGATCGCGTTTGCGTGTTTTAAATTAACAGATTTGATAACTTGTGAGTTGTACACTTGTGATATTTAATTAGATGTACAGTAGGTGCACTTATTTGATTTATATGCTTGTGTAGAATGTAATAAATCATATTATGTGAATCTGACTCGGGTTTTGATCGTGTTCACAGATAAACAAAAGACTCAATAAAATAAGATCTTTGAGTGGAGAGTGTGATTGACAAGGGTGAGTGGATCTTTGACTATCAGTTTAAGTTAGTTGTAACAACATGGTTACAACGGGTAAACCTGGTTTATTAGTATAAGATATACATATATTGTTTATGTTAAGCATATTGTCATGATGATTATGTATTGTGTGCTTATTCAGAGGTCAACATGGTTTGGGTTGGGGTACTATTACTTGGACAACATAAGTACTTATACATGTGTTGTTTATTGAACTTGTGTTGTATGAAGTAATAGTTGCCAACTATCGGTTAAACCACTGTATTGGCCTTCAGTTGGTTACAAGTGTTACTTGGGGGCCACCGCGGCTTGAGGGTACCTCAAGGACCACCGATCCTCTTTGAAGTATTTGTTTATGATGTTTTGCTGTAAACATTTGTTAACCTAAGTTAGGTTGATAGTAATGATTTATTCACTTAGCTTTGTGTTAATCACTTCTTACTGCTTCTTGCAGGTTAATCTTTTGATTGTGGGTTGCAAGAAGTTCGGGTTAATGGAATGTTTGACAGCTCACTCTGGTTTATAAGATCTTGTTAACAGTTTAACATTATGTTTGAATTAAATAACACTTAAATTAATGTTTGATTTTAAGGTAGTAGTTTGAATTTAAAACCATGAAAATTATGGATTGTCATTTTGGGTTTTATATTATATGCAATCTATAATGTATGGATTTAATATACGCTTCCGATATGTTTTTTTTAATAAAAAAATAGCCTTATAATTTGTAAAGGGTGTTATAAATTGGTATCAGAGCCTTGGGTTTGGGTGAATTGAGCATGTGTTAAGTGTTCAATCCCAAACCTATTTGTGTTAGTCAAACATTCCAGTGAGTGAGATTTAGTTATGATATGAGAAATAGTTAGTATGTAGGTACTAACAATTAACGAGTTGTGAGATGATGTGTTGTTGCAGATATGGCAGATAATGAACCTCCGGGCGATACCCCCAACAATGTCTCTAGAGTAGGAGTTACTCCTTCTGAAAATCCTATTGATAGACGAGGTCAGTCTGGTACCTCATTTTCAGCAAGAGATTTGGATAGAGATGATTATGTTTTACAATTAGAGGAGGAAGTACTTAAACTCAGAGATCTACAACGGCAATCTTTGTTAGATCAACAAACTCGGTTATCACAACAACCTCAACATCAACCTAAGTTGTGTTCTTTTAAAACTTTCAAATCTAGTGGACCATCTGATTATTGTGGAAGCACCAATCCTTCGGTCACACTCGATTGGTTAAGGGATGTGGAAAGGAAATTTGAGGTTTGTCGATGTGAGGATGAGATCAAAGTTCCATATGCGGTTCAACTTCTGAAAGGTCCAGCTATGGTTTGGTGGGATTCTATTACATCACATTTAACACCACAACAAAAAAAATCTATTAGATGGCCCGATTTCTACAATGAGGTTTGTAAGAAATATTGTTCAGATTTTGATATGACTCGTATTCGACGTGAGTTTATGGATATGAAATTGACGGATGATATGACAATGGATGAGCTTATCTCCCAATTTTCTGAAAAGTTAAGGTTTGTGCAACAATGGGTTCCAGATGAAAAGACTAAGATTGATCATTTTGTTAGGATGTTACCACATATCTATCGAACAACTGTGAGATTAGCGGGTTCTCTTACCCAAGCTTTTGAGTTAGCCCGATCTGTGGATTGTGATATTCGGGCTCATGAATTGGGAAACAAAGAAAGATCTTTGTCGAAATCCAAAGGTGATTCCTCGGCGAATCAAGGGAAGAAGAAATGGCATGGATCTCCTCAAGGCAAGAAACAAAGTGGCGGTATTGTGGACAATGCGAATTGGTGCCATACTTGAGGCTAAACATACTGGACCATGTACTCCGCAAACTGCTAGATGTGTCAAGTGTGGTCAGTTTGGGCATGATGTCAAAGATTGTACTTTTTCTAAGCACGTGTGTTGGAATTGCCACAAGGAAGGTCACCGATCGGGTCAATGTACTGAGGCAAGTAGACAGAGAACGGGTAATGTCTGAGGGCCTTCATCTTCTAGCCAGAAAAGAAAGAATCCACCGTCAGAAACTGGCAGGGCTTTCCAAATGACAGCTGATGAAGCTGTCAGAACTAAGGATGTCATAACTGGTACTTTTCTTATTAATCATGTACTAGCAAGTGTTCTATTTGATTAAGGAGAAAATTGTTCTTTTATATCCACGCTTCTCTGTGATAGACTGAAATTGACTCCCACATGTATTACTAATCCTATTGAGGTTGAAGTAGCTGATGGTAAAATGATTCCGGTTACCACATCGGTGACTGGAGCTAGTATTTTGATTAAGGGTTATAGCTTTCCGGTTTCTTTTCTATTAATGCCTATTCCGGGTTTTGATGTGGTTTTAGGTATGGATTGGTTAAGTAAGAATAAAGCCAATATAGATTGCCATAAGAAGTTGGTAAGAATTCCAATCTCGGATGAGTCATATGTCGTGGCTCGAGGAGAAAGGGAGAAGGGTAGTATTCCTTTAATTTCAATGATAAAAGCTAGAAAATCTTTAGCTAAAGGATGTGAATCGTATTTGGCTTATGTCATTGATGCTAAGTTAGAAAATAAAACTGTTTCAAATATTCGGATAGTTTTTGAATACTCGAAAGTCTTTCCTGATGAGTTGCCTGGTTTGCCTCCCATTAGAGAAGTAGAATATAAAATTGATTTGATCTCTGGTTCTACTCCTATAGCTAAGGCACCTTATAGATTAGCTCCCTCAGAAATTTGTGAAATAATGAATCAAATTCAGGAGTTGTTAGATAAGGGTTTTGTTAGACCCAGTTCTTCTCTATGGGGTGCACCTGTGTTATTTGTTAAAAAGAAAGATGGCGCCTTTCGTATGTGTATTGACTATAGGGAGTTGAATAAGAGAACTGTTAAGAATAAGTACCATTTGCCTCGAATAGATGAATTATTTGATGAATTACAAGGGTCTTCCTATTTCTCTAAAATTGATTTGAGGTCGGGTTACCACCAAGTGCGGGTTTGTGAGGAGGATATTCCTAAGATGACTTTTCGCACTAGATACGGTCATTATGAATTCCTTGTTATGCCTTTTGGACTGACTAATACTCCGGCAGTTTTCATGGATTTAATGAATAGAGTTTGTCAGTCGTTTCTTGATAAATTTGTAATTGTGTTTATTGATGATATCTTAGTTTATTCTAATTATGAATATGATCATGAGATGCACTTGCATATGGTTCTTGACACTTTGAGAAAGGAGCAATTGTATGCTAAATTTTCCAAATGCGAGTTTTGGTTACGTGAGGTACAGTTTTCGGGGCATATCATTTGTAAGGATGGGGTTAAAGTGGATCCATTAAAGATTCAGGCCGTTATAAATTGGCAAGCACCTAAGTCTCCTTCAGAGATTAAGAGTTTTCTGGAGTTAGCGGGCTATTACAGAAAGTTCATTAATGATTTTTCTAAGATCGCTGGTCCTTTGACAAAATTAACCAGAAAAGATGTTCAGTTTAAGTGGAATGAACAACAGGAATCAGCGTTCCAGACTTTGAAACAATTATTGTGTCAGGCTCTGGTGTTAGTTTTACCTGACGGGTTCGATGATTTTATTTTTTATTGTGATGCATCGTATGCGGGTTTGGGTTGTGTTTTGATGCAACATGATCGGTTCATTGCTTATGCTTCTCGTCAGCTTAAGCCTCATGAAAAGAATTATCCTACCCATGACTTAGAGCTTGCAGCTATTGTGTTTTCATTAAAAATTAGGAGGCATTACTTGTATGGTACCAAATGTGTTATTTGTACGTATCACAAAAGTCTTCAGTATATATTTTCTCAAAAGGAATTGAATATGCGTCAAAGGCGATGGTTGGAATTAATTAAAGACTATGATTGTGAGATTCGTTACCACCCTGGTAAGGCCAATGTTGTGGCGGATGCGTTAAGTCGAAAAGGAAAATCAGAAAATGTGTGTTTCATGCGATTAGAGGTTTCATTGGATTTGATTGATCAGTTAAAATAAGCTCAAATGGAGGCATTGATGGATGATAATTTGAAATCCGAGGTTATGCTTAAAAGAAAAGATTTATTGGTTGATGACTCACGTGGATTAAAGACCTTTCAATCTCGAGTCTGGGTTCCTTTGCTTGCTTGGTGGTCTTCGAGATGTAATCTTGTTGGAGGCACACAAATCTAGATTGTCGATCCATCCCGAGAGTACCAAAATGTATCATGACTTGAAACCGTTGTATTGGTGGCCTACTTTGAAATCGGATGTTGCTCGATTTGTAGAATTTTGTCATATATGCTCTCAAGTGAAAGCCGAACACCAGCAACCTTATGGATCATTGAAACAACTTGAGATTCCCGAGTGGAAATGGGAGCACATAACTATGGATTTTGTAACTAAATTTCCGCGGACAATTAAGGGTAATGATATGATTTGGGTGATCGTGGATCGATTAACTAAGAGCGCTCACTTTCTTGCCACTTGTGAGACTGCATCCTTGAGTAAATTGGTACAATTGTACATCAATGAGATTGTTTCCGACAGAGATTCTCGATTTGTGTCTGGGTTTTGGCAGAGTTTACAGCGGGAATTAGGTACCAGAATTAACTTGAGTACAACTTATTACCCTCAGACGGATGGTCAGTCTGAACGTACCATTCAGACTTTAGAGGATATGCTACGTGCTTGTGTATTAGAATACGGTGGATCTTGGGATTCACATTTACCATTGATTGAATTCGCGTACAATAATTCTTATCACTCGAGTATTGGTATGCCTCCGTATGAAATGTTGTATGGGCGTCGTTGTAGAACACCTATTTGTTGGTTAGAAGCGGGTGAGAAACAGTTTGCAGGTCCGGATGTTGTTCAGATTACTGCAGACAAGGTGACTATTGCTCGTGAGAAATTGAAAGCAGCCAATGACAGACCAAAAGAGTATGCCGATCCACGTCGTCGCTCAGTTACCTTTGTTGTCGATGAATTGGTTTATTTGAAAGTTTCGCCTTGGAAGGGAGTGATTCGGTTTAGTAAACGTGATAAACTTGCTCCTAGGTACATTGGGTCATTTATAATTCGGGAAGTAGTTAATGATCAAACTGTATCCTTAGATCTTCCTCATGAATTAGCAGGTATTCATGATACCTTCAATGTGTGCTATTTAAGAAAATGTAATGTGGAGGACCAATCCCAAGTCCTTCCTTTGCAAGACTTGCTAGTCGACCAAAGTCAGAGACTTATAGAGGAACCTGTAGAGCTTTTAGACCGTAAGGTGACTAAACTTCGAAAGAAGGATATTCCTATGGTACTAGTTAAGTGGAATCATAGTTTGAGGCCAAACCTTACGTGGGAGACCGAGTCTAGCATGAGGACGTGTTATCCTAGTCTCTTTGGGCATGGTGAGATTTCGCGGACGAAATCTCCTTAAGGAGAGAAGATTTGTAACATCCTCATATTGGGCCTATGAGAAATACGGTAATTTCTTATTTTAATTGATTATTTAATTGTGTTTAGAAATATTTGATATTATTTAGATAATTGAAATAAATAGATCAATTGATTTAATCACTTATTGTGATTAATAAATTATTATTTACTTTAAATTACTATACATGTTGGTTAAATAAAAGAATTATTCTCGCAAATGTTTTTAGGTTCCAAACAATAGATTTAGAAGAGGTATAATATTACACTGCATTATACTTGAGCTAATAGGAAATGTCGACCTAACTTGATTTCATTTTTAAATCTCCTTTCACCTTCAAGAAAACACACATACACTCTCAAGGAATTTAACAAAATCAGATTCTACCATCTTCAAGGCTGTGATTTTAAGGTTTGTAGCTGATTTCATCTTCATCTCCTTCATCTTGTTTCTCCATTTCAATTGTGAGTTTGCATTTATTTGAGTTTTGAGTTTACTTAATGATTTAGGTAAATAATCAATGCATGTATGAACATTGTTGCTTGATTGAGTTGTGGTTACTGAAATTGTTGATTCCATAAAGTGGGTGTTACACCAATGGGGTAAAAAACGGGCATTCTTGTGTTATGATTACTAGTGTTGAAAATGGTGTTGTGGTGTTATGCTGATGTGACACCTGAAAAATGAGCGTTCGGATATTACAATTCCAAGTGGTCTTACAAGCAATCTGATTAGTCCATGTGGACGCTCCGACCCACACCTGCAAGTTGGTTCCATTTTTAGACCCTTATGCACTAACCATATAAATACAAGTTGTTCCCCTCATAACACTTATAATTATCAACATAGTCCTAGATTGACTCGTATCCCTATCAATTGAGTTTTACTCTTAGTAACGGGCTTACACCTTTATTATAGTGTAACGACTTGATCCCTAACATATTCCGCACTTAGAATTAGATACACTTAATTATCGATAAACGATAGATAAACGAATTGTCTACAAATAATGAAAAAATTGTTAGATGCAATGTCAAGCTCACTTATACTTCATAACAACATCTTGTATTGTTAGCGATGGTAACGCTACTTCTACAACTACCGAACAATCAACTTAAACTTATCATTTAATTATTCACTGCTTCACACATATGTCTATTTATGTCTTGGAGGCAATGTTTTTAAAATCGAAACCGGATCGGACCGGAAAGGGCTTCGGTTCCGGTCGAACCGGTCCGGCTGAACCGTCTCAAAACCGGCTCCACGTCATTATTTATTAAAAAATAAATCCCGACCGCACGGTTTTGACCAAACTGTCCGGTTTGTTGACCGGTTAAACCTTGGTCAAAACCGATTTTTACCCGGCCGGAAAGCCTCCGGTTCCCGGTTCGACCGGTCCGAGTCAACCGGTTTTTAAAACATTGCTTGGAGGTTAGAAAGAAAATGAAATCTAAAAAATGATAATAGGTAGTCTGGATCTAGCCTATAATGTTCGGATATATATGACTCTATGAGTGACTACTTGAATCTTTCTATATGTATGTTTTAGTTATATGTGTTTCCACCTTTTTTGTCATCTTTAAACCTTGAGTTGGATGCTATATATTGAATGTGCTATTATGTCACATGTATTAATTATGTTCATAAGATGACAGAAACCTTCCATTGAATATGGATATCAAATTGGGCTTGGCACAACGCAAACAACCAATCAAGTTTTTATTAGGTTTTCAATGATCAAATCTAATATACATGCTGTTAAAGAGGAAGACATAACTACTCAGGTATTAGTTCTTTTATCATATTTTACTTTTGATCACATTTTCATAAAATATTTTTCACCATATTAAAAATATAATCTCAATCTTCTATAGGTTCAAAAATCTGTGATAATTATATGCGTCAAATAAACTAGTTCTTTGTAGTTTTACCGTTGAGCCAACTATAAGTTGACTATGGAAAGAAACTCATTTTTAAAGATAAACAAATTGAAAAATAAGTATGTTAACAGTGAATATTAAATTGATAAAAATAATATGTTTTTATAGTAAAATAAACTTCAATATCTCTATATTATCATTATCATTATACTATAAAAACAATGTTACTTCAAATTTTGACACATCGTTCATTGTTGTTTATTCTTATAAGGATACATCACTATTTTAAAGGATATGTGTCCTTGATTGTTTATTTACAGTTCTCTAAAATTATTCTAAGACTCCTCCCAACAGTGACAATTTACTGACTGGTCAGTTTGTGCCACATCTGCGTCACATCAGCTTTTTCCTCAACTGACACAAACTGACACAAATTGACATTTCACTCCCTACGGTAACATCACTTCTCTTTTTTTTCCAGGGCCCCACACACTAATTTCTTTATTTATTTAATACCCAAACTTAAATAAAACATTTATTTTATAAATAAAAAAATGTGACATTAATATAAAATTAAAGATTACAATTCCTAAAAAAAATAAAAATACATTTATTGATAATTAAAAACATAACTAGTCGTCTACCCCGAGCCGTCTTAATTTTCGTTCTCGTCTTCATCTGAATCGTCAACTTGGAATGCACCCGAACCCGCTTCGTGACCAAAAACCGTTTTGTAATCCGTCTTCATTTTTTTAATTTTTTTTTTCAAACGTTACTCACATTTAATAATAATAATAAAAAAACCGAAGCGGGTCCCACGGTTCGCCCCCCTCCGTCACCAAACCGAAGTTCACAACCGACGCCGGGCAACCGACGGACCGTGCCTATGGCGTCGGTTCTGTCGGTGCCAAACCGACGCCGGCCGACGTTGCCGTAGGGAGGAGTCTAAGTATCACTTAATCTTGATTCCAATCGTAATATTTACATAAGTCACTTTTTAATATACACATAAATAGTAATTACAATTCACTTTATACTATAAGAACGTACGGTTTCTCCAAATTTGACACATAGCTTTCTAAATTAACACACAAATTAAAACTAATCACAATATAAATGGCAAGAAAATAATATAGGTGCAACGTATAAGACTAATAGACCATGTTAAAAAAAATGTTACCTCAACTTTTGACACATCGTTAGTTCTTATTACTTTATTAGGACACATTACTATTTTAAAGATGACATATGTCCTTGATTGTTTAGTTTAATTTTTTCAAAATTTATTCTAAGTATCACTTAATCTTGATTTCAATCATAATAATTAAATTTTTAAATTTTTAATATACACATAAATAGTATTACATTTCATTTTCTATATTATAAGAACGTATGGTTTCTTCAAAATTTGACACGTAGCTTTCTAAATTAACACATATGAATTAAAAGTAACCACAAAATAAATGGCAAAAATGTAATATATGGGTGCAATGTAAAATAAAAAATAAAATAAAAAACTAAAAAGGCCCCGTCATCACTTAATAAAAAATAATAATTTCTTTAAGCAAACATTACAATGTCAAAATCACTAAGTAAAATTTACATAAATGTATTAGCTTTTCTTGTGCACATAATGAGAGTCGTTACATAAAAGTTTTAAATATCAACATATCATCATACTTCTACTAAGAGATAACTACATTAGAATGACTAATTTTAAGAAAATATAGCAACACTAATATATTTTAAAGCTTTAGAAAAACTTTGTATCAAATAAGTAAAAAGTTTTCAATAGTCGGTACGTACTCGATAGCTAGAGATGTCTTAACTCTTTAGTATAATACTTTTTTTTTTTTTTTTGTATATTTTTAAAGTGTAGCTTTTGATGATAACAAATTTTAAAAATCTTTTCCTATGGTTACAAATTATTACAATTAAGATAAATAAAAGTTTCATATGGCAACAAAAAGAAGTTGGTAAATACTTTTTACTACTATAGATGCTACCAACTCGTAAGTTTAGAAAAATGAAATCTCATAAATTTTTTCATTTCAAAGTGGAATGTCTTAAAAGGTGAAGAGAAATAAGACAAGGTGACCTGAAAATTACTTAAATTAATGTCAAATGGTGTAAGAATGAATCTCGTTAGATGATTATAATAAGTTTCTAATATATTGTACTGTACCTTTCAATATACATTACAAACTCAACATTTATTATCTTACATCGTGTATGAAAAATAATTTATATATTCGGTTCCATTCATAATTCTTATATCTATATTTTTTGTATATTTCATCTGTTAATCATTGTTAATGTTCAGGTCAGTGCGTAGCACGACCTATTACTCTTACTAGTATACTCCCTATAAGAAATAACAACATGGCCTAAAATCTAGACACGTCGACATCCAAAATGATGCCATGTGTCCTCAATTCTATTTTTTTAAAATTATCTTTAACTTTTATTGTTTTATATTCTTTCCGTCTCAAATTAAGTGTTCACTTTTTTATTTTTATTTGTCTTAAAATAAATGTCTATTTCAAACTTTTAACCAACCAAAATTCTTTTTAATGATCAACATGAAACTTTATTGATTCATGGTGTGATTGTCACCACATTTCTTAATCCGTTTTTAAATCGACAATGGACAGATTAACGTGGACGGAGAAAGAGCAACATTCTTAAACTATTTTTATTCATCTATATGCTAACTCTTCGATAATCTTTTATTTTATACTAATCGTCTCATGTATATCATTTGAATATTAATTTGCTACATGTATCTAAAATGATGCAAAATATATTATTTAATTTCATTACCATTATTGTTACTATTTAGTTTCTCTCTTAAAAACAAGTATTCACACACCCTATTGCCACATATCCGATTGTCCAATAAAAAGCACTGTATGATAAAATTAATAACACATTTGGATCATTAAGTTTTGATACATCATTTCTAAAAGAAAATTAATACACAAACAACCAATGTATTGAAAAACTAAAAGTAAAATAAATATTTCTATTGCCTTTTTCAAATTTGTCGTGTCTACTTTTTTGATACGTTCACATCTCATTTGAAATATTATATCTTATTTTATTTAGCAAACACTCTTACTTTTATATATACATTTTTCTTTGATCTTGTTATCAATTTTTTTTTATTATTTAAAAGATACATACTATTTCTTGTAACCACACATCATAAATATTATTAAACCGTAGTACTTATAATGTAATATATTTCAAATTTAGTGTTGATCATGTCTACTATTTTAACACGAATGCATCTACACCTTATTTTGTACTTAGTATTATTCGATTAAATGCTTTAACTATTTTATCAAACATTTTCACTATATATCTCAATCTATACTTCTCTCTAAATTCTCAAAAAAGATAAAAGTTTCTTATAGAATTGTTAATGTAAGGTTTTAAAATTTTATTTTTACACATAAGCTATACTTTTATTTCAAAACGGAGACAATATGAACATTGAAACTTTGTTATAAAACTATTTGTCCGTATTACACATTATTGTAATTTTCATTTCCCCATAATTCACATTACCATATTACATTTGAAAGTGGTTCTACGTACATACTAGATTAATGTGTAGGTCAATCAAGACAATTTTACATATTTTGGTTGTTTCGAGTTCAGATTAACTATTATGAAAGCATAACTAATAGTTCAAGTAGTCATCTTAAATTGTTAAGAACTTAAGTTTTCATTGTTATCATTTATTTTTCATGCTTTCTAGATTTTTCGTTAGATCTTATAACTAATTCTCTCTACATAATGTTATGATATATGATTTCAGGTGTAAGAATATAATCTAAGTGTTAATGTTTTACAATAGTTACGGTTTAGAAATAAAAGTAATTTTCATCCTTAAAAACAATAACATCTTAAATCCTAAATATGTAATTTTTACAGTTTCGAGTCTTTAGAATACAAATTTAACTACTCAGATGGAAATTTCGATATTTTCGTGTTAATTTGGATATTTAATTAGAGTGTTTACTAGATGGGCTCAAATTCTCAAAATACAAATTGGATAACTTAATGTAGCCCAAGAAGACCATAAGAGCCCGATTATTTAGGGTTTAAGTCAACGTACTTTTCTTTTTGTTCCGAGATCACCAAGTAACCAGCTTTATTACTATTTAGGGTTTAAATGAATTTCTTTGTAATTTTTGTGGGCGATCTTAACTCTGTATTAAAAGTATGTTGACGATCTCCAGCATATAGGTAAAAGTAGATTGGTGTTCGATACTAACTTTGAAAGTTAGTTGGTGATCATGATAATAAAACCGGTTAAATGGTGATTTCGAAACAAAGAGGAAAGTACGTTGACGATCGTTGACTTAGACCCGATTCTTTAGTAATCTCAAAATAACCCAAACAGCATACTATAAAACGTTGATTTTTGAGTATCTTGTAAACCTGGACCGAAGATACCAGGAAAAACAAGCATCAATCAATTCAAATTTCTAAGATACAAATTCACGAGATTTTGAGGTAAGTGTCATTATTCCAAGCAATACATGTGTATTTTCATTCATCCTAAGGTTGATAGAATATCAGATGTGAGTAATTTGGGAACATTAAAGTTAGGGTTTTTAATATCATAAGTGGAATTAGGGTAAAGTTGAGATTGAAACTAATTATAATTTGAAAATTTTCATGCTTACGGAATTAAGTTTCGCAAATTCCATATTTAGATTTGTTGATTATTTGTCTGACATTTTATATATTTATTTAATATTTTTATACTTGCTGGTGTTATGAAATATTACTTGATTTTAGGGTAATATAAGTATGTGCACTTGATCAACCTGCCTAATGTGTGGCTAGAATTATTTACCGTAAACGTAGCTGCTGTAGTCGTAGAATTTGTAGTGCTTGATATCAGAATCTTAATAGTAATCTGATATGATTAATAAGGAGTTTGGCACCTTTACCTTTAGTTCTACACTAGTCATGATATTGCAATCAGTTTGCTAAAATTTAAATTATTTAATGTTGTAGTCTCCCGTATTGCCGAGTGAGCGTGTGGTTGTTTTTTAAGTTGTTGCAGCCGAAAGTTGATACGTATATTATCTTTGATGATTTAAGTTCAGTGAGTTGACAATCGTTTGCAGATGTAATGTATGGTAAGAAGCTGTAAGAAAATGTAAAGTACAGATATTTGCCGGGGTATATGAGTACATCTCCTTTACCGAAAAAAATAAAAATTAAGTAATGGAGTATTTTTTTCTATGCAGTTAAGTTTCTTTAGATGTCATTTATATGATGTTGAAATGCAGGTACATTAGAAGATGAATTACAAGGGACACAATGTAGAACTGTAGTTGAGTATGTAGCAAGAACATAAGAAGTGGAAAGGGATTCAGGCAGATGATAAATGTTGCTTATATAGTTAAAAACTTAAAATATGCGAAACTGTTGATTTATGAGAGTGCACGTTGCAAGTGTATGTGATTGGATATGGTGATGATGTAAAGTTAGAAGTGCCTAACTGCCTATATACATGAAATACAACTAAGTTCACAACTTTAATATGCCATAAATTTATATCAAACTCAAGCTCGAGATCCTGAAAGCACTATATAGATATGCTAAGTACATGTGCTGCAGTTCTATGCCTAGCTTCGTCATTGTAAAGCACGATATTTTTCGACCCCTTTTACATACAATTTAGGATGGGTGTAAAGGTCAAGAGCGTGAGTCGTGAGTCCAATAGTAGGATTGATTAGAATGCTATTAGCTTATCATCCACAAACCAATCTCCTGTTTCATGCCCGACATATGTTTTCTTTCGTTTAATAGAAATCCATGCTCATTACTTGAAACTTCAATAGTATTTATTTCTGCCTGTATCTCTTATGCTGAAAAGTTGATCAAGAAATGCCTTTATCATGTTGAAATTAATAGGTAAATCGTCAAATGCCATGTATTGGCCTCAAGAGTGTAGCTGATTATGTTTCTGTTACCTCATTAGAGCTATTAAAAGTTATATATCCGATTTGACTTCTCTTATGTGCCAAAGGCTTAATTTCATCAGAGAGACATATCCTTTTTTTCTGTTTCTTTTTTTTTTTCCGAATCTGTAACCTATCTTCTTATCAACTAACAATTGTAGTATTGAGTTCTCTAGATAATTGTAGACTTGATCTTCTCTAGAAACTTAATGAATTCTACACACATCTGAAGTTCAAAATATATTTTGTATTGGTAATATTTACCAAAATTATTCAATATAATCAAGTATATGTTACATGACCCTTTGAAAGTTAGAAACTTGATTTAATTATTTTCTGGTATCAACCCCTTTATGACTTTAGCTTTTTATTTAGCTCAATAGGTTTCATATCACATCTGCAACATGCCAAAATCCTCAGCTGATGAGAAGATATTGAGTTATAATGATGTCGTGCTCAGACAATCAGATTTAGGCATCTTAAACAATCCATGTTTTCTAAATGATCGTATCATCGAGTTTTATTTTAGTTATCTTTCTACAACATATCCTTCAGAACACATCCTTTTTGTCCCACCTTCAATCGCTTTCTGGACAATGAACTGTCCAGACACCGATAGCCTCAAAGACTTCCTACAACCACTAAACCTACACTCAAAGAAACTTATCATCTTCCCTATCAACGACAACGATGACGTGGAATCCGCAGAAGGTGGCAGTCACTGGAGCTTACTCGCATTTGAGAAAACCAATAAGGTTTTTGTGCACCATGACAGTTTTCATGGTACAAATGAGGACCACGCAGAACGTCTTTACAAGACACTTGTTTCATATTTGGGTGATTCTGAAGCGGGTTATATTGAATACGATTGTAGCCCACAACAAGTCAATGGTTATGATTGTGGTTTGTATGTTTTAGCCATTGCAAAGGAAATATGTTGTTGGTTTAACAGCAATGCACATGGGAATAAGGATTTATGGTTTTCTCGTGTTAAGGAGAATGTTACTCCCTCGACAGTTTCGGGTTTGCGTGTTGGGATTTTGGAATTGATAAAGAACTTAAGAGGAAAGTGATGTTGTATGTTTGTGAATTGTGATGATAATTAGTATGTGACCTCTACACCTGGCTCTATTTTGTAGTCATATTGGTTATTCTGGTGTATTTTTTCGAAAGAGTTTATTTACTATGGTGGTACATGTTGATAAAAGTATTTGATCCATGTAATGTAATATTCTCACATCATTACCATCATCTTATTTTGGTCTGATTCATTTGTGTTTGCTAATTGTTAGGCCCCTTCTGCTGCCTTACTATTGGGCCTGAGTCTGTGTCTCATTTTTTTCTACAATAATTTTTTTATCATTCGCCAGAAAAAGTTGGACCGGTCCACTGAAGGACCAGATTCTTATTGGTCACAAAACAGGGTCTAAATGGACCTACAAATTCTGTGTTTGACTGGTTATTAATGAATCAGGCCCATTAAGAGTCCAGACTGGCCCTTGTGCATCTCTAGGTTAAGTGTAGGGTGCACACAAAAAATCGGGTTTTATGCCCTAACCGAAAAACCCCGAAAACCCTACCCGGTTGTACCCGGGTATGACCCTACCCAGTTCGAGTTTTGGGAGTACCCGACGGGTACGTACCCGGGTAGGGTTTTTAGAATTCGAAATCGGGTTGAACCTGGGTTGAAATCGGGTAGGGTCAGAAACCCAGTTGAAAACCCGAAAAAACATGGGTCGGGTTGGGCCCAACCTGCTTTTTGACTTCTTTGACAAATACCCGGTTTGGGTATCGAGTCGGGTGAAAACCCGCTTTTGTTCACGCCTAGTTAAGTGGGTATAACTATTTGTTGGTTGTATAAAATATGTGTGGTCAAAATTTTAATCAAAAGATATAAAGTATAAACAGAAATTAATTGATCTAACTTAGTAACTTACCATACTATAAGATATTAGGAAACATTTTGATTATAGGTACTTTATTTATTACCTTTAACCTTTATCTCTAAGTAAGTTAATACCGTTACAACATTTTAACATGGGTTAATGAACGAACATCTTATTCCGGTTTGATTCGTTCGAGTTAGCCTATATAACCAACTATTACTTTTCATATTTACAAACAGCCTGGAATATATATTTTTCAGTTTACTATTTTAACAATGATGGAATAGAATGCATATCATATCATATAACATAATCTATGATTACCTTATCTAATGGTATTTAACAGTTTGATATTAGTTACTATAATGTTGAAATAAGATATCTATCCAATTCTTTTGGTGTCTCATTTATAACAATTTTATAATAGTTATATAAAACCTTAAATATAGTCATTCTAAACATGTATACTTCCAAGAAATCAAGATCATCTCTTAAGATCTGAACCATGTCA
Organism: Pseudognaphalium luteoalbum; assembly: GCA_963422505.1. NCBI lineage: Eukaryota > Viridiplantae > Streptophyta > Magnoliopsida > Asterales > Asteraceae > Pseudognaphalium > Pseudognaphalium luteoalbum. The sequence continues at coordinate 19,051,565 of OY730192.1, forward strand.
GAGATTTCTCAATCTAATTTGGTTTCTTTTTTACATTAATATATTAAAAATCAGAGGGAATGAGGCATGAGAAGGTGTAGGGACAAAAATGTCAGAAGAATAAAGCATGAAGTCTATATTTGAAAATGAGACAAAGCTGAAGAAGTTTCCATGTGAAGATGTTCTGTTACTTCTTCAACAGAATTTCTTGGATTCATAGACTGAAATTTGCCAGACCCTTTAATTCTACTATCTTACTACTATATATTTACAGTTTCCACTTGTAAAATTTTACAATAAATAAATTAGTTATGTACTTATGTGTATCTTTTTAAACTAAACATGTTACATACATATGTTACAACATTTCACTTGCTTTTCACTTTAGTGACATTTGGTTTCTCTGACTAATAATATGGGGTTTGACCAGTCAATAAACTTGACTGCTCATCCCAACACATAGCCTATATGTATCATGGATCATGTCCCCACCTGACAATCCCACAACATCCTTCCAATCAAAAGTGTGGGTATTGTGCCTTTTTTTTTCAAGAAAATATGCAACCTTTGAAATTTGTTACTACTACTACGACTACTCTTTAAATGAGTATAATCACCATGTTAAATAACTATAATCCTTATAATAAAGTTTTACATGAACATGTAGATATTTGTCGATTAGAGTTTTGTGTTTTTCGATTTTTGATGTTCGATAACGGTTAATTACATTTAGTAATTTACACTTAACCTTAAGATATTGATATGATACAATATTTTTTTTAAAAATTGTATGACAGTTTCATTTATTCGATAAGCTTATAGTTCTACTTTTGTCACAACTTATAACTACGTACTCCATCAAGCAAATTTGAAGCAATTAACCGCATATGATCAAGTTGAATACACTTAGAGGATAAAACTATACCGATCACTAAAATATTTACAGACATTGAAACTTATATTGATAGGTCAAATCAAAATAGTTACGTGAACACTTGAATTCAAACGAAGAGAATAGATACATTGATTTTTGTTTTTACCTCTAATAGTATCATATTTTACACCCCATTATCAACGTTATCATATATATAAAAAAACAGTTTTCACTATAGCTAAACACCATATTCATTTTTTTAACAAGGACATGCAAATCAAACATTAGTAGTTTAGTACTAATATATTAAGGAAACTTAGTTAAATAAATGTTTGATTAAGTGGTATATAATATGTAGAGAAAAGAAAGAGCCAAAATTGATAGGATCCAAGGAAGATTGAGTGGAATGAATGATTGTTTGTTTATTTGGGTCTGACAGATAATGACAAGTTAGAATATTTGTTGGCAAACCTTGATATTCCCACCACCACCCCACACCACTCCTAAATCCTAATCCTAATACATATATTTTATTTGTACTAATCTATAATCTTATTTCATTCCCATTGTTAAATCTTGATTTTGACACGCTTTTTTATATAAAATCTGCATTCAATCTTCCTTATGACATGTTCTTGTGAAAGAAACAAGTTTATTTTCCCAACACAAAGCAAATATTGTTATTACATTCATATAGACAAATGTTTTGAGCTGACTTATATATCTTCGTAAATTATGAGAATATCTGTAATTAATGGGGAGTGAGACAAAGGTAACAAAATATTCTTCGTACACCACTAATTGTGATTTATAATGTTGTATAGTCCAACAATATAAAATACAATATATATGTGAATATGACGTACAATTTTTTGTTAAGGTGTACAAATCATCACCAATTTTTTATTAATATGAAATAATAATATAACAACTTAAAAGATTAAAGATAAGAAGTTATAAACTTAATTAGTAATTGATATAGATGATTTACTTTTAGTTAATAATGTCTTTTTTAAATTTATATATTAAAAATGAATGATGACATATTTGCTAAAACTAATAAAACATTAATTCAAAAGGATATACATGAGAATATTTATAATTACTATATTTATATATAGTTTATAGCTAGTTTGTGTTTGTAATAAGTTTGGTGTGATTGGGTTGATGATCTAGTGAGTGGAATGCATGTGTTTTGTGCCTATTTTGGCATTATCTTAACTACTAAGCAACAAAGCAACTCAATCATCTATTTGATTATGTTCGGTTGTTCACTACTGCTTTTGATGCTCGTGTTTTTTTGTGTGTTTTGGGCTATAAAATATTACCAAATATATTTGAGCCAGTGATCCTCTTATGACACTATTATTATGTATAAGTAATACTCCCTCCGTCCCAATTTTATTATCCCCAGACAAAAAACACACAATTTAAGAAAAATATCACTATCTCTCTTACTTTTTGGTAACAAGACAATCTTACCCTTTACTTTTTACCTACCTTTTTGTCTTACATATATAAATTAGGGGCAAAAATGAACTTTATTTCATTAATTATTTCTATTTATGGAAGTGGACAATTAAATTGGGACATCCCAAAAAGGAATAGTGGACAATAGATATGGGACGGAGGGAGTATTAAATATCATCAAATTAACTAACTTTGTGACATCTTCTTAACCATTTGTCCTTTAGTAGATATCATAAAATCATTGTAATCGACAACATGTCCATATATTAATTATGAACTACAATCGTGAAAATGTGACTTGCGTAGATATGAGTTATTAATAATATTTAGCCATTACAAGAAATATATGGATATATATGCTATGCACTTTTCTTCTTCCATAATTCATGGAATCATGAGAAAAAATAAATTCTCACACTTACTAATGTGTAGAAACATGTGTACTTAATGTGTAAGAATAATAATTTCTGTCACATTTATAGATGGATAAAAAAAAGTCATAAAATCATAATGAAAATTTAAAAAGTCATAGAAAGTGTGTAATTACTAATTAGCAATCATACTAAGGTAAACATAGAATTTTTTTTTTTTAAAAAAATCGCGAATTAAAAGCATATAGCTAGTCAATGTATATGCTTATAAAGTGTCGAGATACAAAAAATATTCGGCTGAGGAAGTAATGTGAACCATATAATTTTTATTTTGTAATGTATATTTTTACTTACGTAATCTCTCAAAGATTACTGATTTCTGTTTTAGTTATAAATTAATTTAAAATTTGTTGTATTACCCTATCGGAAGGTTTAAAGTAAAATGGATGAAACTAATAGGGTTTGGGAGGAGACACACTAAAAAGAACAATGAGACTTGTCTGGGTAGGTGTTGAAATCAAGTTAAAGGTGTCTCTATCAATGAGGATATTATTAGCTCATTAAAATATTACTCTAGTTTTTCAAATTTTTACTTCATTCAACATATATTGGTTCATATATACTTATGTATTCTAAATAGTTACTTAAGGTTTTTCTCTTTCTAATTAAAGAGAGAAATATTTGTACACCCTCACGACGAATATACATATGCACATTAGTCCACATATACTTATATTTGTTACATCCACAAAACTTAGATTGTAAACTTCATTATTGAAAAGGTTGCATTGATACTACTAAATCAATGATTCTTTGGTTAGTTATTTGGTTAATTTGTTCCTTTAACTACAGTAAATGCCATGTTTTTAACATGAATAATGATTAATGTATTTGTAATACATGTATATATATATGCATATAAAAGTTTAATAGGAAGTATGTATGATACAAGTTATATATTAAGCAATTATTAGTACTTGTAAATATATCAGACGTTACTCAAATATCTATAGTATGTATCTAGCTTAGACATTTTTATGTATGTATTGAATTTTCTAACAATTTATATTATATGTATTAATTAGATGTGCCATTTATGATGTGTCAGGTTATATTTAGTTTCGATTTCGATTATTTAATTAATTGCTTAGTTTACTCGCGTGTTTTAATCACATTTACTATCACTCAAGGATACCATTTCGTACATCACTAAAAATATATATTTTTTAGTGTCTTATGCTATTTCCATCGTGAAATGGTAGAATTAAAAGGAGTTAAATTGATGTATAAATCATCTCATTTACTCATAATCCAAGCTGACCGGACGTTTAGTGATTAATAAATTACATTTCTTATTGTAGAAATGACCTTTTTCATTTTAATTTCAACATATGTATACTTTAAAAATAAAATGCCAAAACTAAATAAATTATATCCTCAATAATATTATATCGATTTTAAAAAAAGTAGTGTATCACAACTATTATGTGTGATACTGTGATACACACTTAATCTTTTATGATGTGCCTCACAAATTTTTTAATTTTTTTTATCTCACAATAAAGAGCACAAAATTCTAATAATTTTGATAAAAATAATTATCAAAAAAGTTAATAAATCTTAAAGTTTAAAATAAAAATGTATGTTTTTAACGTTCCCACCATAAAAAGTGTTCTTATTTGAACTTTCCACGATCAAATTAACATATATCTAATCTATGATTTGCTTGAATCATAAACCAAGTAATTATATATTAGAACTAATGATAGTTATGGAGTGGTAATAATAATCGAGTTCATCAATTAGGTGCATATATATTCTTTACTTGTTGTGCAAACATAACACCACCCAAATTAGGGGGCTCACGACAGGAAATAACGTGTCAATAAAATAGAGAAAGCTTACCATCGAAAACATATTTGTGACATCCAACACAATGATGATGACACATCACATCCAATATTGCTATTTCATGTGATTTTTACTTCCATTCAAATTTACCTATTGTTTTATATTCTTCTAAAACATCATTTTAATACTTTTTCTTGTAACATTGTTGACAAATTTAGTCACGAAAACCGCTAATAATATATATCAAACAAGAAAATGAGATCAATGACATCGGACTTATTCCCGATTGAATAACAGGCGTAATTATTATATTAAAAACATCGATATATGTTTTTCAAATATAGATTTAAAAACATACTTAAATAATCTTCTAATGTTTGACGCATGAATTTCATTTGTATCACTTTCCTTTATTCAAATTACACATTGAAAAGTTTAGGTCACAATTGACATTAACCTAGTCTATTTCCGTGGTCTTCTTTTCGATAGCTAATTCCGCTTGTTTGAACCAAAACTTCTAATTAATCGAATGGAAAGCCTTGTGTATTTGAAGTTAGGGTTACATACAAATTGTTGGTTACGTTTTTTAAAATTTACATTTTTATATATACTAATAGACTTGAGATTTAATGAGAATACAATGTTTACGTGAGAATGGTAAGAACACATTCTAGACATCTACATTTTGATCAAAAAACCTGATTTTGAAGGTAACAGTTTTGTAAATATTTTAATCTTGATGGATTCACATAAAGGCTGCTAGGGTGAAGTTTATTTTTTACTTTTTGCTTCACAAAAGTTTAAAATGGTAAAGTTTTATTTATTATTTTGTTAATATGAATGAAGTAGTAAATCAAAATGTACAAACCTTAACCTCTTCAAAAGCTATTGTTAACTAAAATAAAATTAACATAACCTCGTTAAAAACTATGTGAACCTATAAAAATAAACATTCATAATTTCATAACTTTATGCTAATAGCAAAAAAAAAGCTTCACCTCAACAAACTAATGTGAACCCTAAAAAAAAGGTTTCACTTGAGCAAAAGTGATGTAAATCCGCTAAAATAAGACTTCAAAATAGTTACAAAATTGTCACATCTAAAATCAGACTTTTTAATAAAAAAAATGAATGGTTATGATGTGTCTTATAGTTTTCGCATAATCCCATAATCCTTGTGTTCTTAGAAGAACCCAACCTTGTTAAAATAAATGTAAGAAGTCATCTAAATCTATTTGCAAGATCCAAAAGACTTATCTCTAACATTCCTAAAATTAGGAATATATATAAAGTACAAGATTATAATTTTACTTTGGAGGACATCTTCTTAATTTGAGAATATATATATTTTCTGTATAATAAGTTTCAATTCAATTGAACAAAATGAATAGTAGCCGTGGATTTTGGAATCTTTGCCCGTCAACAAAAATAGTAACCAGGGCCACGTCATTATCAATGAGTATCCACGTCATAATTTTCCTAGGAATATGAATCTAGCTACCAACCTTCATTACTTTTTAATTTCTTAACTATAAGTAAGTTAGTATTAGTCTATTAGAATGGATTTTGAGTTTTGATAAATGGTGCCTAAGAGCAATGCACAAGGTTACTAAACATAAAATTTAACATTAAATAAACACAAAAATTTCCATATTAATTACTAATTCATTAATTATAAATGGAAAGTAAGTTTGTGATTACTTATTAAAAGGAAGGATTAATGTTTATAAATTATTTATGGAAGCTTTATATATTGCCGTTAGGTACTATGTATCAAAATCTTTAAAAATTTTACGACATAACAAAGGTAAACACCATTTTGAAGTCTTACATAAAGTACAACATTTTTATGTTTCGCATTTGGTAAGTATACACAACAATTGTGATCATTTAATTCAAAACTCTCTTCTTCCCTTTTTTTTAATGACTTTAATATAAAATTTAACTCTCTTAATGGAGTAGTAATTTAGGTAAATTAACATATATAAATTTAGTGTTGAGTGGGAGTGTTGTTTCCATTATGATACAAGGTCTACATCAATGGGTAAACAATTAAGCAAAGAAGGTCCCTTCTAGTCTTCTAGTCTAGTCTTGAATTGTTCTTTTATTTTATAATGGGGCCCACTGTCTACCTATATGTAAGATAGATATTGAGATGTGAAAGAATATTTTGTTGAAGTAACATGAAAGAAAGGTATAGTCAATGTCTCAAACCTTCCATCCATTCACATTACTCCCCTTCTCTATTTAATACATTATCTTATTAATTATTATGCTAAAATCAAATAATCCATCATCAAAGTTTTCTTAACTAAGTTATTACTACAATTTTTATTTTTTTAAGGTGCATCTTTGTTAACTAACTCGCTTCTTTAGCTCATCTATAGGGCAAAAATGAGTACACGAGTAGATGGTATCACAAAATGACCCATTTAATTTTGTTTGTTTTCTAAAAAATGTTCAATTTTCCCTAAATATGTATTAGTTAACTTTGCTCACAAGTAATTGAAATTCAGCATATCTGATATGCATTAAAAATATCATGCTAATTAATAGAAGTCCAAATATAGCAATAACAAAGAGTCAGCAAATGAACGATGACAAATGAATCACCATATATTGGGATGTTGGATGATGGGTGCTAGCAATTGAGGCAAGAGGTATGGATGACAAACAAGCAATTGTACCTCAAGTTGTGTTAGTTTTGTTCATATTTGCTCATAACATATTTGTAGAAGATTGCCCATTATTTATAATTGGATGTATAGTTTATAGTTATAATGGTGCTTAACGCGCTTGGTTTATACATATGAATAATCAATCAGCGTCATCGATTATCAATGTTTTGCAAAGAAACTATAATATCTTCTACATATTGGGACGTCGACCTATGCGTTCGCCCACACAGATGATTGGATGAGAATGTACGACACCTATCCATATATATGGTTATCTATGAACGGAATGAAAACAAGTACAAAACAATAAGGACGTCAATGAACACAGAGTTTGCGTATATGTGGAGAAATCTAAGGACCACAATATCGTTTCATCCCTATGTCATATGACCCCACCATATTCAGCTCGAAAACTAACAATAGTTATATTCGTTATCTTCATTGTTCTACGTCTAACGTTATGAACAAATTTTTTTCTCTAGTTACAAATGTATACATTTTTCGAAAATACTTCAAACAAAAGTTTTATAGTCATCCATCACGTCAGTAAAAAAAAGATAATAAGCAGCAACGTCTTCAATTAACATTTTCTTGTCGCGTTCTTGGTCTTCTCTTTTTTCTTGTTATGAGATCAAATTTACCATCTAGTCTATAAAAAGGTGGAGGAAAATAATTTAACCTTCATGATTATATATATTAACCTTTAAATTCTAAACGTATAATCAATTTATAATTAACCATGTATATATTTCAAAACTTATAACTAAAATGGCCATTTTACTAGGTTGTCTTCATTTGTACAAGTAATTAATATGGTTTACTCTTTCATCATCAACAAACTAGCTAGCTGCTATATTAATTTAAGTATAAAATACTAAAACATTAAAAATATTTTAATAAAACCTTAAATCATATCGATCACAGCTTATAATTATCTCCGTACATTATTTGCATACTATACCCACAACAAGACACAAGTACTAGTACTAATAAAATAAGACTAAAACATATAGATACAGGGTGTGTACGTATATGTTTGTGTGTATATATACACGCAGGTGATACTCTAACCATATTTACCTTGCATGAACCAACACAAAACAACATTCTCTTTCTCTCTTTCTGTCTCTCTCTCATATTTTTGAACTTCCAAAAATTTCTCAATCTTTAATTTGGTCTTTCCTTAATTCTCTCTTTTTCCCACAAACACCAACCAAAAAAAAAACACAAAGTACAGTAATAATATTCCATGGAAGTAGAAATGGATGTTTCAGGAGTACACCACCATCATCATCATCAACATCATCAGCAGGTAATTAATTAAACACTTTTTCTTAATTATTTCTTCAAAATAAGTTATTATATATAGTGTTTGAATTTTCTATATAATTGATGGCTAATTAAGTTAATTTCAGATGAAGTAATTAGGTTTTAAACATAGAAGGCTTTTATGTATGCACTATGTGAAATGTAGAGATTATTACATAGTTTCATGGTTCAATTATTTGATTTGTTGTGAAATATCTTTTAATAATTGGTTTGATTGAACTTAATTACTGTTTCTGAAAGGAACTTAAACCAAGATTTCATTTTTTTACAATATTGAACCAACAATATTTAAAAGTGGTCCGGTTGTGCTCGAATTTCAGCTTAGTTTTGAAGAGAGAAACATTTTTTTATTCGCGTAACCAACTGCATCTAAGTTTAGGTGCAACAAGTGTATCCTGAAGGAGTATTTATTTATTTTTCTAAACTTTCCTTTTCTCTTCGAGCTCGAATTTAAGAATCATTTTATAATCCTGTAATAGTTCATTTACTTAGATAGGTACCAAATTGGATCTGTTTTCATATTTTTTTAGTTTAAGCTTTGTAGGAGTAATAGTTTATATTTAATTATGTAGGATATGTCTTCACAAACACTAGAAAGCATGTTGGTATGCACAAAAGCACAACAAGACAAAAAACCAAGACCACCAGAGGAAGCATTGAAATGTCCAAGATGTGATTCAAGCAACACCAAGTTCTGCTACTACAACAACTACAGCCTCACTCAACCTAGATACTTTTGCAAGTCATGTAGAAGGTATTGGACTAAAGGTGGAACTTTAAGAAATGTTCCTGTTGGTGGAGGGTGCAGGAAGAACAAAAGATCCTCATCTTCATCATCCGCCACGTCATCCGCCACGTCATCATCTTCTTCGCTTATCAGAAGGCCACAAGACCACCATCACCTCATCCAGCAACACCATCCACTGAATCTCATCACATCATCTAATTCTAACAACAGTCACTTGCTTTCTGGTTTGACTCACTTGCCTTATGACTCAGCTTGTACTGATCTGTCACTTGCTTTTGCTAGGCTACAAAGCCAAGCAAATGGTCACATGGGTGGTGGTGGTGGTGGTTATGACCAGTTTGATCATAGTGATCAACATGGTCAGGACCAATTAGGCTTTCTTGATGCAATTAGAGGTGGTTTTCTGGAGAACACAAACAACTTTCACAATGTGTTGTATAATGGGAGTACTAATATTGGAAGTGGTGAGATGGGTAGCGTTGGAAACTTGATGGGGTTAAACAATGATAATAATAATGTTCAAGATCATCAAGAATCGATGATGAACAACTCGATGTTTCATGATCATCATCAAGAATCTATGATGAACAACAACAATAGTAGTGGTGGTAATGGTACTACTTGTGGTGTGGCAACAAGTGCAGTTACAATGACAACTGTGAAACAAGAAACATGTAACATGCTGAGAGGTGAGATTGGAGAAAATGGAAGATCAGGAGGAGGGGTATTATGGGGATTTCCATGGCAAATGGGAGCTGGTGGTGGTGGTGATCATCAAGGGATGAATATGGTTCATGAAGTTGAATCAGGGAGGTCAACACAAATTGGAGGATGGAATGGAATTGGATCAACAAATTGGCATGGACTCATAAACAGTCCACTTATGTAGTAGTATTGAAGCTAGCTAGCTAGTAGTTAACTATATATCATCATCATTAGTATGATCATGTTTGTTTCTTTGTTTTTTTTGTTTTTTTTAAGTTAAGGTTAGTTTCTTAGGAGAATTTTACTTTTAAAATATCTGGTTTGGATGGGGGGAATGGCATTAAGGATAGAGTTATATGTACTTTTATTTAACTAAATTTGTTTGTTTGTTTGTTGATCAAGAACCGGTTTTTGTTTCCTAATTAAGAACATTAATTTATACTTCAATGTTTGGGTTGTTTTGAATAGTAACCTATGATTTGATTTGATGTATACTAGATTTGGTATTGTGCTTATCAAGTTGTTACACTACAAGGACTCAATTAAAGTTGACAGAACTAATTAACAATGTAATTATAGTTGTTGAGTCTAATTCGAACTAACAATCGATTATCGATTGCGTTGTTAAATGATTGCGCTTGATTTTTATCCTCTGGATTCATGCAAATATTCTCAAGCTAAGTAGGTTGTTGAGTTGTTTAAGATGGATGATAACAAATATATTTCTTACATGTTCCCAATCAAAAAATTATTATAATCAATAAATTAAATATCTTAAAGATTGGAAATGGAATTTAAAAATGTACATAAAACAAAAGCACTAAGATTAAAAAAAATGAGAGAAATCAAAGTGGAAGTGTGTGAAGACAAAATGAGAGATTTGAGCGTGAGAAGGTTGGTGTCAGTGAGTGATAAGTACCGAATCCCCATTTCAATTTGTACGTAAATAAACGCCCCAATAATCTCTTCTTTTATTGGTATATACACACTCACCTGTCCATCGATTTTGTCTCATTGATTTAGTACTATCTTATTATTCATATTAATTTAATTTATAATTGATGGGTTCAAATAATTTTGTACGTATATACGTATGCTCAAATGATACTACCATGCTAGATTTTCTCGATATATGTGTGAGTTATATACTCAAATAATAATTTTTTGCTAAATTGATGTTAGTGGGTTTTATTATTAATATATACAATAAACAGACCACTAATAGTCATTAAAAGCATTGAATAATCTTTATGCAAATTGATCTATAATGTTATCTTTTAATGTGTTAGTAATACGCACATTTTGTAACGGTTGATTTTATCTTACTAGCATGGTACTTTCGCATTGTATCGGTAACCTTTAAGTATAAGCACTAGTGACCGAGGAATTGATATGTATATGATTGTGATAATTCTATGGTGGGATTTGATCATTTGAATATAATGATCGCCTATTTAATGGGAGAGAAACACATAGTATGTAAAAATTAAGCAATTTGGTACAAATTGGATAACTTAACTGAGATCGTAGGTTACATTTTATTAGTCATATAATTTAATTGATCTTGTATGTTATAAATAATTAGTCATTTAATTGATGTTGTACATGCCATTAGTATCGACTATTGAGTGAGGGTAATATGGAGTAGTAAGTTGTATTGCTTCTTTTTTACGGGTTAAAACTTTTGATTCAATAACTTTATAAAGTAGCATAGATAAAAATCATGAAATGTATAATGGGTAGAAGATCAAGAAAAGTGAATGTATACAAGTTAATGTGTAATTAAAATAGTACTAAGGTGTAGAGATGCACATCGAAACCGGGTTCAAGAACCCGACCCGATTTGAAACCGATTTGAAACCGGTCAAAACCGGGTTTGACCAAAACCGGTTCGGGTTGGGTTAAAACCGCCGGTTTGAAACCGGTTTGATGTTTGGACCGTTGAAACCGGGTTGGAACCGGTTTGACTTGGAACCGGTTTGAAAACCGGTTTGAAACCGGTTTTTTTTTTTTGAACGTTAATGTATCCGTTGGGGTTGGATCTAGCCGTTTTTTTTGCCATATAATTACGTTGTTGCCATTATGATTCAAGTATATATATATCATATCATTTAGGAACCAAAACACACATTTACACACTCATATTTATATACAAATACTCAAAAACGCATATATATTCTCGTTTCAAAAATGGCAACTCAATCTTCTTCCGCTTCTCATGGTATTGGTTCTTCAAATGCACCAATGATTGTGAAAAATTTACCCAACAAAAGAAATCCGGAGATTTGGGGTGGTTACGACAAAGTGTTGTTGTCGGATGGTTCGATTAAAGCGCATTGTAAACGTTGTAAGATGTTCTTCAAACCCGACTCCAACACCACGTTGAAAAATCATACCGAGAAGCATTGTGTGGGACTCAAAGGTAATCCGGAAGCAAGTGGTCAATCTTCGATTGCACGAGATGGTTCTATATTTACATACGATGTGGAACGGTGTCGACAAGCTTTTGCGGGTTATGTGATTCAAGAAGCTTTGCCTTTCAACCACTTCGACAACCCTCGGCTTACTAGGGTGATTCAAACTACTCTTCAACCGCGATATAACAATGTAAGTCGTACTACTCTTAAACGCGATGCCCTTAAATTGTGGAAAGAAGCTAAAATACAACTAAAAATCGGTTTTGAAAATTTAAATACAAGTGTATCATTAACAACCGATGTTTGGTCGGCTCCTCATGGTTTGCCCGGTTCGTACCTTTGTGTTACCGCACATTGGGTTGATCCCGCAACTTGGCAAATGATGAAACGTACCATTGCTTTTGAAGACTTTGAGTATCCTCACACGGGGCAAAACTTATTTAACATGTTACGATATGTAATTAAAACGTTTAAATTGGAACAAAAGGTTTTTTCAATCTCTTTTGACAATGCTAGTAATAATACACTTGCCGTTTCAAAATTAATACTAAAATACGCACCACCATTGAAGGGCATTTTTTATCATAGTCGATGTGTTGCACACATCATTAACTTGGTTGTGCAAGCGGGACTAGCGGTTGATGATGTAGACGAAATAAAAACTAGGTTTAAATCTATGTTGCAAGACATTTTTCAAAAGGGTAAAGCTAGATACAAATCTTATATGAAATTGTGCAAGGAAACGAATTCTATTTTTTTAACCCCTAATTGGGACATGCCCGTTAGATGGAATTCGACCTACCATATGCTTGTATGTGGTTTACGCCAAAGAAATACTTTACAAGTTTTTCATGATCATCTTGTTACAAAACGTCTTGCAACACCATTTCCAATCATATATTGGGATTATATTGAAAAGATGGTCGAGTTGCTCAAAATTTTCAAAACCGCGACTACTTTATTATCGGGTGTTTATTATCCAACTGGTCATTTGGTGCTTAATCAAATTTGGTTAATAACTACAAAGTTAAACGACTACATGTTTGAAGGTCTAATATTTGAACAAATGGTGGCTCCCATGAAAGAAAAACTAAGAAAATATTTTCAAGAAATGCCACCGGTAATTACTTGTTGCGCCGCAATGAACCCTTGTTTGAACGTTAGCGGGGTGGACTTGCTTATCGATAACATTTGTCACAATTTGGATTTGAATGAGGCCAACCCATTGTTTTCACATAATGCAAAAACGGATTTTAAACAAAATTTGGGAGATTTATTTGGCGTATATTTTCAAAAATATAGTTCAACCGCACAAGTGTCCGGTAGTTCGGCTAACCTAATGTTTTCTTCATCTTCTTCTAGCAATCCAATGCTAAACTTTTATAATACTTTAAGACAAGAAAACCATAAACGGGCAAGGGGTGATGGTAACCAAAATCCCACTAGCGAATATGGGAGATATACCGGAACGGATTTTTTGGCCACTATTCTACCCAATGAGTTCGAACAATTTGATATTTTGGCTTGGTGGAAAGAGAGGGAATCTCAATTTCCCGTTCTAGCCATCATGGCCCGAGATTTACTAACCGTCCAAGCTTCTACGGTAGCTTCGGAATCCGCTTTTTCTCTTAGTGGCAGGGTATTATCTATACGAAGAACAAGACTCACACCGGCCTCCTTAGAGATGTGCATTTGCTTGAAGGATCACTTGGATGCCGCGGAACGTATACAAAATGTTTCAAGTCTTGAAGGTGAAATGGAATACGAAGGAGACATACACAATATCGAGGTGGAAGAAGGTGTAACAATATCACTTTCCGACGAAGAAATTGCTCTTGATCAAGCTTCGCGCGAGGCTACCTCCGAAGAAGATTTCGACTTTTGAAGACTTTGAAGATGTTTGAAGACTTTGAAGATGTTTGAAGACTTGAAGATTTGAAGATTAATACAACTTGAAGATTATAAAGATTATGAAGACTTTTTTCTATTCGAATATTTTTAAGAAAACTTAGAAGACTTTTGTTTAAGTTATTGTTCAATTATGTTTCCCTTACCAATGTTCTACGAATTCAATAAAAAAATTAGACTCAAACATTGATTTTCCTTAAAAACGCCTTACGCTATTTCGGTAAATTCTATTATAGACTTTTCTGACCAAACATTTTTTTTAGGAAGATTGGTAAGACATTTGGAGTAGTTCTTAATCAATTATGTTTCCATTACTCATGTACTAACATTCCAATCAAAAAGATTTGGCCCAAACGTTGGTTTTCCCAAAAACGCCTTACGCTATTTCGGTAAATTCTATTATAGACTTTTCTGACCAAACATTTTTTTTAGGAAGATTGGTAAGACATTTGGAGTAGTTCTTAATCAATTATGTTTCCATTACTCATGTACTAACATTCCAATCAAAAAGATTTGGCCCAAACGTTGGTTTTCCCAAAAACGCCTTACGCTATTTCGGTAAATTCTATTATAGACTTTTCTGACCAAACATTTTTTTTAGGAAGATTGGTAAGACATTTGGAGTAGTTCTTAATCAATTATGTTTCCATTACTCATGTACTAACATTCCAATCAAAAAGATTTGGCCCAAACGTTGGTTTTCCCAAAAACGCCTTACGCTATTTCGGTAAATTCTATTATAGACTTTTCTGACCAAACATTTTTTTTAGGAAGATTGGTAAGACATTTGGAGTAGTTCTTAATCAATTATGTTTCCATTACTCATGTACTAACATTCCAATCAAAAAGATTTGGCCCAAACGTTGGTTTTCCCAAAAACGCCTTACGCTATTTCGGTAAATTCTATTATAGACTTTTCTGACCAAACATTTTTTTTAGGAAGATTGGTAAGACATTTGGAGTAGTTCTTAATCAATTATGTTTCCATTACTCATGTACTAACATTCCAATCAAAAAGATTTGGCCCAAACGTTGGTTTTCCCAAAAACGCCTTACGCTATTTCGGTAAATTCTATTATAGACTTTTCTGACCAAACATTTTTTTTAGGAAGATTGGTAAGACATTTGGAGTAGTTCTTGATCAATTATGTTTCCATTACTCATGTACTAACATTCCAATCAATTATGTTTCCATTACTCATGTACTAACGTTGGTTTTCCCAAAAACGCTTAACGATCGAACGAAA
The DNA here is from genome assembly GCA_963422505.1 of Pseudognaphalium luteoalbum. Lineage (NCBI taxonomy): Eukaryota > Viridiplantae > Streptophyta > Magnoliopsida > Asterales > Asteraceae > Pseudognaphalium > Pseudognaphalium luteoalbum. The sequence continues at coordinate 19,067,142 of OY730192.1, forward strand.
AATGAATTATATAGACTTTTTCGATTGTATACTTTTTTTTAACAAGATTTAGAGGCGTTTTGGTTTAGTTATCGATCAATTATGTTTCCAATACTTATGTTCTACGAACTCAATGAAAAAGTTTTGACCCAAACATTCGTTTTCCTTGAAACGCTCGCGAAAAACGGAATTATATAAAAACCGGTTTGAAACCGGTTTTGGAACCGGTTCGGGTTCGACCCTATACAAATCGGGTTAGATCGGGTTGGGGTTTGGGTGGCCAAAACCGGGTTGGACCCGAACCGGTTTTGGGCCAAACCGGTTTTGACCAAGTTTGACCAAAACCGGTTTCGGGTCGAGTCGGGTCGGGTTCTCTCAAAACCGGGTTGTGTGCAACTCTACTAAGGTGATCGTTTCAATTGAATTTTGGATCTTATCATTCTTGGGCTAGTGGGCCTTGTGAGTTATGGGCTAATAAATCAACCAAATTTATCCGCTTTATTTTCACATGTAAGTTGGTTCTACACAAACATAGAAATAGAATAGAAAGATGTAGATCAACGGTCACTTATGTTTCAAACTTGAAATTTTATTTTGCTATAAATTTTAAGATGTATCTTTAAAGTTATATCCTCTATAACCCATTAGAGTTATATAAAGTGAATTATTGCACTCTTGCAATCTTATACACTTTATATTTGTTGGAAATTGATTGAAAAAAGTGAGTTTTTCACTAACTTTGGACATGTAAAATCAATAATTATGAACAATACATTGTACGTTTATGTAGTCTTAAGAAAGAAAGAGGGGTTCATGGAACAAAATGGGTTGACCAAGATAAGTCTGACCCGACCATTTTACGCATTTACATATGTATAACCCTTGAAACATTGTAGCCCGAACAGATCATATGGAACTTCGTTTTAATATACTACAAAAGCATATTAGTGTAACATTTATCATCAACTACGTAATTAACTTGTTTTTGTTCAATTATTCATTCATTTAGTTGTTGCAAGCTGACTACTAATGTCAATTACTTCAAACATTATATAACATGAATCTGCGGCTACAAATTTTTTCAGATGCTCAAATAGAATGAATTAGTTTATCAAGCGTTGTAAACGTAAATCCCACAGCCAATTTTTTTTACATATGAGAAAGAAAACAGAACCACTAAAGCAACAAGCTTGTTGACTGATACATCAAGACATTATAAGTTTTTTGGTACCTTAAAGAATTACATTGATTAATACATCCAAAAGTAACAAATATATTACAGCATTAATTGTTTTGTGGCTTCTTCCACAACACTCCAATCCTTTTAAGCACATTACCATTTTTTCTCTTCAAGAACTCATCATCATCGTTATCAATCTCTGCACTACACGGCGTTTTCATGGGGCTAAAATGTCCCATTGACCATGTTCTATCCGACAACTGACCGTTATTATTTTCAGTGTTTTCGTCACAAAGCATTGCAGTAGCCGCTTCTGCTGCTTTTCTCCATTGGCCCATTTGCACTTTCAGTTTCTTCAACTCTTCTTCAGTTTCAGAGTTACTTATCTTCAGTGCCTCTAATCGCACAGTCACTTGTGCAGCTTCATCGTTACTCTTCTTGATTTCCTGTTTAAGCTTCTCATTTTCATCTGACTTCTCGCATAAGTTTGACTCCAAATTTGTTAACTTTGACTTCAAACTGTGGAAGTCTTGTTTTGATGCTTCAATGACAACGTTCATTTTCTTGATTTCTTGTTTGAGTATCTCATTTTCATTTGACTTTTCGCATAATTCTGACTCCAGATTTGTTGACTTTGACCTTAAAATGTCAAAATCTTGTTTTAATCCCTCCATGAAACCATTCAATTTCTTGATTTCCAGTTTGAGGTTCTCATTTTCATCTGACTTTTTGCATAACTCTTGGTGTGACTCATCTTCTGTTTGAGCCGAGATCATATTTGCCAATTTTGTGTTCAGACTCTCATTCTCCTCAAGAACACATTGCAATTCAGTCTCTTTATCCATCAGATTAGCCTTCAACTCTTCAATGTCTTCTTTTGACCTTTTCAACTCAGCCATCATCTTTAATGTTTGACTAGATTCTTCTTCAACGGGTTGAGTTTCTTGATGCGTTGTTTTCATTTTGTTGATAATCCCTTCTAATGAACTTATATGTGCCCTTGATTGATCTAACTCCAAAACTACAGCATCGTATCCATCACTGTTTAACTTGAGGGACTCCATAGTCTTTTTAGCTGTTTCGAGTTGTTGTAACGTTTCACTTGCTAAGGCTTGGGCTCGAGATTCTGAACTTCTGCAATCTTCAAGTTGGTTCTTCATGGCCTCCATTAGTGAAAGCGTTTCGGACATGTTCTGTTTCAAGATACGTATCTCTGCGTATGCTGATTCCGCTTGCTTGGTTTGTGCAGCTTCAGATTTGGTTGTTGTGTTAAGTTTGACTTTTAGTTGGTCAATTTCAAGTGAAGCAGCGGCCAATGCAGCTGAATCGGCTGATTTTGGTGTCTGGTTACTATCTAGCTTTTGTTTATGAGCTTCATCATCATGTTCATCCTGTTGAGATATTATGTAAATTAGCATCATTAACTAGTAGTTGAAAAATAGGACGGACCTGGTGTGCGGGTTCGGGTTAAACATATACTTTCAAGTGTGGCTCAAAACAGACTGGGCCGGGTTGACCCAAAACTTCTTATCCAGTTCTTTTGAATTACTTAAATAATCAATTTGTTAAATATGATTAGAAATACTATACTACTCCAATATCTAAGAAATCAACTTTGAAAGTTTATAAGTTCGAATACACTTCAGATGACTTTTGATGCACTTGACCCATGTGCCCCATGTCCATTTAGCTGAATCCTTTAGCAAAACTCATTAGGAAATTATAAACATACCCAAATCGAGTTGTTAATGGGTCAAATTTCCACCTCAATCATCAACTATATTTCTCGCGTATGAGAATTTAAGCATCTCATGTGGACTATAATGAACATGAATTATCAGGGGTATAGGTGATTTGAATATAAGTTTTCCAAAATATAATTATATTAAGAGTAGAACACTAGCACATGAACATCGAGAGACAATTTAAGAATTTGTTTTTGAGAAGGACCTTACATGTGCTTTACTGGAACAAGACAGAGCTAAGATCTTTTGAGACTCTTCCATCTTTAAAGTCATGGCTAAAAGCTCCCTTCTCAACTCTTCTGCATCTATTTTGGCTTGTTTTTTCCATGATTCAGACACAATTAGTTGATCCTTAACTGTTCTCAAAGCATCCTCAAGTTGAGTAACTTGAGTTTCAAGTTCAGCGACTCTTCCCAGACGCTTCTTCTGCAGCTTATAACATATACGTGTGTTAGCAAATCTATGATTACCACTTCACAGTAATGTCAATATTGCATCAAACTTACCACATCTTATAAGTATATGTAAAGGTGGCCACATGAGCCACTTGGATTGGTTGAATAACGGGTCAAAACGGGCAAGTCTGGGATGGTATGTAGATATTTTCGGACCACTTCTTCTTAGTTCTTAATCAATATATAACTATATATTAGTTAAATTTACAAAAAGAAGAGTACTATTATTACAATAATAATAATAATAATTCGGAATTTTTAATAAAACTAGTTAGACGGTTGTATGAATTAGAAAATACTTTTGTTGATTTTCAACCCATTTGACCATACAACCTGTTCCCTTTAACTTTTTAGTTATCTTTGTTTTTTATTTTATTTTCTCATCTGATAAGCAATCAAAATTAAAATTGAGTTCATAAGCAAACAGGTCTAAATTGCCACCCTTAAACATACAATAATATATTATGTATCCATAAGAAAGAACAAAATGGTAAATACAATTAGAATAATAGATTTACTCATAAATATAGGGCATAGGCCATAAAAACACACAACTATACATAATTATAGTTATAAAAATTCCATCAAATGTACCTCAGGAGCAGGGCCTCTTGGTGATGCACGATCAGCAATTCTAGGACTTGAAATTTTCGGTGTTCTGATACTTGTACTAGAATTCACTTCAAGACTTGTTGTCTTGAGTTGGCGAACACCGCGGCCCAAACTCCTTTCAGTCGTATCCGAATTAACTGATCGAGAACTGATCCTCCTAGCACCTTCTGATCCAGAAGAGTTCTTTATGCTGCCACTATAACTCGAAAAATATTCGCACTAAATCAAGCACACATATATGATATATACTTAACATAATCATATTCCAAGTGTTGGTAATAAATAAGGCCACCAATAATGTAACATCTTTATAACAATAGTATCATAAAAGTTTGACATGTATATAGATCACAACAAATATATACCTATAAAAGGTAAGAAAATAGAGACAAAACAATTGATAAAGAACATTGAAGGTAGTGAATGTACCTTGTTTTTGGAGTCTGCATTTGATATGTTTTAAATTGTTTCTAAATAAAAACCAAACAAAAATGGTAGGTTTACTCCCAAACTTGAATGCTATGTGACCCACAAAACCTGCAACTATTTCAAGAAAATCAGAATGGAGAAAGTTATGGGTGGCTTAATGCAACAGCAGGGCTCCTTAAATTCCCTTTGGAGATAAAGTATGATATATAGTTGTGAAGTGATGGTGAAAAAGAAAAAGTACATCAGTTACTATGAAATAGGCAAGAGGGTATATATGATAATTAATGATATAAAAAACAAGATAGATTTAAGTATTGTACTAGTGTTGGTATGAGACAAGTGACAACAAACAATAATAATACACTCTAGTCAACCCATAAAAAGATTGGACTTGGTATCTTATAAAACATCATATCCTTGTTCTTATTAGATGCTATCAATTTCTTGGATTCATATCTGTATATCAAAATGACTAAAATTCATTTCAACATATCGCGTCAAATCGTCAATTTTACAACGCCATAAGTTTTTAAGTTCATATACGATAGTTTAGACGATGCATTTGAAATTCATTTGACATTGTTAAGGGTGTGCGCGCTTTTACGGGCTTATGAACTAATTGATCTGAGTATGCAGGTATATTAGTAACAGAGAAAATGACTTATATAGCAAACTGTACTTCAACATACATTAGATGTTATCAACTGCAAATGATATTTATTATTTATATTTGATATAGATTTAGTATTTTAATGCTGAATTAGCATAAATACACCTCTGCAAACAGCAATTATTAGAGTAGGAACCAGTGGTAATGAAATTAAATGAAAATAATAGAGTATCTGAGTAGCAGTTGAAGCATGTTTGGTGCCCTTCATTATTGTTTTCACGAGTGTCATGCCAGAAAAATGTTACATTACAAAATACCCAAAGTACCGCTCGTTTGAATCCAAAAATCCTATATCTCAAGGGTGTTTTAGTCATTTCACAATATAGTCTTTTTTTCTCCGTAATCAAAGGTAGTATAAGACATATATCTAGTAGACCATTTGTACCTTTTGACAACGTGAACAAGAAAAAAGAAATAATAAATGTTAAAACATGTCACATGATTCATAGATTTAATGGGTTTACACGTGAAATGATGGATTGATATATTTTTTCTAGATCTAAATCTTATAAATTTGGGAAAAATCAAATAGTCTTTTTATCAAGAACAAGACATTTGAACTAAGAAAAAGGGTATGTATGAAAGTGAGATGGGGATGGGTACCTGCCAATTATTATGAGCCATCAAACTTATATAAATTATAATAGTGACTTAACATTGCATATCAACGTGGATATGTATGTAACGTTTGTATTGTACCGGTTTCATTTACTCTTACATTTAGTGAAGTCTTGTCTACGTTAAGAAGACGTTTTAGCAAGGGTACGGCGATTACATCGGAATGTATCAAACTTTGTTTCGTGTTTATATGTATATTGAACTAAAAGAAGCTTTACTATAAGTATTGAACTAAGAAAATTTACTATTTGGTGTATATTTGCTTCTATAACATGTAACCGATACATGATCATCACAAAATTAATTTGTAATTCTTAATGCATCATATAACTTCAACCATCAATTTTGTAGGTATATTTAAGTTGTTAGTATTGTTGATATCACCTAACAAATTTTATGAATTAGTTCAGTCATCATAATCAAATACGCAACATGTATGTATACAAACAAAAGATAGTTGAGTTTCTATCAAATAATTGTACTTTCCACATTTTATTTAGGTCTAGTTGTGAGTTTGTGACTTAGAAAATTTTGGCGACACTTGGCTAGTGCCTCTAATTGTGACTTAGAAAATTTTGGCGACACTTGAGTCCTTTTGGCGACACTTAGGGTCTGATCAGATTTTCTATATTGGTCCAAAGGTTCTAAGAATCGTTTTTAGCTCGAGTTTTGTTTTCAAGTCTCGTTTTTGGTCCATGTCACATAGTAAATTTCTCAAACCCATTTATTCCATAATGTTTGACTCGAATAGTTTGGTCATTGGTTCTGAAGATGGGGCATTTGTAAAGAATTCATGTTCAATTCCCACCAACGGTAAGGAATAAACTAATTTATTGCAAAAATTGGTTCGTGTTGTCGGATAAGTTGATTGTACTACCATATGAGGAGATCACTAGGTGAGTTATATGATGGCCCTGATACTGTTTGGCATGGGCCGGTTGTGGCTGTATGCCTGTATGAACTTCAACAAATTATTTAAATAATGAGTTCAGTTACCCAAAAGCCCAAAACATATCAAAATCATTTTTTTCATGTTACCTAATAACCAAAACGGAATACTAAACATACCTTAATTTTGACTATATCGGAACTTAACAAACAATTATCTTTATGAAACGCTAATTTTTATTTTTGTTATTTTAATGGAAGACGAACATTATTATTCTTTTGTTAAAGTTATTTATGATTTTTTTTTTCTTTTCCGATATGTTTGTTTTTGATATTGTATGGGTCATTTGGTGATTGGGTCTACAGTTCTACACTAGTCGAGCCAAGGCTTAAGCAGTTATGCTACTAATCAAGTAATCAGCAATAACAGTGTAAAAACTAAAAACTGATTTACAAAGGCCCGTAGTTTTATGGGCCATCTAAGCCTATAAGGCCCAACTGACCAAGCATTTGGCAATTATATGCCTCAACCTAGTGCAAGTAAAAGATAGTTAATTTTAAAAACTCAATAAAGATGGTTGGTTAATCATATGGGTCGTAAATTTTAGTTGTAACTATGAAGATGTAGGAGGTGACTTGCATAATTTTTTTTGATGTGCACATCACAAATATGTACGTGATTAGGTTTTGTGCTATGTGCTTATGTGGCATGTGCATAAATATAATGCATTTGTGATATAGTCGTATCTTTTTGTGATACCCAAATCAACTTCCTTAATAACTAGCAATGATATATATGCTAATTAAATAGGCTTAAAAGTATAACTAATTTACTTGTTAGTTATAACGATATCCTTAATAAGGTTACATACATACATACATACATACATCAATATTTGTACACCTATAATAATAGGCTTTGGCTAACTTGTGCCTTAAGGGCACAAGATAAGCTTCATTAAAATGCACTACAACTTTCTATATATATCACAAATTTCATTGATTAAACTCACTTGTTTCCAATTATACATCATCATTAATTACATTTTATATTATTTAAAGAAAATTAAACATCATTAAATGTCACTAACTTGTGCCCTTAGGGCACTAATTAGATTTTCCCATAATAATAAATTGATTTTGCTCTTGAATATTAATTAGTTTGACCTCTAAATATTAATTAAATTACAATTAATTTATACGCACATGTTGAAAATTTCTTAATATAAGTTGTCAGAATTGCATCAGTAAAACCCTAAAGAGAAATATAGAAAAGCTCATACTTATATTCTAAGGGTGTGTTTGACCGACATATTTGTTAGAAAATTATAATAAATTGAAATTAGTTATAATAATTCCCATCTCTTATAAAATAGAAGCTCCAATTTTTTTTATTTTTTTTATTTGAACAAAAGAAGGGGTCAATGTCCAGAAGCCCCATTTGTTAACATGAAAAAGATGACGATTGTTGAAAAAAAATCCTTAGAACCATCAAAGTATAAGTCAATTCAAGTAGCTTCTCAAACAAAATAAAAAATAAAAAATTCATCCACTAGAAAGCCCAATCACAATCTCCAATTCCATATACCATCTTCACTTTCAGTATATTTGTTACCGAACACACCCCAAGAATAGGGACGGAGCTAGAATGAGGGCAGCAAGTATTGGTGATTTTAGTGTAATTAATTATTTTAGTGTAATCGGGATTTACCTAAGACCAAAAGGATTTTGAGTTTAGTTATAATACTAGTTAGGAGGTGCGGGGTGCACACTTGTATAACTAACTTGATCCTAAGTTTGATGAATGTTAAATAATGTGAAAGTGAATCAAGAGGTGTGTTTCTTGATTAGTAATATAAGTTCCAGAATTGTGTGAACGCTAATATCTAATATATAACCATGGTTCAAAAGATGTGACTATTAATTTTAGTGATTGATATAATTGTTGTTGCTGGAGTGTCACTAATGGACAGGCATGTCTATTTAAAAGGTACAACTAGCGACGGTTAAGTAAAATGTCACTAATTCGTCAGAATCTCTTGAAAAGAGTACGGTGACTTTTCACTAAAGTATATAACCAAAGGTTGTGACTTTTCACTGATTGTCTATATATAGTCTTTCATAATATATCGATTATGAGAAATCATATGAACAAGTACAAAACCGATTCTATGTTTGCTTAGTTTCTCATCCAAGATTCTAAGTGTAGTCTTTGTCTCAGTAAAGGGTCGAAATACTTTATTGAGAAAGTGATTACAAGATTCAAAGATTATCCAAGTCATTCATGATTATCATCAAACACCCTTATTCCCCAACAGCAAGGGCAGATGTCCCAACTAGAATTTTAAAATTACGTAAAAATAAAATCTTTTAAAGGTGTGAACAATAATTTTAAAGTTTCCCACTCCATTCTAAATTTGTAACTTTAAAAAATATTGGAGCATGTTTGACCATGTTTTGAATCTAAAATGATAAAAAATGAATAGCACTCAACATAAAACTTGCATGGGTGTGGTGATGGGTGGGAGTAAATTCCGGATCAAAAGTATTATAAACTTCCCACCGCCCACAATACGTAATTTTTGTTGCCATGTGCCACTGTTCTTTTCGTTGCTCTCTTTCCATTTTAATTTCCATATATTATAAGGAAAATATTTGGACGGACTTAAGGATATTTTTGCTCATACATTGTTTTAGGTTTTCGATTCTTATTTTGGTTGTGTAAATTTGCATTTTATGGGTTTTTAATATTTCAACTAAATTTAGGGTTAGGACGTTACCGTACTGCGGTATTGTATGTACTAAGACGTGTATATTTCATATCATTTTACATAATATCCAAATTCGAAAGACAAAGGGGAAAAAGGGGTAAATTTCGATTTTGGGGCAAGGTTGTGTTAATATTGAGGGTAATTTTTTGGATTATATTGTGTTATTTAAGTGAGTAAGTGAATGGAATTATGAATTTGATTACCGGGTAATAAGTTGTTTGGTTAATGAGTTTGGTTTAATGATGCTATGGTAGAGTAACCCGCTAATTCTAAGCGTATTTTCACAATGATTAGTTCATTTAGAAGATTCTAGTGGGTCTCGGGTTTTATTCCATTTGTGGAGGTCAAGGGTCATCGTCAATTGTTCGCCAGTTTTCATGCTCTCTATTGGACGATCTCCTTGTATGTTTTTATTGAGAATGGTTAGCTGAGATTTTCCGCTAGAGTTGTAGTTTGTATATATGGTCATTAGGGGTGTGTTTGGTAGCAACGGGCTGGAGTTTGTGGCTGGAGCTGGGGTTGGAGCTTGGAGCTGGAGCTGGGGCTTGGGCTTCTTTTCACATTCCACTTCGAAAAGCTTCTTGTTTAGGGATTTCTGGGGGCTTATTTTTTCAAGAAGCCCCACTTTTTTTATGTTGTCAAACAAGGCTTATAGTTGAGGTTTATAAAAAATAGAAGTCCAAGCGTCCAAAAGCCCGTCATACAAACATACCCTAGATGTTTTACATTGTTTTAGATTGGAGTGAAGTTTTAAGGGTGTTGTTTTTTGGATCGTTTTGTTGGGTAATTGTGTAGGCTCGTTTGTTGGGAACTTGGCATGGCTTATTTATGATCGTTTTCTGGTTGTGATGGTTGTTTGATTAGGGTCTTCGTGATTCATAACATCTTTCTAGTTTTTATATTTAATATATTATTGTCCTTTTCCAAAAAAAATTTGGGTAACATGTGAAATAAATTGAAAGCTTCTATAGAAATGAATATAAGTCAAACTGGTCGGATGAATTAAAGTACTCGCCAAGTATAATGTTCTAAAAAAATAAAGTTTAATTAATTTCACGGAACGTTATAACCGGTTTAATAATTAATCATATAAACGAAAAACGTATAATTATAGCGTACCGAATCTAATCTGATCTTATATAAAAATTAAATATACATAATTTTAATTCCTTCGTAGTAAGTTTTGTCTCGCAGCTTCGCACCAACCTCAAAACGTAATTGGTCAATAATCAATATCAGCCCTTCAAACTCCCACGAGTAAAACCCATTTCTAACTTGTGGTTTTCTATATAGTTAGGCATCATCATCATAATTTATATGTCTAAACTATTATCTTAAAGTTGATTTTAGATATCTAGAGTATACTATCCTGAATTTGAAATACCATTAAATAAATATTCTAAACTCAAATTAGATGGTATTGGTTGTCGTTTCGTACTTTCGTTTGAAATAACATTAGTAACTCCATGTGCCCCCAAATTCACATATTATGACATGAGATGACTTATTATTCCAATTGGGAGTACAATTTATTATACGTGTTGTTTTCACATAAGAGGTGGTATTTTTTGGAAAGTTTGTATAGTACATGCTAGAGATTGACCTCTCCATCTTTTTACTCCTCGCTATACCTAATATCAATGAAACGTTTTTCGCAGATGTCCATGTTTTGAGATCAGGCAGGATGTCGAATTGAACCAACCCGGCCTCTTAGTAGTTTGGTGGTTCAGCACTTCAGCTAGTCTGTATTGGCTTAAGTAGTTAGGTGTACGTACACGTTATTTCTATGTTTGTGACGAAGATAAAATTCGTTCTCAAAATAATACTCGTATCCACCATTTACCAATGTACCGGACACTTACTATATACAGGAAAGATAGAGTTAATATAGAGCTGTCAAAATGAGCGGGTTGGGCGGGTATGGGTTACGGGTCAAAACGGGTGCGGATATAAACGGGTTCAGATCTAATCGGGTATGGGTCTAAACGGGCTCGGGTCATAACGGGCTATTTGAAAATTTCATAAACTTATGTTCTAATTCATTAAAATATATATATTTTCCAAAATAAGTTAACATTTTTAGCTATATAATATAAACAATATAACATGATGGCCACCTATTTAGACTCATTCATGATGTGAGTTTTATCCAATTAAGTCAATTCTCAAAATTTCTCCAGTCCATAAGAACCCAAACTTTATGTCATTATACCCAGAATTGCCCAGATGTAGAGCAAATGAGCAGAATTTGCCAACATTAACTTACTACTAATGGTATTTTTGTACGGTAAATTATGTTAATCATCCTTATGGTTTGCTTCAAATTTCACTCGCGATCATTTAATTACACTGATCATCATTTATTTTTAAATCTTGTTATGTTGATATTCCTTTACATTAACAATTTTCAACACTCCGTTAAAAATGAGAGTGTGTGTCAAAGTTTTTATTCTTTTAAATTTTTTGAGTAAATTCTAAAATCTAACATATGTCTAGATACATTATTAGGTGCACGTGACATAATTTTCATTCCATCATTATATTCATCATCAAATTTGCTTATATACTCATCTAAAACATCAAATTATATATTCCACTACCCAAATTAATTAACCATCATTATATATTCTTCACGTAAATATATATTTGTGACTAAATTAGTTCTCACTTTTCAACACGTTTTACTTTGAAGCTATGGTCATTAGAGTGGATGCAAAAGAGAATAGAAGGTGGTCACTAAATTCATGACGAGATAAGATAAATAGTGACGGAGGGTCTTTGAGTGGTGAAAGATGGTTGTGGATTATAGAATTTAACGTTTCAATGCAACAGTTGATGATGATGAATGTTCTAAGTGAAAAATGAAAGTGAAAATGTTGTTTGTCATTATAATGTGTATATATATATATATATATATTAGATTTTATAATTTATATATACTCAAAAAATGTACGAAAATAAAAATAAAATGAAATACATGGTCCTTTTTAACCGAAAGTTAACAATCATTAGTGTAAATAACTATTGACGTAACAAGTTTCAAAGGAAAATGATGATCTGTGTAATTAAATTAACTAAAAGACTACGAGTGAAATTTGGGCAAAACCATAAAGACGGTTTATGTAATTTTCTAATTTTTTCGTCTTTTACACCAATAATACTACCACCTCTCACCGCTACCATTGTGACATTACATATGTATATGTACAATGTTTGTTTTGAAAAATATACTGTATATGTATTGCAGTTATATGTGATTTAAACAACAAAAGTATAGGTAACTTCCACCATAATCTGATGCAAACTCGAAAAACAAATAAACAAAGTGATTCAACTCACATGGCATAAGCACACCGAGAGGCACATCATGGGTGTTCTTCTATCACTTTGTTATACGCAATACAAGTCTCAAGTCTAAAGTTCATACACGGAGTGGAAGACAACTACTAGCGTGAGATTCTCTTTTACACCGGGATCATTAATCTTACATGACGTAAAAGCAATGTGGTCGGACTCTCTTTTTTCTTCTTATTGTTTCATTTTTTTTTCTTCAACAAAGTGTTGTTGCACAGTCAACACCGGATTGAAGGGTCTATGTGAGTTCCATGGATTTTGTTTTCCTTTTTAATTTTGTTAGTAAAAATGTATTATGGTTCTCCTCTCACATCGTGTTAGCAACTAGGAAACTATTTCACTTCGAAATAATTTACGATGTTACGATTTTCATAGCAAGCCTCACACCTGACCATCTAAATCTTTTATCTAATGATATGTATAACAATTTGTGTATGTATATTAAAATACTATATCCGTCTTAACTTGATTGTACACTATAAAAATATACATAATTTTATAAAAGTATATTGATTACTGTGTCAATCAGTAAGATTTCATACATACCACTAAAACACATTATAATTTACCGTAATCAATAGTGGACAATAATTTTTAAACATTTCGATCAAAACGAAAACCTGGAACAATTAAATTGAGAGAGTGAGTTTTTTTTTTGCCTACTATACATTATAGTATTAGGGTAAGGTTCAAATGAGAATGAGATTTTGTGTGAGAATGAATGAACCACTCATACTACGCCACGTGTCACAATAACCCATTTCTACCCTTGTTTTTTAAAATCAAATATCTCACAAACGGTAAGTCGAAAAATCATGAAAATTGCACCATATTTTTTAGCGTTTTATCCTCTTCGATTTGCCGTCCCCAAGGCATACTTTCAACGAATTTTATTTTTTTGGGGTTTTGTAAATGGTACAAAATTAGTAACACATGTGTTAGTAGCTGGTATCACATGTGTTACTCGCGGTTAACACATGTGTTATTCACCGGTAATACATTTGTTACTCGCCGGTAACACATGTGTTACTTCATCAGTAACACATGTGTTACTTCATCAGTAACACATGTGTTAGTTGTTTTTAAAATCTACTACTCGACGGTAACACATGTGTTACTTAACGGTAACACATGTGTTAGTTGTTTTCAAAATCCACTGAAAAACGGGAAAAAAAAGTTCGTCGAAAGTATACTCTGCCACATCTCTAATTGAAGAGAATAAAACGCTGATTATTATGGTGCAGTTTTTATGATTTTTTGACTTACCGTTTGAGAGATATTTAATTTTTAAAAATGTGAAGGAAAAATAAAAAAGTGACATAACATATTCTGGTTGATTCCTTTATTCTCACTCAAAAAATTTGTATTAATTTGAACCTTACTCTATAGTATTATACAAACTCATATCTTCTCATAGGGGTAAGTCCATAAAAATGTAATTAACTATGATCTGACATTCATAGTGTGTACTTAACTATTCGGGCTTTCATTATGTGTACCAAACTAGTTATTCTTTTCATTGTATGCAATTTGGTGACGTGTCAACTTGTAAGGATGACACGTGACACCTTATATAGATGACACGTGAAAAAAAATGCTGAAAATTACATACAATGGAAAGAAATAACTAGTTTGTTACATACAATAAAAACCCGAATAGTTACGTACATACTATAAATGTTAGGTCATCATTAGTTACATTTTTATGTGTTTTACCCTTTCTCATAATATTATATTAACACATTTGCCCCTCATCTCTATCTATTTACACATTCCCACCTTTCCCATAAATCCATAAGACCATTACCCCTACTTTACTTCACATCAAATCAAATATAACTCCGTAGTATAATATTCACATTTCACAACACCTACATCTTCAGATTCAAACACCAAAGACCAAACCCCACAAACACAACCTCCTCAAACCAAAAAAAACAAACATGAGATCAACTAACCATCTGATTGGCTCACTCAACTTCCTCACTTTCCTCCTTTCCATCCCCATTCTCGGGGGTGGCATTTGGCTCTCCACGCGCGCCAACAACACTGATTGCATGAGCTTCTTACAATGGCCCATTATCGTCATTGGTGTTTCCATCATGGTTGTTTCACTCGCGGGCATCGCTGGCGCGTGTTATAGAAACACCGTCCTCATGTACCTTTACCTATGGGCTATGTTCGTTATTATTGCTGTTCTAATCGGGTTCATTATCTTTGCTTACGCGGTTACGGATAAAGGATCCGGTAGACACATGTTGAACCGGGTTTACCCGGATTATTATTTGGAGGATTATTCCGGTTGGCTTAAGGATCGGGTTGTTAGTGATAGTTATTGGGGTAAGATTAGATCGTGTATTCATGATTCGAAAACGTGTGCTAAAACGGGTCGGGTTATCGGTGGGTACCCGGAAACTGCTGATATGTATTATCTACGCAAGTTGAATCCTGTTCAGGTTAGTCTCATTCTTTAATTTTATGTTCATAATTTTGATGTAAATTATATACTTTGATTTTTAAATGCCTATAATCGTTGATTTTATGTTATTATCATCCGTTTTTAAACTTATTTTTATTTTATGATTAATTCTTATTTCTAGAACGGAAAAGGTTAAAATTTAGGAAACTTTTTAGCGGTAAATGTCACAGTAGTGCAAATTTAAATACTTGTAATGATTATTGCAAAATTATATATTATTTATATTATATTCAGAAAAGTAAATTAATGAGAACTTTTCTAAATAAATATGGCGTAATAATAATTAAACCAATTTACCAATTAGGTTTGGATTAAGTGTTGTTGAAATTACCACTACTTTTAAAATTAGTACTCCCTCCGTCCCAATTTTATTGTCCCCACAAAAAATACGCAGTTTAAGAAAAACATTAGTATCTCTCTTACTTTTTGATAACAAGACAATTTTACCTTTTACTTTTTACCTACCTTTTTGTCTTACATATATAAATTAGGGGCAAAAATGAACTTTATCTTATTATTCTAATCTATTTATGAAAGTGGACAATTAAATTGGGACATCCCAAAAGGGAATAGTGGACAATAGATATGGGACGGAGGGAGTATATAAAAAATAATATTGAAATGTAGTCATGAATTTCCGATTTCGTGGAAACTTGGTTTTGTGGAGTACTAGATACACTACATCGACAGCCTCTGAGGGTGCATATTTAAAATTCAAAAGGTCGGTGTCATGTTTAATACTCGTAAATAATTATTATCAAACATATAATAAATTAAAAGATTCTTTTTAAGGGTTGATTTTATAAATCCTAAGTATTAACAGATTTTATATACATTTTAAAGCACTATTTAGAATTTAGAATTGATCACTTTAAAGTGGAAGCGAGCAAATTTGGGGTGGCAAAATGGGGAAAAAAACAAAAACGCCACTTAGATGATCACATCCTCACCGGCCAAGTTGACCGTCAAATATGAAATATGGATTATCACTTCTCTTTTTAGTTTTATTGTTAAAATGCAATTACTAGTAATATATAGTGTAGTAATATATATTCTTATAACTAAGTAGAAAACATTTTCTTTTCAGTAAGTACAAATTTATCAGAACACTCATTTATCCAAGGATCAGATTTTTCTATGGTTTTTTGAATGGGACGAGTCTTTTCGACCAATATAAAGACACGAATGCTTTACACCACTTACAACAAGTGATTGAAATTGCCTGATCAGCTGGTACCAACTCAGTGTCAAATCAATTTTTTTCAAAACTGACTGAAATTGACTAACAAATGATTAAATAGTAAACATTTCAAAAACCTGCCACTTCAATTTTTGGACTCCACTTTACCAATATACATTTGTTTCTATACACACCAACCGAAAAAACCGATAGCCCCATCCAACGTCGTCGTGACCTAATGATGTAAATTGGGAGTGGTCTTATCGATCACTTGAGCACAAGTTAAACTCATTTATCTATCTAGTTTTTTACTGTAAACAGAGAAGGACGAAATTGGCACACCCAAAAAACATTGTCCGGCATGCCTAAGAGACAGTTCACATGCATAGAACAGAGTGTCCCACGTTAAATATAAAAGGTTTTATTCTGAAAGTATGAGTAAAAGGGGCTAACCAAATGTTCCTTAATCCTTTAAAACAGTATTCCACCAAATTGGTTCAAATAAGGGACCACTGTATACAACTTTCAAATTGTTATATTTTTTATTTATTCATTTCTTAATATATTGTTTTGTTTCTTTAAAACATGGTCAACTCGGTTTCAATCATCAAGAGTTTAAGACAATTATGTACCACAGTACCAGTAGTTAAAATTGTGAATTATGTTAAAATCGCTTTAGTATAAGACTAAACTTGTTGATATGCATGGTTATTTAACAGTCCGGATGTTGCAAGCCACCAACGGAGTGCTGGTACATCTACGTGAACGAGACCGTATGGAACCCAGTGAATGCAGCCACTCTACCTGCCAACCTTGACTGCAACAGATGGACCAATGATCAAGAGCAATTGTGCTACAATTGCGACTCATGTAAGGCCGGCGTGTTGGGGAGCCTAAAGAAGAGTTGGAGGAAGGTGTCGGTTATTAACATTGTTGTTCTAATCTTACTCGTCATTGCTTATGTTGTCGCGTGTGGTGCGTTTAGGAACAACAAGAGGATGGACAACAATGAACAGTATGGTGCCACTAGGATGGAGAAGGCACGCCCCACTCGGATACATTTCTAGTCGATTTGATCGTTGTTTTGGATTTCAGATGATTCCTGTTCATTTGGTAGGAAATTTCTCGGTCTTTTTTGTTTGTTTGTTTTTGTATTAGAAGATTTGTTTGTTCTGTATCTGATGTTTTTAGCTGGAAGGTTGGACATGTGTATATATCAAGGTTATCAAATTCGTGATCTTACTAGATATATATGATCGTAAGTAAGGTAGTAAGATTGTATATATTGATCGTAAGATCTATAACATTGGGAGTTGATAGATAAAACAAACATATTACTTCATACACCAAACTGTATAATCGTTTAAACTTACAGTCTACACCAAATTGTACAATCGTTTAAACTTACAGTCTAAACAGACTGATATTTATCTTTGGTGGATGAATTAAATTATTTGTTGTATTTATCACTTCCCATAACTTTTATATGATCCCAAGTATGGTCGTAAAACTGTATATATTGATCGTAAGATCTATAACAAAATTGTAAAATTGACCATAATGTAGTGATCAAGATCGTAGAATAGTTCATTTTTTTAAAATAAATGTTAATGTAATTAAAGTATATTTTTCTAATAGACATTAAAGTAAATGATAGAAAAGAATTAAAAATGATAGAAAAGAAGAGAAGAGGGAAAATATTTATACGTTTCCGAGCTGGAAAGAATTGTAAAGAAGGGAAATGGAAATTATGCGGATTGGTGTTCCTGAGTTGAAGAGAAATGGAAGGAAGTTACATTTTATAACTTGTTTAATCTTCCATCCTTCCATTTCTTCCCACTTTTGGAGAGAAAAGAAGCCCAAATCCTCCTCCCACTTCTCTTCTCTTCTCTCCGTAAATAAAACTCTGGAACACAATGTTATTTGCATTTTTTTTCCAATTCTCTTCCATTCTTTCGAAAAATCAACTCAGGAGCAGGCTCTAAAGTATGATCTCACATTCTCATATCTTATTTACGACTTCGATATTGTAATACGAAAATAATCTGAGGTAATATCTCGATGTTAACGACCTTTGTACATATCATAATGTGTTTTTAGATATGGTAAGTGTGTTTTTGCACTGATATAAAGTTATCATTGCAACATTTTTATACATAGGGTTTAATGGCTTTCGTTGATATTAAATGTGTATTAAATAAAGATAAACATTCATTTTTTATTCACAATTATACTGATAAAATTAAACTTTATATTTAATACACTTAAACTTTCCTTTTATAACACATGTATTAAATGAGATTTATATTATCAACCGAAAAATAAACGGGAACGTAAGCCCCTAGGACTTCCGTTAGTACAACTCACCATATATCTAAAATGGAGTATATAGTTTTGTCGTGAACCAATTATTTAGCAAAGAGAAAAATAAGTTTTGACCGATTAAAACTTTTAAAGGGAAAAGTAGTACAGAAAAAGATATCATAGTTCTCACCTAATTTGATTAAGCCTTTAAGGTTCACAATTTTAGTTTTTCAATTTAGGTTATTGAAATTTCTAACTTTTAATCAAGTTAGAGACATATTTTTTATGAAATTTCATAAAAATGATGAATTGTCACTGAATTTCTTCTTTATAATTAACATATCTATTAAATTGATTAGTAACCCTCAACCAGTTTTTTAAAAAATATTGAGTGATACGAGAGAATTTGAAGTTTAAAGTGAAGATAAGTTTTTGTTAATTTCTCTCTTCTCACTTAATATTATTTTTTATAAAAATTGACCGAGAAATATTAATAGATTAAGTAGATATGTTACTTCTAGAGAATAAATTCAATGAAAATTCGTCATTTGTAAATTTCACGAAAAACACGTCCCTAATTTGATTACAAATTGAAATTTTAATAACTTAAATTGAAAAAATTAAAGTTATGTACCTTAAAATGAAGAGGTTAAAAGTGTTATACTTTTTCTTTTTTTTCTTTTTCAATTTTTAAATAACCAATAGTGAATTAGTGGTCAATGACGTGTAGCTCAGTTGATAATGGGTGGGGGTATCTTTGTCACAATAAACACAAGGTTAGAGGTTCAAACCCTAGCACCCCATAACCACAACCGCTGAGTGAGTCAGGTATGCCCTCCACATTATGGAATTGACAGCCGATTATTGGTCGGTCTGGGTTGCCGGTTATCAACCTTTTTACTACAAAAATAGCGAATTAGCGATGTAAGAAGCAAATTGTTGGCTTATAAGTAACAAACTAGTCTATGGATTTGCGGCAATACAAAGATAACACATGATATTTTTACGATGTAAAATTCACGAATACATCTAGGTAGAAGAATAGTCGATAAAATGAATCTATCAGCGTTGCCTGAAATTAAAAATTAAGCTATCATTTGAAAAAAAAAAAAGAAAAAGAAAAAAAGTAGTACTGGTAGATGCGAGTGTGTGAAAATTACTTCTATTTTTTTTGCCGTTATTTTTAGTTTCACCTTTTCACCTATTTACAAAAGGGCCATCTGCCCATCTCCTCTATTTTCCATGTTTTCGGCTATCATTTTTCTTCTTGTTGCTCCATACTCGTAACGATCGGAGATACTTAACGATGGTTAGTGACTAAATAAAACTTTCCATTCCATCTAATTTCACCAACACACGAATCTATATAACTGAATCACCAAACCCTAACGAATTCGCATTCTGTTAAAATTACAGAAATACACAAATCGTTGAATTCACCCCGATCACGGAGATGAACGACGACTTAGACGAACTAAGTTTAGTCGCTGCCGAACAACGCCGTGAGTTCATGGCGGCAAGCGTCGTTGAGTCCGATTTAGACCTAGCTTTCCGTTTACAACTCGAAGAAGCCATGGCTGCATCTCTGGCGTTCCAACCTCCATCTTCCAATTCACCACCGGTTCCGATCACTATTAACGATAACGTCAACCTAATCGACCGTCAAACCCTAGGATTCGAGAAATTTGAAAAATTCGAAACGAAGAAACTGAAAGTAGATCGAGTTCACGAGAATGAGATTTTGCGTATGCCTGAGGATCGTCGTGGAATTAGGCACGTGGTGTTTAGTAATTCGGATCGGTCGTACGGCGAGAGCTCGTCATCTTCTTCGAAAGCGGAAACTAGTATGGAGGTGTTTAGGGTTTATTTCAAGGGTTTGATTAGTGAGGAGAGAGTTGGTGGTAGTGGTTCTAAGCAGAAATTGCAGAAAACAGTTGCTATGGCGGGAATTGGTGTAGCGATATGTGATTCGAGAGATGAGTTGATATATGAGATGAAGAAGCCCTTGGATACGGTGAGAGATGGTTTGGTGAGCAAGAGATGTGTGGAGGAGAAGGCGTTGATTGAGGCATTGAACGCTGCGGCTACATTGGAACTCAAGAGGATTGTGTTTTATTGTGATTATTATACGCTGTATCAATATGTGAGTTGATTTAGATATGTTTACATGTTATATTATAAATGTCGTAAATGATCGTTTATTTCGTACACCAAATGAATATCCAAAAAAAGAATAACAAGACAAACTGAAGTTGCACCATTGGTTCAACAAGGTTGATGATACTTATGAAACTGACTGTGCGAAGTTTGTAGTGAATTGTATAATTTTCTTGTTTATATGTTAATTTTAAGAAGCTATTAAATGCCCATTAGATTGTATATTTGACTGTCTTGATGAATGCAGATAAGTGGGAGGTGGCAGCCAAAACAAGAAAAGATCAAAAGGTTTGTGGATCAGGTGAATTTTCTCCGGAAAAAATTTAGCCACTGTGAGCCCGCTCTTGTTGTTCGGAAGGATGTCAAGTTTGCAATTAAACTTGCAAGAGAAGTGATAAAATCACAGATAGACAAGGCAGTGGAATTAAGTCATGAAATTGAAAATTGTGTAATATGTTTGGAGGATAAGTCAAAGGACCATTTCATTAAAGTTGAAGGTTGTAATCACCGATACTGTGATTCTTGCATGAAGCAGCATGCTGAGGTCAAGTTGCTTCATGGAATGGTGCCCAACTGCCCTCATGAAGGTTGTGACTCTGATCTGAGAATCGAAACCTGTGAGATGTTCTTGACACCTAAGTTGATTGAAATGATGCGCAAACAGTTAAAGGAAGCATCAATTCCTGTGACAGAGAAAGTTTATTGCCCTTACCCTAAATGCTCAATATTGATGTCTAAAACTGAACTTCTTCAGCTTCCTAGATATATACACGAAAGTGGAGCTAGAACGTGCTATAAATGTCATGGTAACTTCTGCATCAATTGCAGAGTTCCATGGCATAAAGATATGACTTGTGCGGAGTACAAGAGAAGAAACCCCATGCCACTTGTAGAAGAATCGAAGCTTAAAAATCTGGCAGCAAGGAATTTGTGGCGTCAGTGCATAAAATGCAAACATATGATTGAATTAGCAACTGGTTGCTACCATATGACATGCAGGTACAATTTTGCATCAATTTCACAATACCCATCATGTCTAGTCTGATTACTTAAATGATATTGACCAACTTTTTGAAGAAATATCTGAATGATGATAAATTATGTAGTACTAAAGTTTTAACCATTATCAGTAGTTTTAGTGCCTTCTTTGCCTGCTACATTTTCAGTGTACGAGAGATTTTGTATATGCCAAACTAGTAATCAAGTTTCCTTTCAACACGACTTTTTCTATTCAATGAGAAGTTTTTGCATACAGTGTTTGTTGATCTAGAGAAGACAAGATAAAAAGTTATAATAGAAGTGATTGTAGTGGGCTTTTGAGAGGAATGGCAATACCATGAGTTTTGAGTCTGCACTGTTTTGTTTTACATATAAACAGAATGGCTTACACTGATGACCGTGATTGACATGTTGGAAGTGTAATGTGACACATTTATATCTAGGTTTTCTTAGCTTAGACTATAATAAAGCAAAGAAAGTGTACCCTTAGAGCTATTGCTATGGAAATGAGTTTATATCTAAGCATAGTTTTTCCTAGAGTTGGTTATAAATTATGTCTATCATTTACTAAAATTGCTGATTAGTACTATAGAAGGTTAAAGAGATCAATGAGGATGTTAGTATTAATGTATCTACAGGATTAATGAAATGGAAAACCAATGATAAGAAATCCCCCTTGAGTTGACATTCAAGCTATATAATGCAGCAATACGATGATATATATGCCGAATGTTACCAAAAAGTCAACATGTTCAAAAGATGAACATAGCAAGAATGCAAGATTGTGTCAACACATCTAGGAATAGGATTAGAAATAGTGATATATCTGAAAAGGTCAGGGTGCTGTCACTTAAATAGAGATCAAGGCCACTCCACCTAAAATGGTATTGCTGTATTATAAGGCATAAACGAGACTTGTACTAGATGTTGTTGCAAGAATAGGTGCCACTTGCTTTAGACTATGAGTAGGAAGATTGGGAATAGAGATGGAGAAATGAGTGGGTCAGGAGGGTTGGGTAATACCGTAATAGATTAAAACCGGTAATTGTTTGTTATTGGCCATGTTGAGTTGACCAAAAAAACTTGTCCAAATTGTTATTTCAATGCATAAATATTCAGTGTATCAATTTCGATAACAAAATAGTGATAACGTTTGTCTATTTCTATAAAAATTTAATATTTTAAATGAAACGATTTATGAGGTTTTATGTATCAAATCTATATTTGTTTGTCATGATGACCCAATTCTTTTAAGCTAACTTTTGAAGTGGTAGACTCGTGAAAATGTCATTAGAATGGATCCATTTTTGATTGAAGTTGTGAATAATACCAAAGGAGTTGGTCTTATTAGGATCATTTCGACAACACTGTTCATGTCTGTGGATCTTAAGTTTTAGTTGAGGGTTTTTGTGTGATCAAATAGAAGTTTCTTGGCTTTGCTGTGAATTCAAGGGTAAGTTGAAAGATGATGTTCATGTTAAATGTTTATATTTCTTTGAGCTTTTCATGTGCCTGTTATGAGGTTGTCTTGAACTTTACACTCTGTAATAAAGAATAGTTACTAAGCCTTTCCTAAAAAATAAATAATTGGTTACTCCTTTACTTTCTAAAGACCAGCGTATAGAACTTAGCCAACTACAATATTAGGTGTTGAACTTTCAGTATGTGCTAATGTTCTATGAGATGTCAATATATCTCTGGGCATACATAGTCGCTTCTATGTTCAACCATCGTCAAATACTCAACAATGCTTCTTATGAAGTCGTAGTCACCCTGTATTATTTTTTGCCTTAGCAGATTGAGCAGTATTTGTGTGTGTATCAGTGAATATGTGTATATGTATCGACGTACATGGATATGTAAACGTACAAATTATAGGCTCTGATGTTTCCCATGTATACAAGTTTGTAACATGAATATTATATATTGTTGTGTGTTGCTAGAAACATAACTACTGCAACCTCACTTTGTGTGCCTAGACGATAATTACATGTTATGCAGAGCGTGGGTAGCCCCTTAATGGCATGGATAAAACATAGATGAATTAACATGTACTCATGCTAGCTGTGGTTAAGTTTTGCCAAGCTATGCCTAAGGTGCAATGAGCTGAAAGTTGCTATGGTATGGTATGGTTGTGCAAATCTCCAAAGAAATGAACTAGGTGTACTGAACTCTCAGGTTCACATTAACAACTCTTACCAAGTGAGGCTAGATTCGGTCTATATGTACATGCCTATTTATTTGGCTGATGGTTCCAAACCCAAATCAAGCCAGATGTCATACATTTTGATATCTGGAAATTTTTGTATATACATTTGCATGTGTAATTTAGGCTGTGTCTAGATAGTTGAAATACTAAGATGTGATTAATGCGTATATTATTAAAATAATAATAAAAATTTTCCTAACTACGTTTTATTAGAATTTTGAAAGCCATATACTACACTTGACATCGTCTCTCGTAGTACATCATATAGATGTCTAAAAAAGCATGGTTTTTGCTAGGCCTTGTTTGCTGGTCTTAGGACCATTGACCTGAAAGCTGAATATCAGTCTTTATATTGAATCAAAATGTCCAGTTAGGCTCTAATATGAGTTTCGAAAGTCCTGGTTCTTTGGTCTAGTACCTTAAGTTCTTTTTATGTAGTAATATATATGTGATATCCTAATTCTTTATGACATTTTTTATGAGTTACGTGATTTCCTTATCTTATGCCTTCTTCATTAAATTTAACTTGGTCTTAAAATTATATTTCTTAAATTTTATATTTTAAAATCATGTTGCCCACTTTTATCTATATGATAAAGATATATATATATATGTAATAATAGTCGAAAACATTATCTTCCATAACAATAACTAATTTAATACTACGTATATAAACTCAAATTTGAAAAGAAAGTAGAAAAGGACTGGGCCCAAATTTGTCAATTTTTCTGAATGGAAGGAGTATAAATTTCCACCTCTGTTCTGTTCTTATTCGGAAGAATTGGGGACTTTTAGGCTGTAGATCTTGTTTGGCGTTCTTGCTTTTAACGCACACTAATATGATATATATGTCAATTAATCTTAAGTTTTACAATTATCAGCTGGTGCTGTTTATTCTTACAGCTTCATTTTGCAGATGTGGATATGAATTTTGCTACACATGTGGCGCTGAGTGGAAGAACAAGAAGGCAACTTGTGGTTGTACTCTTTGGGATGAAGAAAACATCGTAGATATCGAGGACGAAGATAATGATGATGATGATTTTGAGGATTACTATGATGATGTGGAGGAGGAGGATTTTGAGGACCACATGTGGCGCTGATTTTGAACATTTTAGAAACTTCTCTAAAATGTTCATTTAGTTTTTTAGACGACTAGGTTGATTTCGGTGCTGGTTTCACATTTTCTATTTATCCAATGTAAATTCAACATTTCACTGGATGCGAATGTTTGAGTTCTAACAAGAATGCGAATGTTACGGTGTTATCTGCTTAAGGGCCAGATTCTATTCGTTCGACAAGATTGAAGATGTGACTCAACGAGCGACTTATTTCTCGATCATCAAAGTGAACCCCTATGGGCGGCGCATTCAGCCAACAATCTTATTCTATAAAGCCTTTCTTTATACATGCTTAATCTTTGGAGAGTCTTCACCCTAATGTACCTCCATTGCTGCTTATAAATTTGATATACGTTGAGCTAGATTATGTGTAATGTACTTGTACTTTATATATTAAAAATGAGATTGTGCTAGGGGGTATCAGATAAACAGAGACAATCTGAGCACTGGAAACCAGTTTGGACTAGCCAAGTTCAAGGAAGTAATTATATAAAGGAACATTGAAAACTAAGTTTTATGGGATATTGATAACAGCTTGAATCAATTGATCAATAGCTACATATAATATTAGAGTTGTGAACAGCTCAATATATATATATATATATATATATATATATATATATATATATTCTAGTGAATCCTTCATATGGTTTACAGACCCTTGCGAAACCGACCCAACTTGCAAACTAACAATGACGTGTCTGGACCAATTTGAACATAAAACGTGTACCAAGTACTAACTCACTTATTTAAACATACTACTACGTATTATTTTAACTACACAGAACGCCTCATATCATATATGAATCGTGTCATAAAAGCTACGGAATTTTTATAGCAAATCGAGGGATGGCCAAACATGAGGTTCGTTTGAAAAAAAAAATGCTGTGTCAAAATAATGTTATGATAGGTTTGTTTGAAAAACTTACTAAAAAATGACAATATTAGCTTGGTGCTACTGTGCTAGGAAGTGTGAGGATCCCAATCTAAAGTCAAACGTCATTACAGAAAGTTTTAAGTAACAAATCATCAAGGAAAAAATGGTTATCGGTTTAATCTTTTTAAAACCACAAAAATGACAAGAAGTTTTCCCAACAAAGTGGTCTAACCCATGATGCAACTTGTGCAGCAAAATTTAAAGTTAATGATGATCGACCATAGACAACCGTTAAATCATTTCCCTACCACCAAGCAAAGTTGACTTAAGTTATATAATCTACAGCATGATCAATTTATACGCCTACGCTTGTCTATAATGTTACGCTCATCCCAGATTGGACACTTGCACGTCGGTTTCTTGTTGATCCACTCAGCTCCACAGGTGTAGCAAAACTCATACCCACATCTGCAAAGCCATTTCCAAATTAGAAGCATCATAAGAGCAGCAAATGGGACTGTAATTCTTCATCAGCAACAACATATCAGCATCTACCAAGATGCAGAAGTGTTGATATTTCATTGGTGTGCCTCAACATTTTAAATTTATACTAATAATCCAGTGTCTTCATTTTTACAGTTCTTTCCGATAAATGTATAATCGTAGATAATGACATACAAATATAACATATGATGCTACTTACGAACATGACAATAGTTAGTACCGTTGACAAAGCATATGGATCAGGAAGAAACTATCAGCTCATGAATCATGATAACAGCATGAATATAAATTAAGGAACAATTATCTACTTTGCTCTCTTTTATCGTGTACTAGGAGTCCTAAGTTTCACAATGGTTTTCTACGTTCGATGCATATGTTCAACTTTGAGCAGATTACAGTAAAGTGGGCGGGTTGGGTAATAGGTCAAAACGGGGTTTGGTCAAAAGAGGTAATCATAATGCTGGTGCAAACTGGTGTGCTGACACGTAACACTAGAACAATTAAAATGGAACTTTTTTATCTCATTATAACGAGTTTGGAGGTTTTAGGCATTTGGGTACTTTGATTTACTTTTTACTTAATCAACCCATTCAATCCCTAATTTTATTTACTATAGCTTAACCCGTGTCACGTTAGAAACAACTACAACCCAAATTCCAAACAGAGTATTTACGATAGACCAGACAAATCAAGGAGATGAGATGACAATACCTGCAATAAATATGGTAGCACCCTTTTGCAAGTTCGACAATATTCTTGCACTTGATACATTGACGCCAACGTTTTTGTGTTGCAAGAGACTTGAGTTTTGCATCATTAGAAGACTTACATCGGGACGACTTCATGTAGTCAGAGCAGGTAAAATTATCATGCCAAGGTACGTTGCAATCAATACAAAAAAAGCGACTGCATTTAACACATTTTCGCATTCCAGGTTTTCGAGCAGAAGTGGATGATGAAGTAGCAATATATTCTTGTACCTCAGTCTTTGACATCAAAGCGGAACAATTAGGATGTGGACAGTAAATTCTCTCTTCTGGAGGAATAGAAGCTTCTTTTACACGTAAGCTAATCATATCATATAATTTTCGATTTAAAAACTTCTTGCAGCTCTCAGTTTCGAGTTTAGAATTGCAATTATCATGTGGGCATTCAGCCAGCTTTCCTTGAAGAAACTTTGCTTCTACATGCTTTCTCATACAAGAAAAGCAATATCTATGCAGACACTTATTAACGGAAAACATTTGACTGCTGTTCATATATTCAAAACAAATTGTGCATTGCTCTACAAATGTCTCGCTATAAGTACTTTCTGCCCATTTGGTAGCCTCGGAACCTATTGCATCACTTGCTAATTTATAAGCGAACTTGATATTGTTTTTGCTCTCAAGACATGGTTCACAATAAGCAAAGTTTTTCTGAACAAGGTTAAACTGGCCAAG
The DNA here is from genome assembly GCA_963422505.1 of Pseudognaphalium luteoalbum. Classification (NCBI taxonomy): domain Eukaryota; kingdom Viridiplantae; phylum Streptophyta; class Magnoliopsida; order Asterales; family Asteraceae; genus Pseudognaphalium; species Pseudognaphalium luteoalbum. Next base: position 19,095,115 of record OY730192.1, read on the forward strand.
CAATTTCATAATCTTGTTGTTTGTTGGTTTAACTTTACCAGTGAGCTGCATTGCAAAATATTAACATAAATTGAAGGGTGAATAGCATACTCATTACTCACTATATAATCAAAAAGTTGACGATAGACTGGTAATAAAGATTATCACAACAGATATGTGACAAGTTACTTTTATCATTAGGAGTAGGCACTAAACAAGAGTAGTTTTACTTGGAAAATCTGAATACAATGTAGAACAAGAAGACAAGGGGATCGGTTACACAGAACTCATTATTTGTGCACCCTACATTTCTCGATCTAAGATCATGCGGTGTGGGGTGATGTGGACGATGTAGTGGCATGGTGGCCAGCATGGTCTGGGACTACGGTGGAAAAAAAAAGCAGTTTATTTCCCAGTATTATCGTAACAGGTAAAAATGGTTGCGGTGTGGTGCTGACATGACGGACTTTTTCAGTGTGGTGCAAGTGATGATACCCAATGCTATAATAGTATAATAACCCATAAAGCATATAATAATATTCAAGTAATCATACACATTACCACACGCCACCTTAATTAATCAAGGGATGATTGTGTATTTAGAGGTCATCAAGTATTAAACATTTATACCACCATTTGCACAAAACAAACTATAAACGTCGGATTTTTAAATGTTTTAAATTTATGTTAGGGTTTATTATACTAATCGTATAGATATTGTTTAGGGTTAGTGTTTCCAGGGTTTATAATATTATATCAAAGTATAAACATTTGTACAATACCTTATGGGGATTTCATTATTCTACAGCCAAATTCACCCAAAAAATCAATGCAGATACATATTTAATTAATATTTAATCAAAGTAAGTAACTTACATACTGATAAACCGAATCTTTATCGCAGAAAACACGCACTCGTTTTACGCCAATATTAACAGCAGCATTCATAGCTTCAATCAAAGCTTTAAATTCAGCAACATCAACTTCTGCTTTATTTCCACCACCAGTTGCAGCATCAACCAAGAACGAATATCCCAATTCACAGATACAAATATCATTAGCATCAAATATGGCTACACCAATACCAGCAAACTTCATTTTAATATTTGTAACCGTTTCATTACTCACTAAACCCTTGAAATAAACCTTAAATACTTCTTCTTTTTCGTTCGATGATGATGATGATGATGATGATGAACAAGGTTCGGTTGATGAGAGTCTTATTACTTCTTGCAATTGAAGTACGAAAGCGAGGTCGAAGTCGGCGGCCGCCGGAGGTTGATCGGAGTTCATGAGAAACGGACGTGAGAGGAAGGATAACCGCAACGAATTCATACTGTAAAAAGTTGTCAAAGTAAATTGTGATATAATATTTAGGGTTTTTGGAATTGGTTAATTAAATGATTATCAATTTTAACGGCACTTAGGCTATGTTCCGCGAGGAGTAGAGCTTTTAGGAACTTTAGCTTTTAATTTTAAAAATAAAAGTTTCAAAAATAATAAAAGCCTTGTTTGATGAATAGTAGCTGTAGCTTTTAATTTACATCAAAAGCTCCAAATTGAAAAGCTAGTGTGTAGTAGCTGTAGCTTTTAATTTAAATGAAAAGCTCCTTTTAAGTCATTTTATACTTTAAAATTACAGCTACAGCTAGTTTGCCAAATAATTTTACAGAAAAAACTTACAGCTTACAGCTTGAATTTACAGCTACAGCCTACAGCTACAATCAACAGCTACAGCTACAGCCTACAGCTAGTTTTGCCAAACATACCCATAAACAGATCCAAATATCTTTCTAAAAATTGCTTATATGCTTATTTACTAATAAAAAGTAATCATTTAAACATAAGTAAATAGGACACCTACTTATTTTTTAAGCATATAAATAAAAACTTCTAAATAAGTAAATCCAAACACCTCTAATCTTTTAAAATTAAAAAATTGGTAAATAGAGTAATGAATACCGGGTTTTTTTTATAACTTTTTTAAAAATTTACATGCTCTTGAAATTTTGATAAAAAAAAAGGAGATAGAAAATCTATTGTGTTAGAATTAGAAAGAAAGAAAGATGAAATAAAAGTTTTGTGTTTTCGAATTATATTCATTTTCTAACTTGTAAACTTTTATCCTTTTGCTTTTTCTCACTTTTAGGGTTTATTTATTAACATCTTTTTAATCCTCCTTCCATTTCTTTCCATTTCATTCTTCATCGTATCAAAAAGAGTAAAAAAATCACACTTTTGAAGAAAAAGAAAAAAAAGAAAAAAGAAAATACACCGTGAGCCCGCTTCCTCTCTGTTCTCACAATCACAGACGCGATGACGAACTCTAACGACTTTTCAATCACAATTGTAATGTACTGTCGTCGGTCCACCAAAGTTTAACACTGCCGTTGTAAGTGGTCTAAATGATTAATCAACTTCAATAGTTTCACACTTTATCATTTATATCTTTATATCTTTACTATTTAATTAGTAATCTAAATCTAAATCTCTATTTATAGTGTTATACAAAAAGTTATCATGTTTACGTGAAGGACCATTTCAATAATTTGTCACAAATTTCACTTAAGTTGGATTTTAGAATACTCATCTGATTTTACAATCTCGATCTTGCAAAAGACAAAATAATAATTCTAATAGAGATCTCGAATTCAACAACGAATCAGTTAACATGCATTATTTAGCCACAAAATAAGTAGTCTGATATCTGATTGTTGAACCCGTTTAGCCACACGCATACCATTCATCACCAATTAGATCTACATTGTACAAGCTACAATATGTTCAAAAATCTTCATAAAAGAACAAGGGGCCCCAAGAATAAGGCTACATCTACCGAAATCATGTTTTTGCCAAAAAGTGAACCCAAAAGGCCAAAAGTTATTGTAGAAAACACTGAAAGAGTACAAGTTATTGTTATCAACTCAATTCATCCAAAAGGATCAAAACCACACAAAATGGCAAAAGTAACATTCTTTTCCCCAATGAAGTGGTCAAATCCAAAAAAACAGTGACATGCAACACACATAGCAAAAGTAGTAAGTCGAGCGCTCAATTTGACCATTGAGTAAGTAGAGGCATTGACTATCACTATTAATGGATTCAAAAACACTATAAGAAGTTAAAGTCAGGTTGTAGGTTCATCATGAAGGAATCAACGCCTATTTCGCTCAGCATACATAATGTTGCGTTCATCCCAGATTGGACACTTGCACGTTGGTTTCTTGTTGATCCACTCAGCTCCACAGGTGTAGCAAAACTCATATCCACATCTGCAATGGCATTTCCAAATTAGAAGCATAATACTTGCAGCAAATGCTAATTTATGATAATGACATCAAATCAACATTGTAGTTTTGTAAAAAAAAAATTGTGTTTTTTTATCATATCATAGAAGTGGGTAGCTTCTGGAACAGTTGTTTTCCACACACACACACACACATATATATATATATATATACTAGTTTCCAGCACATGTACACATAAAGTTGATTTACATACAATACTGATACTTACCAACCTCATTAAATATGAAGAAAACATAAGCCTTAATGTATGCCTTTAATTCATGGTCTGATGATGCATATATAAAATGATACGAGTAACATATAAAACTTGATTCATACGTTTATGAACTTTCCTGCGATTCTACATTCTGCCATGGGTTTGTAGTGATTAATTCAGATTAGGGTTTCTGTATCTATGGGTTCTCTTATTAAACAACTATGCAATCAAAAATGAAAAATATTACTGTAGATAATATAATGAATTGACTGAAGAAAATTACAACAAACCAAATATGAGCATAAAAGAGGTCACATGATTATGATGATCCAGCCTAGACATAAAGAGATAAACAAAAGAAACTAAATTTGATTCTTAATTTTATTAACACCCCTGACAAAGAATATAGATCATGAAGAACTATAAACCCATGACAATAGCTACTTACTAAGCCAAAGAAAAATTACAGTATCATTTTCCACACTTGTATAGTTGTATCATGTATGAGGGGTCCCAGGTTTCAGTGGTCCCTATGTCTTATATAGGTTGCAAAAACCTATAAATAAATATTACTATTATAATAATGATAACCTAAATTTTGTATAAAGCAATTATAAAGATTTATGCAATTAAATGAACTTCAGATGATGTTCAACCTATTCGACACATATCCTTTTTCGTAAAATTACTTAGCTTAACTAGTATGACCCGTTGGATTAACCCAAATCAACCCATCAAATTTTAAATAAGTGGGTCGAAAGTGCCACCTCCAGTATTTCCAGAAGACAAGTAAGATGAAGTCAATGACATGAGAAATACCTGCAGGTAATATGGTAGCACCCTTCAGCAAGTTCAACCATATTCTTGCACTTGATACACTGACGCCACCGATTCCTTGTTGCAAGAGACTTAAGTTTTGCCTCATTTGAGGATTGATTTGAGAAATACTTCAAGTAAGCATCACAGTTTACGTTATCATGCCATGGTACTTTGCAATTGATACAAAAAAGGCGACGGCATTTGACACATTTTCTCATTCCAGTTTCTCGGGACGAAGTTGCAGCATGTACATGGAGATCAGTTTTTGACATTAAAGCTGAGCAATTGGAAAACGGGCAATAAACTTTATCTGTTGGAGGAATAGAAGCTTCTTTTACCCTCGAGCTCATAATGTCATATAATTCAGGATTCAAAAACTTCTTGCAGCTCTCAGTTTCAAGTTTAGAGTTGCATTTTACATCTGGACATTCGGGCAGCTGCCCTTGAAGCAACTTTGCTTCTACATGCTTTCTCATACAAGAAAAGCAATATCTATGCATACACCTGTTAACCGAAAACATTTGACCAGTGTAAACAGATTCAAAACAAATTGTACATTGCTCGAGTAACGTCTTGCCAGAAGCGTTTTCTGCATATTTGGTGGCCTGAGAACTGATTGCATCTCTTGCAAATTGAAGAGCAAACTTGATATTGTTTTGCCTCACAAGAAATGGGCCACAATATGCAAACTTTCTCTGTATAAGGTTCAACTGATCAACCAATGTTGCAATTTTGTTGTTTGTTGGCTGCCATTTACCAGTGAACTGCATTAACAAAGATAACATCAATCAAATGGAAAAAAGCACACAACTACAAAATAAAATAAAAAGAGCAGCTGAAGAAAAACTACAAAATAAAAGAAGAAGAAGAAGAAGATATTAAGTTGAAAACTTTTCTAAAAAAAAGTAGAACAATGACATGTTGCAGAATAGAAAAGTAAGGAAAGGGATAGCAGTTAATTTTTAATTATAACTCCAATTGTTTAGTCATCATATCATATTCCCACAAATGGTACCAAAATCATGTTGTGGGCCAAAGCAATAACTTCAACCTAGACCACATATCAACATATTAATTTATAAAAACACTGACCTGTAGTCAACATGTTCAACATTGGCATTGCATGATTCAGCAATTTCTAAAAAGCAGAAATGCACCTTAAAGCGTT